>OY728162.1:1323931114-1324531114 GCA_963277665.1 Viscum album | reverse complement strand
TGAATCTGATGGAGCACCTTGTCCACCTCAAGTGGCATACATCTGATAGGTAATCCAAATCAAATATCACCACCAATAATTACAGATTATAACTCACTGGATATTGATACTCAACTAGGTGATCTCATCGATCCCTAATGGGGGACGATTCAAACCCTAAAAGAAACATTCATGGTCTTGAAACCATAGAAAGCAGATCCTTCTTAAGAACCAATGGGGGACAGTATGAACCCAGTCTATAAAACCACAATCCACAACTTGTCGGATAGGGGACCACTCCTAGGATCTACTAAGGGGTACCACTAACCAAACATAGTATCACAAAGTTCTCTCTCAGAGATGATATCAGTCCTAAAAACCAATAGGGGATACCGAAACCCAATCTGATGTATTGGAGATCATAACAATCCAATATAGGATCATCTACCATGTAGTGTTGTTCATAATGATTCCACAAAAACCATATTGTATAATCTACATAGTAGGGATTGTACTCTAGATGATTCTAAAAATACTACATATATCATTTTCTAAGTAGGGGATCATATAACTAATGATTCTAGAACCCTACTGAAATGTCCTTATACATAGGGGATCATACTACTGATGATACAACAAACCGAGCAAGGCTATCCTACAAGATAGTGGACTATGACCTATGTAGTGTTGGTCACAGCGATTTTGATAACCCGGTCTAGGGAAAATGATATGCTAGAAGATCAAACCCCAGCCTCTATAGAGGGATACAAAAACTATAAAAAAATAATTGAGGAAACAACATTAGCCTCTATGAGGTTGGATATAAATATATCCAAACATAAAATATCAACGGTATTATGATCCTGTACAAAGAATGTTAAAGTACCCAAATCCTAATATGGATGAACCAAGTGATCTCCCAAAACAACTGCTAGTCTAAATTTCACTAACCCAAGAGTTCAAAATGGTTTCTTTAACAAAAATTGTCTAGGACTAAACAAGGATTTCCAATGCATTCTATTTAGAAAATTTCCCAGGATGGGCTACTTATAGGCCTGAATCCAAGACCCAAATAAGGAGATACGAAAGGTGGAAAATTTTCCATGAGGAGACTACATGGCATGTAAGGGGGGATACATAAAATTTGACCCTTCTATAATACCCAACTGTGTCCTCTGACCATAGGGAATGGATTGGTATGTAATCCCACATGGTGTGTATTGGTGGTACAAGACGTGTCTCGCCTCACTTGGGCCTCGGATGTGTAATCACTCTACACAGCTCAGCCATCCACATTAACCATAGGGTGTGTACCCCTTAGTACATGTCATGTATCAACTACAAAGCCCCTAGGTAGTGTTAGTTGCCTATTCCCCTATCCAGCACCCTATATCCATATAATCTGTCCGTATATAGATACATGGTCATGTATGTCACACAACCTCCCTATCCATGTCCTCAAGACACACATCATGGGGCCAATACACTACTAGTAGTCCCCATGAAACCTTCATCCACAAATGGGAAGAACACATTATGTGTTCTTATTGTCTACACACCGTGTAGAGGGGAAAATATGATGAAATTTCCCGGTGAGTATCCCAGATCACACCATTTCCCAAAAAATACACAGATCGACCCTCAAGGGGTCTCTAACAAGCTTCAAAGGGATCTACAACCTTATATCGAAACATAAAAAAGTGGATCTTGACATAAAACTCAAATCCCCAACCACGTGGTGAAACATCCAAGTCTTAGAGGATGAGTAGGCAATCGGGAAATACTGAAGAACGATCTGAGAGTGATCCCTCTAATTATTAGAGATCAACAGAGCCTTGTTTCCTCAATTCGATCCTCAAGCCGCTCATTAACAAAGGGAAAGAGGTGACGGGGATCCTTTCATGTGTACCAATGGGGAGAGGACATTGATTTAGTTTTTTATTAAATTAATCCTTCCATTTAAATCTCTTCAAACCCACATTCAGATGAATCATCACTAACTGAACACCTCGCTATGACAATGTTTATGTTGTGAATAGGGTAAACATGAAGTCCAGAAGTCAACCACAATATTAGAATTCTGATCTAAGACTTCCCTCATGATTTATTCCTCATTTATATTTAAACTATGCATCTTTGATAAAATATATTTAATTATAAAACAACACAGCACTGAGGATCTCTAGCCCCCGGATTCCCACACTCACTTAGTGGATAGATTTGGAAATAATCATAAGAGTATTCTAAATTCTTATATATCAAATCTGAGTCACTAAATCCTCTCCACCATAAGGCTTTTCATCAATGATAAATTGAAATCCAAAGCACATGAAAATAAAATAATCTGTCTACTGGGACAACCATGATAAAGAGCTCACCAATACCACCACAATGGCCACCACGGGTTCCCATGATGCCTATGAGTACACACTTAGGGGAACAAAAAGGGTTGCCTCACCCATGCCCTGATCTACCATGTCAACATCATGTAGCAAAATAGGCATATGTCTTCTTAGTTATAACAGGTGGAAAACCCCAAGCACCCAATCTATCTATAGTCATGGGGTATAGCAGAACACAACGTCACTAACCTAACACAGAGAACAACATAACACAACTTTAAATGCACAAGTAAAAGGAACTCATCAACCACACCTTGATACTATCCAATTTCGGTTTTTCTATGTCACCCACATTATTTTGGATCAAAACTCAATAATTCATCCTGGTGGGTAAAGTGTCCCTAATTCCTATGAATTATAAGCCATGTAAAACCAAACCACACCTACCATAAGTGTATAACGTAAAAAGATGATGTCGAACACATGAGGAAACCAATGAAAAAAAATTTCATCCCCAGAATATACTCATGGTATTAGAAATACCTCATGTAAGAAACAAAACACACAACCCCACCGAAATACTCACGTCAAAGGGACTCATCCACCACACCTCGACACAATCCTATTTCAGAGGCACTTACTTTCCTGCATGGGTTTAATTATGTTATAAAAAAGAGTCTCAGTGTGTGATGGATTCCTCTTCTTCATGCAGTTTATGAAACATTTAGAAACACCAACCACATGGTCTCACCAACAATACATGTCCCCAAGAACTAACATCAAGAAATTAGAAGAAAGAAATAGTACCCCAAAATAGTGTCTATCAATACTATTGTAGAAAGTATAAAAGCCACAAAGGGTACCTCTATCCATTAGTGAAGCGTCGGGGTAAAAGGCCTCTATGGATTTTAGCGATCCTCACACCTTTCTTCTAGCTCCCTGATCCCGGAATAGAATACGTCGGGGTGGTGTTGGAAACTCATACTGTCTTCCATCTCTTGTTGCTCCACCGGCTCCTCCACTATATCTCTTAACCTATACACCATCATGGTTGAAGTGCTGCCTATTCCAAGGAGATATTTTTACAATCTCCCAGTATGTATCATAATAAGTTGGAAAATCTCTTAATATATTTCCTCATACATCGCAAGTGTAGAACCCCCTATCATGTGGCTAACCAAAACATGCATGGAATCTTGGAGCCTCAGACCCTCTATATCAGGATCTTATACTTCAAAATCTCCAAAACCCATATCCATAAGACTACCATCATCTGCCATATGAAAAACTAGTTGTTGAGGTCTCAACTCCCATGTGGCCAACACCAATAGTTAGAGTGTACTCATCCAGAATTTTCTCCACCACCAGGGTCTCCTACATCACTCTATCATTGGTGGGAATTCACAACGACACCATTTACACCCTCATCTCCCATTATAAGAGACGATTAAAGTTAAATGATTAGAAGAATGGATATGAAACCTTATCCAATAAATATCATGATAGGTATGTGAACCTTCCCGAGCACTATGCCATGGTCATACAATCTTGAAGAAGCTCCAGAAGCTCTTAGATCCACACTAACCTGAACATGGTTGGATAGAACTCCTCCATGAAAAGATGATCAAAATATTCCCAAGAGAGGGTCACCTCTTAATTTTTCTTTATCACAAGATACCGCCATCATATTTGTATATCGTGAAAAAGGTTTGCCTCTAGGACCACCATCTGACCTGGAGGTGTCCTCACATGGTAAAAAACACACATGACTACCTCGATCTAGTCATCAGTTGCCTAGGGTTCCGGATTACCTCAAAACATCAAAGATCGCTACGTATAGAAAACATTCATCACAATCAACTTAAGCACATCCTCAGAATAAACTATTGGTACAACCATATACCTGATGGGTGGTAGATATACCAGAATACAACCCTACTCTATCACCTAAGAACCATTTCCCTGATCTGAAGCCTCAACATGGGGAGTATTTTCACCAAAATCCCATTGTGGAACCCTTTCTATATTTCATCATGGAGGCATCTTTATATAAAATCAAAACATACCACAATAAAAGAGTATATGTATGGAGAAGAATCAAGAAGGTTATGAAAAACCAAAAACCTAGTTAATATGATGAATCTACCATTATTTCCATGTGACCAGTTTCCTAATTTACCGAGTAAAAAATGTGGTTACTGGAGTCCTGATGAATGGATACATCTGTAGTCACACCACTACTGGGGTCTTTGGCATGAAATTTGAACCCAAAACACCCTAACACTGTCTCTTTGCAACCCAAACCATGGTCACGAAACTATGGTCCCAATGAGGAACTTCCTATAATACTACTCTGTCATGAAATGTCCCAAAAGTATTCAAAATGCAGCTTCCCAAGCGTTCCTTCATAGGATATGGGATGTCATATTTCACTAAGTAGTCTATCACACACATGAGAAGCATTATCATAGAGTACATATACTCACACACTCGCACACGCCTCTATGCAACAATGTAGTGATATATAAAAACTAAAAAGAAAATCATTCATACATCTATCCCAAAATAGAATATTGAAGTACTAAAGAATGGGAAAGATACATTCCCACCAAAATAAAATTATAAAATCTTCTGACCATCTCAAAAAGATGGTATTGCTATATAATGAACCTATCAGAATGCTCCTCATACATGCTCTTATAAAGACCATGATTCACAAACATAAACCTACAATGGGTCTTCTTGGGACTCCATCAAAATGCTTATGGTCTGAAAGTGACACACCAAATGTGGGAAAATCCCATGAATGTGTTAATATAATGATACTTATTAGGAAACCTAAAAACCCAAAAGAAGAGGATGTGATAGAAAATAAATTGTTTGATCAACCTAGCCAGAGGGAACCGAAATGAGATATAAAATCCATATTGAAAACATGCTCAGATATAATTTATTATCCATCTCATACCACATGGTCATTAATACAGTAAGAGAAAACACCATAAGGTAACCCAGAAATACACCCAAATATACTAATCTCTTATTCCATGCCTCAGGAGGCTCTGACTGTATAGCTAGTGACATGTTTCCACTAGTGGGTCTATAGAAAAAATCCACTAGGAGAACACACATGAAGATCCAATTCATCCCTGATGAAACTCATCTGAGAAATTCTATCTACTAGTCAAAACTATCCATCTATGTCAGAACCTCAAAGAGATAATACTCAATCAGGTATCACAAAGTCGAGGGCCCAACACCGCCATCCCAAGGGGAATACATCATAGAGATAACACTAATTAGATATCGCTAGAAAGAATGAAAAAATGGAACTCAACATATCTCAATACAAAGGTAGGGGATCTTAAACATCCCTATGGGGGATAATACAAACCCTACTAGAACCACACCAGGTCTCAAACCTTAGAAACGGTATCCTTATTAGGAACCACTTGGGGTAAATTTGAATGTAGTCTAGAAAACCATTAACCACAACCGCTCATATTCAAGATCACTCCTTGGATCTTCTAGGGGATACCATTAATCCAGTATGGTATCACCAAGATCTCATTCAGAGAGGGGATCACTCCCAAGAACTATTTTGGGATAACACAACCCAATCTGACATCTTATAGATCATAAAACATAGATAGAGGAGCATCACCTGTGTGTTTTAGTAACAAAAATTCAACACACCCCATATGGTATAATCTATGTAATAGGGGGTCATACTTTTGATGATTCCACAAAACCGTTATATTATATCGTTGAGTATGGGATTTTATAACTGGTGATGCTGCAACACTACTAAAATTTCTCACTATGTAAGGGATAATACTCTTGATGATAACAAAAATGCTACATAGATATAATTATAGATAGGGGATCACCACCCATGTAGTGTTGGTCATGGCAATTATAAAAATCCAACCAAGGGAAAATGATATGCTAGAGGATCATTCCCCAACCACTCTGGGGGGATAAAACAAATCTAACCAAATGATAATGATTCAAACCCGAAATCTCTAGAGAAATCCTACAACTATATCAAAACCCAACCTATTGAGGGGATTAAAATAATTTATTGAGGACATAATACAACACAAACCCTCATATGAATAAACCAAGGGATCTCATTCAACCGATTATGGTCCAAACATCCCTACCCCTAGATACCACAATATCATCTCACCTCACATCTTCTAAGTCCAAAACTATGGCTACCATCACATTCAAAATGAAAAAAATATTAGGATAAGAAACTCATAGGCCTGAATCTAAGCCCCCAAGTAAAAGATAAAGAAAGCATAAAATCTTCCAGGAGGATACTACACAACATGTATGGGGGCCTACACAATGTTTGACCCCACATTAACGCGTATTAGTTTCATCTTCATGTTTTCTTGGTTGGACATATAGACCCAAACGACATGTACCGGTGTCACACAACATGTCTCAGCTCACCCTTGCCCAGACCATATAATCCCTTCACACGGCTCAGCCAACTATGTTAACCACATGGCATATAGCCATTAGTATACATTGTGTCTCGGCTACATGGCCCGTTGGCCATGTTTCTTTCCCATGATTATGTCTAGAACCCATTGTCCATTTACACTAGTATAGTACTATTATATAGGTGTGTACCTTCCCCAAAGTCCCTCTTCATGTCCTCCGTCCATACAACATGGGGTCAGTATATGGCATGAAACCCATGGGAGATGTTGTGTAGTCCCCAAAACTAATCTTCCTAGAATGGGAACAACACATGGAATGTTCCTCTAATAGACACACCATATGGATAAGAAAATCTATTTGAAATTCCCTTCTAGAAACCCAGATCACCCTGTTTTCTCTAAAACACACAAATTGACTCTCATGGGGTCCACAACATGCATATAAGGGCTATATAACCTCAAAACAATTCATAAACATGAGTATCATGACTTAAAACTCATGCTGTCTACCTCCTAGTTAAAACACCAAAGCTTGGAGGTCGAATTGACACTCAGGAGCTACAACAACATGATCAAAGAGCGATCAAAATCATGATCATATATTGACGATGCACTTGGTTCTCGGGTCATCCATCGGCAATGTATAAGAGGGTATGGTCTCATACTTTTCATTCCAAGGGGGAATATGGGATTGATTTAATTTCTTGAAATCAATCCTCCCATTTAAATCTCTTCCAACAGACGATATGCCAACTGGACCTAGACCAATAACCCGGTGCTAACAAAGATTATGTTTCACCTTTTGTAAACACGATGTTATAACCTCAACAATAGTCTCAATAATTCAATTCTAAAATCTACTGTAGTGTTATTCCTTCTTTGAAAAGAAACTGTTTGTATGTGATAAAATATATTTAATTTGTTTACAACAAACTCCCCGTTGAAGCTCTTCGGGCCCCATATTCTCACTCCGACTGAGCTCCAGGATTCGGAAATATTATTAGGAATATTTAAAAGTCTTATTGGAAAAAACATGAGTCACTTAAAACCATATTATTATATAGTATTATTTATCCTTATTATATATGGAGGATGACTTCTCTCCCTGCAATCTAGTAACTACATGATCTGATAAGACCAAAATATGGGAATATCAATTCTTAATATGAAATTTTAGTGGCATATACATTTCATAGATAAATATTACGCCATTCGAGATAATATTCAATATATTGCATAATAATATATTCATGTGGACCATTTAGGTTTAGTGTCTTTGGAAACATGGATATATATGTATCTTGAACATAAAATACCTACAACATTAACATTTATGTTCTTTAAAATTATAAAATTAATTATATATATCATACCTAAACCGTTTCTTCATATCGTGGGAAAATAAAACACAACAAAGGGTATTATCAGATGCAAAATATGTGTAAAAATAAGATATATCAATAAATGATCACAAGTGAGAATAATTAAATTATATGGGTACAATAACATGATCATGAATTACAATATTCATACACAATCATTCAAATATCTTTAATCATGAAGGATGGCACAATCTTTTTTCAAATAAATTGCATAAGACATAAGGGAAAACAATAAAAATTTATCAATCCTGAGCAGTGGATAGATATCTTAATCATGAGATATATCTTTGTGGAATACATAGAATAATTGAAATTAATTTTTTATTTCAAGTCTCACTACCAATAATATCAATGTGGATTGGTTTCACTCATCATTCCATTATTTTATTATTCAACATTTACTCCAAAGAGGATCTTATTATCCATGGTCATTTACTGAACTCCTATCATTCCTCATTCCATTAAATATTATCTTATACGTTATCCTCCTTTTCCCTATTAATTTTAGGACTACATAATTCCACACCCACCCATCACATAATGGAAACCATACATATGTGTTCCGCGATATCAAAAAACAATCATCATATTATCATATCATGACATGTGTAAGGTGTACAAGTTCAATAGACATTTCATTACCAAATTCACAATTGATCGAGAGACTAAATAAATGTGGTAAAATTATATTATAACCCCAATAAATCATAATTTGTATCAAAGGATTTTTAGAACAAAAAATACCTTCAAATATATATATATATAACATTTATTGAGAAAAATATGATTTTTTATTTGAAATAACCTATTTAGAATGAATAAATTTAAAAACTATTGAGAAAAAAGTCATATAATGTAATATGATAAAATTATAAATGATGATTTAAATAAAATAATATTAATTATGTTTTGGTAATCCATTCATGGGGTGTATGTTAAAACAATAATTTCATTGAGATTTTTTATAAACTTTCAAAATTACCAAGTTTTTAAGATGATGAGAAGTTTACATTATGAAATCAGTAGGGATGGTAAAATATTTTAAAAAAATACATTAAATAGTATTACAAAAAGAGTAATAAAATTATTTAAATCATTGTAAAGAAAAATATAAACATGGAAGAAAATATTTCTGACTATATGGTAGAATGAGGCCAATTTTCCATAATATAAATATTCATGTTTCTTGAGTTATTAAATATAAAAATATTAAATAAAAATGAAAATAATAATAAAATACGAATAAAAAATATATGGGGGTTATAGATTATAAAATCAAATCATTGTAAAGTTTTTGCCTAAATAATCCCCATAAAATTATATTTTAAAATAAAACACTTAATGTTGTAGAAAAATTAGAATCATAACCTCCCTGAATGAAATTAAATAAACTAAAAATATTAATACACTAATGATGTGGAAATTAATGATACATTACACGAAGGATGTTGTATAAAACACTACATAAAAAATATGGTTGTAGAACATCAAACTTTGCTAAATAAGATAATAATAAGAGGAAGACCCCTTACGACTTTATTAATTTTTGAAACGAAAGCCATTAGAAGCTTGGAAATCATATGATTATTTAAATACAATGAATTAATTCAATTATTATGGAAAAATAAATACTAGGGATCTATATACACCATGTAAATTAGAAATTATTGAAGAATATTAAAGCATGTCTCGTCAAAGATAAATAGTTTGGAACCCATAATATTATGGATTACATGAATTTTAAGAACTATCTATTCTAGTATATTATACATTAATTTATTATAAATCATTAAAATAATAATATAAATTCATATAATATCATATAGGATCCAATTATGTATTTTCAACACTCGTTTCCTAAAAATTATCTATTAATGTTTTTATTTTGGGTGTTAATTTCATCATTTTACCTGTATTTTTTAGTTTGGAAGTTATGGTAGATTAAAATTGATCATGGTTCCTTCATATAAATAATTTTATTCTTGAAATCATTATTAAACAAAATTATTATTATATATATATATATTAAACTATTAATAAGAATAATGATGAAAAATTAATTAAATACTACTAGAAGATAGTAGTCTATATGTATTAACGAGTGATATTTATTTTTTTAATGGATGCAATGGAAATGGAAAAGGGTAATTCACCATTTAATTAGAATTATTATATCATAAATATATTACATGTCCATAAAATATATCCCTAAAACATTCCACGAAGAGAAAGACAAATAACTAAATCTGATCTCTTTGTGGATGTGGTAGTCCACACATATGCACGAGAGGTGCTATAGTTTACAGATGGTTAAAAAGGTAGATAGATAGAAATAATAACATATTTATGGAACTAAAATTATATAAAAAATAAAATATATAAAATATAAACTCATCATAATATTTAATCATTAGTGATGATGTTGGAAAATGAGTTGTTTCTTTATGTGGAGGCTGCTGCCCACATATATGAAACAATAATTCTTTCATATCCAATTAGATTTAGAATAGATGGTAATTGGTTATCAAAAAATAATATTAAAATTGAAATACATTTATGACACTCAGTTTATAATTTTTTTTTGAATTAGTAAATTTTAGTAAAGGGGTAAAAATAAATAAAAATGAAATACTAGGGTTCAAATTTATACCTCTTATTTGAGTGACATTAGTAAGAGTACTCCTTAATTTATGATATATTGATATTATAATAATAAAATTAGATCTAGTATTAATGAAATGATTCGATGATGGATTTTTTGTAGTTCAACTATGAGGTGTATGACTCAGATCATGTAAAGAAGTGATGAGGAGAGGTTCCCTTTTATAAGTGAGAGGAGGAACACACATGGAATTTCATTTATTATTTTAGTGGTTTATGGTCAAATATAGTGAAAGGTGGCTCTAAATTGGAAAGGATAATAGAGTAGAATAATATAATGTTTTAATATCTTCAACTAATAAGAATTTGTTAGGCCCATGTGAAAATCGTAACCTTATCTCATGGTTTACCCACCCAACAAATACTTTTTAACTTTAACGTGTTAATAAACTTTTATTGTTTTTACTATTCGGTATGACTAAAAAATAAGTTACTAGATGAAATTTCTATAAGTGGAATAATTTAATTTTAATTTAGGTTACACACCCCACCGAATATCCATTTTTGAAAAATGAATTTTAAGTATAAATCAAAATAATTCCCTTCATTATCATATAAAAAACATTAAATTATTTTTAAAATAAAATATTGTATATATAATTAATAAATTCATTTAATAGTATTGATCAATATAAATATAATGTATTTTTTTAAATAAAATCACATTGTGTGCATATAAATTGTTTTATAGAAAAATGGGGATTTTAGCCCAAAAAATAACTTTTAACAAAATCATGTATAATTATTATTCATATATATATAAATATATTATTTATAATTAAATTGTAATTAGGATAAATTATGATCAAGTTAAAAATATAATGTCATATTTTATACAAATGAAATGAAAATATTTAAAAATTCATTATTTTCCCTACTCACTATGTTACAAATATTTTAGGAAAAATCTAAAAAATTCATCGTAATATTGTACATTTATGATGATTTCAAAATGATATCCAATTAATCAAATAAAATTTTTTAACAAATTTTAAAATAATTTTTAATGTTCTTTCCTGTAAAATACAATGAAATCAATTTTTTAAGTGAAATCGTTTTTAGGAGTAAAATCAAATTATTGAAAATTGAGTTCTTATTTATTATGAACTAATAAATAAATTTTAATTATTTTAAACCTTTATAAATATTTTTAATAATATTTTTATTACTATTCATACATTCTAATTTAATGTCTATATTATATTGATTTATTGGATCACAGTTCATATAAACTCGAGTTTGGGTGTAAGTAATGCTATCGAGTATGCACAATTTAATTAGAGGAATATATATTATAAATTCTTATGGTGAAAAATTATACCCCCCCACAAATAAATTATTTTCATGTAATTATTATACTGGCAATGAATGGTTCGATATTGATAATACAATTTTTGAAAACTCACATTGTGTAATTGTATAATAATACATGCTTTGAAAAAGTGAAGTGGGAAACATAATGGGTACCTTAAATAACACATAATTAGGTTCCCATAGAATAAGAAAATTACATGGAAGTGTGAATGTGTACATCTAGAATATTTATATTTCCCAATGAATAATACAAATTTATAGGGAACATGGGGATGAAATTCTAATGAACACAAAACCATAAATCGGTCAGTGGTGAAAACTATAATGACACAAACATTCCTTAATGAAAATTCTCATTGCTCTAATTAAATGTATTATTATGTAAAATTGTTATATAAAATATGAACTTCTATGGTTTTATGTTTTTGGTTTTTAAAATACCGTTAATAATTTTGACCATTGCAAATATTGTCATTGAATAGTGATCACAAGATTTATAAATATAGGGCTTTAAAAAATCCAATTTTCATAGACAAAGGAAGAGATAGCCTCATCCAAAAGACTTACCCCATACTAAGCCCATTTGTTAGAGCTCATAAGGGATGTGGCATCATCGGGCTTCACTCTTGACTAATCCCAAGATGAGCTTCAACCGATTAAGCTCAAACAGAACTGTCTACGAGAGAAGTGGGAAGTTCATAGAGATAACCACTAGAGCGATGTTATCCGAGCCACCCCAAGTGTCTATCACCGTCGCACTACTTACCCTTTAGTATTATTTAGGTGTTATAAGGGGTTATGTAATAAGACCGTAGCATTATGACTATGTGTATTATTTTTTTATAAAATAAAGAGTATACATTAATTTTATTATTACTTTGTATATTGTTTTTAACACACAAATAGTATTTTAGTTCATATTCAATTATGAAATCTATTTTGATGAATTAATAGATTTTTTAATCAAATAATATTTTAAGAAAATATTAACACAAAATTACTTTTTATAAATGACTGTATAACTATTATGTATAAAATTATGATTTTTATTAAGGTTTGAAAGCTATTTCCATCAAACCCCATGATTTTTTGATAAATGTCTGTTTTTATTTTTAAAGTAAAAATTCAAAAACATAGAAAATAATTTAGATAAAATTAATATTATTTTTGGAATCAGGTCATCAAAATTATCCAATGGTGAATATTTATAATTTTATGAGATATTCTAATTTTTGGGTAACAATTAAATACCATTTAAATATATAATATGTTTTATGACATCATAATAACTCAATAGTGATGTAAAAATATACTATATTTTTTTGGACATCATATGTTTTACCATTTAAATATTATGATTCGAGGTTTTTTTGTATTTATTTTACAAATCCTTAGTGGACCCTCCATGACTTACAAGACATTTTAGATTTAAAATTGATTTTGTTGAGAGTGTGACTCACCTCCACATAAGCAACATTATTATTTATACAATTTAGGCCATTGGACTTATAAATTATTGTTTTCCAATAAACATTGGAAAAAACCATGGGCAAAAACCATGGGTTGATTTGTGTTTTTGATTATTTTAATGTGTGGTGTCCCAAACCTAAATAATAAAGAATTCCCTCTCCTTTCCTATATAAACCCACCCAAGCTCCCACTTCCTCTTCACCTAAAGCATTTGGAGTTCATCCGACCTCTTCCCTCCTCTCTCTATATTCCTCCCAAGGTTCTCCATGCTCCCAATAATCCCCTCCCAAGCCCCTCCCAAGCCTTTGATATCACACATCCAAGTACGAGATTTCTTCCTTTCTCATTTTGGCCATGTTTTTTAATATGGTTATTTCCTTTTATATTTAATAATAAATGTTGGGGTAAGATGTCACACCTCCCCCATACTTCCCAATTTATGTTTTAATGATGATATACCCCTTTCTATATCATTAATTCCTCCAATGTACACCCATTACCATGCCAAAATTCCACAATGAATTTATCTCTCCTCATTTATACTCAAGTAATTATTTTGTATTATGAATCTAAAATTCTATTACTAATGTTGGGACATGTATCTATATTACCCTGTTAATTTCCATTTCATGTACATATTTTGAGACAACCCATTTTATCTCATCAAACATTTTTATGAATTCTTATGTCACACCATTATGATGTCGAAATTACACCGCGATTTTCCAAGCCAAAGTCATTGTGTAGCGAATACCATTCCCATTTCACTATCAAGGTTATTCACCTTTATACTCATTTACCAATTGTTTAAAGAGTTTCATGTATTTATTACACATTTCATTACCATGGAATAATTGATGTTGTTGAATGATTCCATGTTACATTATCTATGTGGCACACTTATGCATGAAATGAAATTTTTAAGAAGGATGCACCCTGATAGTGCTCCAATGCATTGGGTAAAGATTAGTATCATGATATGTCAAGTGAAATGAGGGTTTAATCATTATTATTCATGTGCAATGAGGGTTTACTCAGGAAAATTCATGTTAAATGAGGGTTTACTCATGCTTTATGTGCAATAAGCCTTGGCTCATGCTAATACCATGTTCAATGTTGTTGACACATTTCTAGGTCATTATAATCATTCTATATCATGCCTTTACATTCATGTTTATCTTTCTCTCCATTTATATGTATATTTCCTAACATGTATTGTAATATTCATGTTTTAACTTGTTTACTCCTTTATTAGGCTTTATAGCTCACCCTTTTTGTATGCATGTCCTTAGGTTATCCCATGCAATGCTATGTACGAGGAAATGTAGTGGTCATGTGATGGAAGTTTTAAATAAACATGTTGTGTTTCATGTTTTAAGTAATTATGTAATGTTCTTAATCCCCAAATACACTAGACCTCTAAATCTTCTATTTTGTATCAAGTGATGATTTTATGTAATAAATCATGTTTAAGTGTGTAAAAAATACCAAGGTTGTTATAGTTGGTATCAGGAGATGGGTTTAGTTATTTTTTGGATTATGATTAGAAAAACCTAGTGAATCCTTAGAGACAAGACTATGTATAATAAAGAAATACTTAAATTTTGGTGAGTATTGAGTAAGTGGTTTATCAAGAAAATACATCCCTATCTAGATATTATCACATAGAGGCGGCTCTGGCACATATGTACCCAGGAGTAAAAACTCGAACAAAGAGTTTCGGGCTTGACTCGGGGTATCCTTGTATATGACAATGGGACTTACTTCAATCTTAGTAACGACACTCCCAAGGGATATTCTTTGGTAAATTCACAAGTTTAGTATGAACCATTATTAATGGAATTAAAAAAATCCCCTAAGAATATATGTTAGGAAGTAGATCATGTATAACATGGATTGAAGCCTATAGATTCATAAGTTAATGAAATAAAAGTTATTTATAAGTCATCCATTTTTTTGTTTGGATTACCCTTTATGTGTTACCCCTAACATTCCTTTTATTCTAGCCAATGTCCAGTAATAGGAGGACTCAGGCTAACAACCTATGCGAAGATCAATGTGATGACTGTTCTAATGAGATGCCTAATCCAATGAGAGTAGGTGTCATGAACATTTTCATGATACTCTCTCAGTTAACTCAATATTTGAATAGATACATTGGTCAAGTGGAACGTTCAACCCCCAACCCCCCCCCCCCCCAAAGAAAGAACAATTCGCTATCGAGAGATTCATGATGCAAAGTCCTCCTACCTTTAATGGATCATCTGATCCATCAATCACAGAACAATGGAACAACTCCATTGAAAATATCTTCTACATCCTGAAATATTATAAAAAAGAGAAGGTTCTTCTAGCTACTTATCGTATGGACGGTGAAGCTAACCAATGGTGGACATTGATCAAAAATAAAAAGCCTGAGGAGGAGATCGAGGTGTTGGAATAGAAGGATTTCCGAAAAATGTTTTTCGATAAATATTTTCTGCACACACTCTTACTTAAGATTGAATGGGACTTCCTTGAACTCAAGTAAAAAGGAGATGAATCCATCAGAGCGTTAGAGGAAAACTTCACAAGGCTTTCCCGATATACCTCTAAATTTTTTGTTACCCCTGAATTCAAGGTCGACTACTTCTTTGGTGGGATGAAACCTAGCCTACGGAAATCCCTAGAGATTCATGACTTCGATGGCTACGAGGAAGTTGTCTAATGTTCCCTCAAGGTTGAAATGATGATTAGAGAATCTCAGGGGTATCATGGGGATATGAAGCGTATGGTGGACTTCAATTATGGTGGTTTGATGGGTAAATCCAATTGTTCTAAGAAGATCCAACACACCACATGCTAATGGTGGGGAAAGAAGCACCCTAGGAATTGCTTGAAGGGGAAAAAGAAATGTTTTAGTTGTATAAAAGAAGGGAACCTAGAAATTAACTACAAACAAGAAAAATCCACGGCTATGATAGAGGATAAGAATGCACCATTTGACTCTTAACCTATTGTTCATTTCCTCAACTGCAAAGAACCATGGAACCTTGAAAATTAGTTCCCTAATCCAAGGGTTTTCAGAGGCAACTTACAATTTTCAAGGCATCTAGGGCGAGATTTTTCAACCACTACTACCAATGTGAACCCTGAAAATGAAGTTGGTGATAGGTACACTATTTATTCATTCAAGAATAGTGAATTTACATTTTGATCCTAGTTTTATGAATTATTTTTTATCCAAAAAGTTTAGAAGAAAAATCCCAACACCACCACAAATCATGGAAGTGAAGATGTCTGTGAGTACAGAAAATAGGGAAATGATTGCATCCCATGAATATAACTCATCCACTATCATAATATGTGGATTGAACTTCCTGGAGAACCTCTTCATACTCCCTTTAGTGGAATTTGATTCAATTCTCGGAATGGATTGTCTTTCCTTATACAGAGCCAACATAAATTTCCGTGACATGGAAATCACTCTCCATATGGAGAATCGACCCCTGATTCTATAAAATATCAAGGAGAAGGATGAATCTTCTTTAGCAATGTCATCTCAAGCATGGATATTAGTGCCCTATGATCATGTGTATCTAGTTTAGATAATTGAGTCTAAGGAGGCAACCATCCTTGATGACATTCCTATTGTGAGGGAATTCACTGAAGTGTTTCCTGAGGAATTTCATGGTCTTCCTCCTAGAAGAGATGCAGAATTATCAACTGACCTTATACATAGGTCTTTGACAATATCCAAGACACCATATAGAATAGATATTATGGAGCTTTATAAGATGAAGAAAAAACTATAGGAGAATCTGGATAAAGGGTTTATATGCCCAAGGGCTTCACCATGGGGTGCTTCTGTCCTATTCATCAAGAAGAAGGATGGGTCAATGCACCTTTGCATTTATTATTGTGAGCTCAACAAAATCACGATAAAGATCATGTATCCTATTACTCGAGTTGATAACATGTTCGATTATCTACATGGATCAAAATACTTTTCAAAGGTGGATTTTTGGTCAGGATATTACCAAGTACGGGTGAAGAAGGAAGCTATCCCCAAGACTTCTTTTCGTACATGATACAGGAACTATGAATTCATAGTAATTCCTTTTGGACTCACTAATGATCCAATAATATTCATGGACATGATGAATAGAGTCTTCATATATTACATTCAAAAATTTGTGGTAGTCTTTATAAATGATATTCTAATATACTCCAAAACCAAGGAGGATCATGATGAGTATCTATGAACTATACTAGATACCTTGAGATAGGAAAAGCTCAATGTAAAGTACATAAATTGTGAGTTCTAGTTGAAGGAGGTATCATTATTGGGTCATATCATCACAAGAAACATTATATCTGTTGATCCCTCCAGGACAACTACAATTGAGGGATGGCTGAGGCCAACATCGGTTAGGGATATTCGTAGCTTCCTTGGGTCGGCTGGACATTATCACTGATTTTTGAAAAATTTCTCACGAATGTCCAACCCTCTTACCAAGCTAACTCAGAAGGGAGTAAAGATTTTTTTCAGAGTGATGAATGCAAAGAAAGATTCAAGGAGTTGAAAATGAGGCTTATCAGTGTATTCATTCTCACATTTCCCACAAGTGGATAAATTTTTAGCGTATTTAGTGATGATTCAAAGAAAAGATTGGGATGTTTGTTGATGAAAAATGACAAAATAATTTCCTATTCTTCAAGGAAATTGAATGTTCATGAGATGAACTATCCAACACATCATCTGGAGTTTGATGCGGTGGCCTTCTCTTTAAAAATATGGAAGCATTATCTCTATGGGAAGAAGCGTGAGATATATAATTATTACAAGAGCCTGAAATATATATTCACATAAAAAGAGATTAATATGCGCCAACAAAGGTGAATAGAACTCATCAAGGTTTATGAATACTCTGTCCACTACCATCCCAGAAAGGCAAACAAGGTGGAAAATGCTCTAAGTAGAAAGTATCTTTCATCTTTATTAATGATGATAATTGAAAAGGATACAATCCTCTTAGATTTTCATAGGATGGACATGGGAATCATTAAGGGAGTAACATCATCAATCCTTCCTCAAATGATTTCTCAACCATCCCTCATGGATAAAATAAATGATGCTCAAATAAAGGATGTGGAAATTCTAGAAAGGGTGGAAGCCATTTGTAATGGAAAATCCACAAAGTTCATGGTTGATAATGATGGAATTGTGGGATTTGGGTCATGATTATGTGTACCATCCGATCAAGAGATAAATAAGGAGCTTCTGAATGATGCACATTGCTCAACCTTCTCTATTCACCAGGGGAGAAAAAATATGTAGTGAGATATCTGAGAAAACCTTTGGTGGGACAATATAAAAATGCAGATGGATGAATATACATCAATGTGTCTAGTATGTTAGCAAGTTAAGGTTGAGAGGGAAAAGACTAAGGGGATGATGCAACCACTACCTATACCAACATGGAAGTGAGAAAACATTACCATGGACTTTGTCACTGGAGTTCCGTAGACATCCTGAGGAAAAATTGATATATGGATCAATATGGATCATCTTACAAAGACAACTCACTTTATCATGATTCAAGAGGACATCTCATTGGATCAACATTCATGGATTTACATCAAAGAAGTGGTAATGCAGCATGGAGTACCACTATTTATTGTATCTGATTGTGATCTGAGATTCAACTCAATGTTCTAGAAAAGTCTCCAACATGCTCTAAGCACTGAATTGAACTTCAGTACAACCTATCATCATTAAACTACTGGACAATTGAAGTTAACTATTCAGACACTAGATGATATGTTAAGATCTTGTTTTATGGACTGGAAAGAAGGATGGGACCAATATCTTCCACTGGTTGAATTATCCTATAATAACAGTTTCCACTCTAGCATTCGAATGACACCATATGAATCCCATTATGGGAAAAGGTGCAGAACACCAGTTTGTTTGGATGGAGTCAGTGAGTGTAAGATTCTAGGACCAGAAATGGTCGAAAAAATGGGAGAGAAGGTGAAAACCATTCAGTAGAATATCAAGGCATCCCAAAGTCAACTGAAGAGTTATACAGATTACCATCGACGAGACCATGAGTTCAAAGTTTGATACATGGTATTTATACCTATATCTCCATAGAAAAAAGTTCACGTGGTTTGGAAATTAAGGGAATTTAAGTCATATGTACATCAGCCCCTTCGAGATTCTTGACCGTATCAGGGTTATGGACAAATGAATAGTACTTACCCCTACAATGGCCAAATTACCTGATGTATTTCATGTATCCCTCTTAAATAAGTATATACCAGATCCTTCACATGTACTCTCTTCAGCGGTAGTAAAGTTAGAGGATAATCAATCTTACAAGGAGCAACCAGTGAAGTTATTAGATCCTAGAGAAAAAGTTCTATGAAATAAGACAATGCCCCTCATTATGGTGTTGTGGATAAACCACATGTTTGAAGATGTGGTGTGGGAGTTAGTGGAAGTGATGAAGAAGAGTTACCCAAATATGTTTTATTGTGGAAAAGAAAATATCTGGGGAGAAATTTCTTAAGGGGGGAAGATTGAAATGACCCAAGTTTTTATTAATGGAAATTCCTCGTGATCTAATTAAATGTATTATTATGTAAAATGGTTATATAAAATATGCAATTATTGGGATTTATGTTTTGGGATTTGAAAATATTGTTAAGAATTGTGACATTTTCTAATATAGCCATTGAACAATGATCACATGATTAGTATACATATAGGGATTTAAAAAATCCAACTTACTCAGAAAAAGGAAGAGATGGTCTCATCCAGTAGACATTCTCCAAATGAATTCCATTTTTCAGAGCATGGAAAGGAGGTGGAATCATTGGTCTTCGATCTTGACAAATCCCACACCTAACTTCAACATGTTAAGCTCGAACGGAACCACTTACGGGAGAAGTGGAAGTTTATAGAGATTACCACCCAAGCGATGTTATGTTAGACGCCCCAAGAGTCTGCCACCATCACACACCTTACCCTTTGGTCTTAAGAGGGTGTTATAAGGGGCTATGTAACAATACTATATCATTATGACTTTGTGTATTATTTTTGCATATAATAAAGAATATAAATTCCTTTTATTGTTACTTTGTAAATAGTTTTTAATGTAGAAATATTATTCTAGTTTTTATTCAATTAAGAAATATATTTTAATGAATTAATGGAATTTTTATTTAAATAAAATTTTACAAAAATATTATCAATAAAATAATTTTTATAAATGAACATATAATTATTATTAATACAAGTATAATTTTTATTAAGGTTTGAAAGCTATTTTCATCAAAAAACACATGAATTTTTTATAAATGTTTGTTTTTATTTTAAAAGTAAAATTTCACATATTTATAAAATTATTTAGATAAAATGAAAATTATTTTTGGAATCAAGACATAAAAATTATCCAACGGTGAATTTTTCATAATTTTCACAGATAGTTGAATTTTTGGGTAAAAATTAAACAACGATTAAATATATAATGTGTTTTATAACATCATAATGACCCAATAGCGATTTAATAAAATAGTATAAAACTTATGTTCTGCCAAAAAATATTTTACCACTAAAATAATGTCATTTTAGGTTTGTTTTATTTATTTTTGAAAGCCATATTTGACCCTACAAGACATAAAAAACATTTTATCTTTTAAATTGATTTTATTGAGAGTGAGACTCGCCTCCACCTAAAAATCCCTATAATTTTTAGAAGATCATCCATTGGCCTTATAATAATATTTCTTCCACTCACAATTTGAAAAAATATGGGTCAAAAACCATGGTATGGTTTGTAGTTTTGATTATTTTAATGTGTGGTGTCCCAAACCTAAATAATAAAGAATTCCCTTGCCTTTCCTATATAAACCCACCCAAGCTCCCTCTTCCTCTTCACTGAAATACTTTAACACTCTTCAAAACTCTTACCTACTCTCTCTAGAGTCATCCCAAGGCTCCCCAAGATCCCATGAGTCCACTCTCAAGCCCCTCCCAAGCCTTTGGGATCACACTTCCATGTGAGGGATTTCTTCCTTTCTCATTTTGGCCAAGTTTCTTTATATTGTTATGTCCTTTTATTTTCAATAATAAATGTTGGGGTATGATTTAGAACCCCCCATACTTCCCTATTTATGTTTGAACGATTTGAGACCCCTTTATCTCTCATTAAAGCCTTCTTTGTACACTTGTTACCATGATGAAATTCAGAAAAGAATTTCCCTCTCCACATTTATATTAAAGAAATTATTTTGTATTATGAATCTAAAATTCTATTACTCATGTTGGAAAATGTATATATATGAAACCCTTATTTTCCATTTCATTTACATATGATGAGACACCAAATTCTTTCTCATCAACCATTTTTATGAATTCAGATGTCACGATTTTATGCTACCGAAACTGCACCGTGAGTTTCCAAGGAAACGTCATTGTGTAGTGAATTCCATGCACATTTATCTATCAAGGGTATTAAACATTATGAAAATTTACATATTGTTTAAAGAGTTTCATTTATGTATTTCACGTTACTTGATAATGGAATAAGTGATCATGTCAAATGATTCCATGTTGTATGATCTATGGGTCACACTTTTGCATGAAATGAAATGTTTAAGAAGCATGCACCCATATAGCGCTCCAATGCATTGTGTACATATTTGTATCGTGACACGTCACGTGCATTCATGGTTTACTCATTCTAATTCAAGAGCAATAAGGATTTTATAATGCAAATTCATGTTCAATGAGTGTTTACTGATGCTCCATGTGCAATGATCCTTGGCTCATTCCAATACAATGTTAAGAGTTGTTGCCACATTTCCAAGTTATGATAATCATTATACATCATGACTTTATGTTCATGTTTCTATTGCACTCCATTAATATTCCTATTTCCTAAAATGTATTGTAATATTCATATTATACGTTGTTTACCCCCTTATTGTGCTTTATAGATCACCCTTTTATTGTGCATGCCCTCAGGTTATCCCATGCAATGCTAAGTAAGAGGGAGTGTAGTGGTCCTGTAAAGGAAGTTTTCAATAAAGATGTTGTGTTTCATGTTTTAAGTCATTATGTAATGTTCCTGATCCCTAAAGAACCTATAAATCTCAATATAATTTTCTGTATTAAGTGAATATTTTATGTAATAAATCATGTTTAAGTTTGTAATAAAAAGCAGGGTTGTTATAAACAAAAACACTCACACCTATAAAATAGATATAAAATGAAGAACATATTCATTTTAAAGAAACTTTTTACTAGAGTTATCCAACTATATTAACATGTAATTTTATAACTCTTACCTATATGATTTTATTATATTTTATAAGAAAAATTTAATCCTTTGGTTGTTCTTTGATGAATTTCCACTTTTAACTCATCTATTACTCCATGAAATGAATGTTTAATAATAATTTTTCATGGCATAATCACAAAAACAAAATTTTAATGGATTATAATATAGATACAATATTGTATATTCATTCTCTGTACCACTATAAATTTACAAAAACCAACATTTATATCACTAATTATATAATATGGATAATTCATCACAATATAAAATAATTATTTAATCATTAAAACATCAACAATTACACTCAAAATCAATATAAACCAATCAATAAACAATTAACCATCAAACTTCTCCAAAATATGTAGTATAAAATTAAAATGCATTTAATTTGTAGAAAATATCAAAAAAAATCCAATAGTAAGTTTAATTATATCATCATACAACATAATTTATATCTTAAAGTCACATACAAAACAGATTCAATCCTTGATCACAAATTATCATTAGACAATATGATAACAAAAATCCCTTTAAATACTTAAGGAAAACATGTATTCTTTCAAATAACACATATATAACCTTATTCCTCAAATAGAACCCATTCTACATAATATATTAGCAAAACAAAAAAAATGAAATAAACATCACTAAATATAGAAATAATTACAGTGTCATCAAATCGCTTATAAATTTTGATATCACCAATACTATGTAGTTTAAATTATAAAAATCGATCATCTATTTATCCTAACTAAACATAATTAACTCAAAATAATGTACTTGTTAAGGGTTATCTTTCCAATAATCACGCGTTCTTCAAAAATATGACCCTACAACTAAATCAACATTCTTAGTTTTCTATATAATTTGACATATGATTGAAAATAATTAATAAAACTACTGAAGAACAATCCATTGAGGCTTCACGATTCTTATAAATAATATATAATTGGAAAAAAAATCTGAAACATTTTTTAAATCCAACTACAATAATACATAATCCATTAAATTTCATTGTTAAACCATTAAAAAATATTCATCATATTATTCCTTAATATTCCATTCATATAGCATGTAATATAATCATCTGTTAAGATTTATTAGCCTCAATTTAATTATTATTCCTACCTATAACAAAATACAGGTTATTAAAATAAGTTATAACTATCATTTGTCATCTATAGAGTATTAATCATTAATATTAAAACCATTAATAATAAAACTATGAGGACCCTATTATTGATATTTCTTTTTAGGAATTAGAATTTCATATCACCCAGAATTTCAATATTTTAAAATTTTATTTTTAGCTAATACTTTATGGAAACATATATTCCCATATGTTTATTTAACTGATTTTTTATTTTATTACATGGGAATTACATTCCCATTTTCCATCTAAAGTCCCAAAACATTTGCCTCTCCTTTGATACTTTTCCCCAGATGCTTTTTCCCAAATCATTTACATGTAGAAAGTTGAATCTTATTTCCCATACTTTCTTCATGAAACTCTATTATTCTTTTATTAGATACATTTAGATACTACTATGTGTTCATGTTAATAAGCATATAACATGGTAACTGGTAAGGAATTATTATGAGAACTCTCATTCCTTGTCATATATCATTTGGTTTCATACAAGGAAAATCTTTCCATCCTCTATAACATTCAACACTTACACCACTGCTCCTAATTCTAGAAATTAACTCAAACTAAAATCATCATGTGAGATGAAATAATGAGTAAAAATATAATAATTAAAATTCATTGATAGTAGGTCTAGACCATAATACAAACTAATCAAACAATGAATTCTTAGGATTAACATAGGACATATATTGTAATAATATATTTAAATCCCTCATAATGGTTTATATAGAGAATTTCTGTTAACCTATGCATACTCCCTAAAGAATTAAACATGCTGTATAGTATGGTCATATTCATTGAAAATTACAAGGACAACCAAGATATACTTGGCCAAATGTTTTTGGGGTTATTACCCTTATATTCATTTGTTACAAAACCCATATCCACTTGTATTATCCAAACATGGATGTATTTCTAGGAAAACTAAATAATACCGAACTTACTAAAACAATATGAATTTATCATATATATAATATTATCCCAATGGTTGACAATAATGTTTCCTAATTTACTATCTAAAAGTAACTAAACATTTCTTCTAATTACATATATAGTGATATATACATTTAATATAAAAACAATACATCATTTTAAATGAATAACTATTAAATTTTACAATAATACATTCCAGAGGACCATAAACGTTTCTTATCTTTAGAATCATGGAAACATAAATTACTAGTATATAAATGCTATAAATATTTTCTAACTAAGTACTTCAGAATAAGTTCCCTTCATTAACATATAATATATTAAATAAATCTTAATTACTTGGGGAATAGAAACATAACAATGTTTGATCTCCGATTATGAGAATGATTAAATAAAAGAGATATCAATAAACTTTCATAACATAGAAAAACATACGAAAAAAATATAGAAACATGATAAAAAATTATAATAATCATAACTAATTAGTAAGTGATCCCCAATAATGAAACATGGTTTATGGGGTTTTCAAAAATATTAAATAATATATAAGAGTATGGAATCAACAATAACCCATCATGATACTTGAAAAAATTATATAAGTGTAATAAAAATGTTTTTTAAATAAAAAACACATTTAAAATAATTTCCTTTGTCAAGGATCACATCCATGGCTATCATAGTGGACTCGATTCACTCAACATTCCATCATTTCCTTAGTCACAGTTTACTACAAACTATATATTATTAAAAAAGAACCTTATTGAGAATTTTTCACTCCACATACCTATAATAATAATATTAGGGTACTTAATTCTCCATTCAATACATTTGATGGAAATATTAGTTAATTCTTAACTTCCACTTAATTAAAACTAGTGTGACGCATGATAATAAAACATTTATCCCATAATAACATCATTACCCATTTAAGGTACATACGTTTTATAAAACATTCATCACCATCATCATAAGCTATATAGGGAAATAATAAATAATCTAACAATTTCCATGCCCTAAAAAATCATAAGAAACATAAATGGATATTGTTATAGATAAAAAATAAACCTAAAATAACTGTAGAATATACATCGTGGAAAATAATTGTTTGGTCTAAAATCAATTATATAAAATTAAAAAATTTAAAAAGTATTAATGTAAAAAATTACATTAAAAATAAAAAAGTAATGCAATAATATATTCTTTAAATAAAATTATTTTTATAGTGGTGGGGCAAGTCATTCATGTTGTTTATTTTAAAATTAAAATTCCATTCAAATTTTCATAAAATGGTAGAGTAATTGTTTTTAAATAAATTATCTTAAGGATACTTCTAAAATATGGTAAGGAATATGAAAATAGTAAAAAATTATTTAAAATAATATTTATGAATAGTAAAAACATTCTTGATAAAATTATGATGTAAAATAGAGAAATTGATGAAAATCATCTCGAACAAAGGAAACAACTATGTGGATTTTTAATAAAAACATTACTCAATTATATCAGAAAATTAAAAAAATTATAATGAAATTAAAATATAAAATGTTTAAAATTATATATATTAGATTAATGAACATAATATCTTATAGATTCATGTCATATAATTTCATTATCACAAAATATAAGAATGAACAATCCCCATAAAAAGAATATTGTAACTTAATACCCTTATCGATGATGAAACACTTGAATCATAACCCCCATGAATAAAATAACATAAAATTAACAAAAAAATATTCATTATACAATATATCAATTTTTAAATAGATACATCTCCTAAAACAATATATGTGTATACCCTCAAACATATCTGAATGAAACAAGCTGACTTGAAGAATATATATGTGTATGGTAATTTTCTAAATGAAATTAATTGGAATAATGAAAATAATATGTTTATATAAATTACATTAACTAACACATATATTATACCAAAATAAATTACTGTGATTTATATATACAAATATATAAAAAACTGATTCATAACTTTTAAACATGTCTCAATGAAGAGAACTTGAGAAAAAGCCCTTACCCTCTATCATACATGATTAGAAAGAACTATATCATCCCATATAACAAATTTATGTTTAATATAATTTTTAAATAGATTCATATTCATACACTTAATAACATATATGTTCCTCATATATCATTTCAAAACACATTTTTTTGTAATTCTATATTAATTTCGTCATTTTCTGTGTTAATTCCTTCATTTTTCATATATATTTTAGTTCAGATGTTATGGACCTTAAAATTTGATCAAGGATCATCCATATTTATAATTTTAATCATAATATTATTATCATATATAATCATTATATACAAATTTATAGACATTTATCTAAAAATGGCAATGGAAAATGAACTACATCACTACGTGGTGATTGTATTCCACACAAACGCATGAGTGATGTTTTTCATTATTTGATAGATGGAAAAAAATATAGATAAATGATAATTAATATATACAATATAAATATCATATAATGAATTTCATATAAATTCACTAAATATATCATTTTTAACATCCATGTAAAGAGCAAATGATAAACAAATGACATCGCTTTGTAGATGTGGTAGTCCACACACACGCATAAGCGACAATAATGTGAACCAACTGATCATAATTCAAGATGGTTCATATGATATTAATATTACAGAAGAATTATAATGTTATATATATCATATTTAAATAGTTTACCCCCATAATAACCATCCAAGAATGATGTTGGTGGAAAATGAGTCGTATTACTACATTGAGGTAGTTATCCACATATATGCATGAGTGATGATTTCATCTACCACATGATAGAGAAGAGTTTGTAAATGGTTTTGAAATCATCATTATAAAATCTCAATGTATTGATGATATAGAATTAGTATTTTTTAATTTATTAAATAACTGTAGATAATGTGTGTGATGAAATTGCATTAAAATATCATGGTTATGATTTATACCTCTTCTTTGAAAGGCCTCCATTAGATTAAACATTAATAAATGATGGATTAGTCTAAAGGGACAAAAATATGATCAAGGATGAATTTTAGGATTCTAGTATGGTTTTTGAGAAAGTATTCTCTAATTTAGGTGACTAAAATTTTATGAATAAGGGAGGATTAAGAGTTCAATTTTATATGTAAGTGGAGGAACCCACATGGAAATTTATAAAATATTTCACCGATTTAAGGCCACATTCATTGGAACATGTCTCCAAATTTTATTGTATTAAAATAATTAATTCTATATTTTTGAACACTTTTAATGAATAATAAATTGATTGCTGTTGGTGTCAATACTACCCTTATATTAGAGCGTAAAACCCATGTAACTTAATTTTAATCTTACGTGTGGTAATTATATTTTAATATTTATACTATTAAATGTGAAAATATTATGTTGAACATATAAATTATAATAATTACTTGCATTAAATATATTTAATCATTTTTTATAGATTGAATTTATTTATGTTTCATAATTTAATTTTAATTAAGAAAGCCAAAAACGATGAAAAATCATATTTTAAAATTGATGTCTTTAGCGTAAAAAATTATTTAATTTCATTCCATTAATTATATAAACCATAATATTTAATATAAAATATCATATTTAATATATAATATATATAATTAATTAAAAACATCAATAAATATGGAGTAAATAAATTTATTATGATAAAAATACATTATTCGCTAAAAAATATCTGTTCAAAAAAATTGTGTTTTTAAGAGAAAGAATTAACATAAACCAAAATAAAAAATAATAATTATTTATATTCTATAAATTTTTTAATTTATTATTAATTTATTTTTTGTTTAATATATTATCAAATTCAAAACATGATCGGACATTATGTTGAAAATAAATGATAATTCTTAAAAAATCATAATTTTTTATAATTCACTAAAAAGTAAAACTTTTTAGAAGAATCATAAAAATTGAACCTAATATAATATTCACATGATAATTTTAAAAAAAATTAATTTACTAAAATTTAATTTGTAATATTTTATTAATTAATTTTAACGTTTGTGCATGTAAAAACAAATAATTCCCATTTCTGAAGAGAACACATTTTTGAATAATGAAATTATTTTTCTAAAAATTATATAATATTTTAGTGTGAAAAAATCCATACAGTTGAATTATCAAGAAACATTATTAATATTGTTTATAATGTGGTTATTAATATTTATACATTAAAATTTAATATCAATTTTATAATGGATTACTACTTATAGTCTTCTAGTTTCTTGATAGAAATGTAGTATTGAAAATATAATTTATTCAAATAAAAATATGTCCAAAAATATTTTGGTTTTATCAAATTCATCGTGTTATATTAGGAAACATAATTGAAAATCTATATAGAGGTTATGTGAATTTATATTGATGCATAAGTGCTCTCATCATACAATCTGTTCTTAAAGTACTCTATATACATCAATTTTATCTTAATGTTTGATGATATCCCCCACCCCATTTTATGTATATGAATGTTATTTTATATATAAGAGTTTATAAAAATGTTAGGGTAAGAATATATTAGTGAATAAAATCATTAATATTGTTACCCCTATTGGTATGATAATCTCTAATGTCAATCACTAGAGAGAAATCAGTGAAAAAATTGCGTATATTATCAACTAAATTGATTTGAAAAGTCTAGATAATTTATTTCACCAACTTATGTTATATAGTTAAATAAAAAATTACCAACAATTAAATTTAACATATATGATGTTTATAAATATTATTTAATGGAGTATCTAACCCCAATTCTGAGGGGGATTACTACTTAGTACATAAATATTAACCATTCCCTCAAGCATCTCATTTGCAATATGGGTCTAAATAATTTCAAGTATACTCATACAAGACTGTTTGATTACATTAATATGAATCCATCTGGAAAAAATAAATAGGGTATATGCTCACTCACTCTCATTCAAATGGTATCAGTTTCATCAGATGAACATATACATTAATAAGAGGGATATTATTCTAATGGAAACATCATCTTTTCTCCTTCTATATTACATATATAAAGATAAGATCCTATATATCTCTCCTACTGAAGTTAAATAAAAAGAGGAATATATAAAAAATGATCCTCCATAATTCAATGAAGATATTTTTACCAAGGTGTATGAACTCATATGGGTAAATCTTGGTTTTTAAGATGACCTATATATAATATTCCTTAATTCCTACAAGAATCCTCATTGATAACACAAGTACAATACCTTATTAAATATTTATCAATAAAGATTTTCATTGAATTATGTTGACATTTCTTTATTGGATCCCTATGTGATTATATTTTATAGAGAAACCAACTTGGTGATAGAAATATAGTAAATAGAATACCATTCACAAATTCTACACAAATGAAATCAAAATATGATGAATTGTTCAAGGATGACATCATTTTAGATGTTAAATTACCAAAGTGTTTTTCTAAAATCCCCCTCATCCTGATAAAAAATAATAAACTATAGATTTTCATTTAATTTTGTGATCTCGATATTCACATATGAATGGATAATTTCCTAGTCCAGATCATTAATGTATCAGTTAATAAAATGAATGGATTCTATGGAGTCCTTATTTTTAACAAGTATTCCAAGTATAACCAAATCTAATTTTCTCACGAAGATAAATAGTCCACTTCATTCTAGAATCCCCAAGGGGTATACTAATATATGTTATGACCCTTAATCTTGAAGAATGTTTATTATATGTACCATCTTGTTATGAACCATATCATCATGTTCGTTATATAAAATATGATGGAGTTATATGTATGTTATATATATTTCAATCTTCAACAATGTTATGATAAAATTTATTATTTAGAATAGCTTGTTAAGACATTACAAAGGAAAAGGTCATAAATGAGCTACTTGAAATATGATATGAGGTTATTATTGAAGACATTTATATACTTAATTTTGTCTCACTAGAATATCAAATTTGACCCCCCCCCCAAGGTGATACATGATATTCCCTCCAAGACACTGGTTTGTCTCATGAGACCTACCGATGCATCGAGGAGCTATAGCGGGATCCACCCATCACTTACTAAGTTCAATGCATTCGTCATATGAAAAGGTTTAAACATAACATAAACATTAGTATTAAAACTGGCATACGAAATGTAAATACTTTATCCACAAATGATGAATGGCATGAGAATAACACATCCACAGTCAAACATATCACAAACCTTTCAATACAATATGGATGTTTTGTATCATAATAAATCAACTTCAAATAAGCTTAAAATCCATCAAAAGATGCTGACATTGATGAAATCAAAATATTTTTTAGAGAAATACCTATTTCTATTTTTATGTAATTTAAGAAAACATTTATTTTGAAAAAATTCTTATAAGCTTGTAAGAGAATCTTTGATGATGTTATAATAGAAAAAAATAGCCGCACCCTCCGTATAAGTTAGAAAAACATTCTTACCTTAATTTTATCTAAAAGGTCATAAGACACCTTGTTTGGAAAACGACAGAAAGATTCATTTCAAACCATTTTATAAAAAGTCAAACAATGATATAAATGACTTTAAACCATAGTATAGTAAATAGTAAAAATGTTTTGAATTACATTTTTAAGAATCATGGATGTTGATGATAAAGAGATCCTAGTAGATAATTACGTATAAACAAACTCGGATAATAAATAGATTGTGAAATTAACCCTTACCTTGTACTTTTTATTGGACAAGGGTATGTTAACCTCCTATATAATGGTTAAATAATAGTTATTAAATTATACAAGAATCATATACATTAATATGATATCATATATGATCTTTTAACATTGCTTTGTTAATAATATCTTAGTTTTATCATTGTTTCGGGTGTTAATGGATTCATTTTCCATTATATTCTTTGTTATGTGAGAAATATTTGTTAGGTATGGGATGTATATTATTCTTATCCAGAATGATATCAAGTCTTTATACATTATTTTTAATCATAAATTCAAAATTATTCTTGAATGGATACGATGGGGAATGAATCTCATCGTGTTCGTGGTGACAGTAATCCGTACGTACGCACGAGCGACAATATCATTCTTTGGATATTAAAATAATATATAATTTGATTGTATATCATATATACAGAATCATTATCATGTTATATTTATTACTTACATCAATTACACATCACTATTATACCCATCCAAATAATAATGTATTGAATCACAATTACACCACGACGTGGAGACGGTAAGCCGTACGTACACACGTAAGGTGACATGTCATTAAAAGGATTGATAGAATAAGTAATATGGTTTTAACATTTTTATAATAACATCACACTATATATAATATATAGTAGATATTACTTTATAATGGAAACAACCAAGAAAGAGTAAGTGGAAGAAGAAAGGAACTTGAAAGAGGTGATGGAATATTTACCTCTTCATCAGGTTCTTCCTTTTGATTTGATCAAAAGGGCTACATAGGGTGGATTTCTGACTAACGGAAGGCCTCTAGGAATAAGGTAGGACAGTTGATAGCGTATTTGGGCAGATTTTGGCCAAGACAAAAGGCTTTGATGGTGATAATTAGAGAGAAGGGGGAGTGCCCATTGATAAGAGGGGTGAGGGGCACCTTAGGAAAAGATAGAAATATTATTTTATAATAAAATAATTTTCGATTTCTAATGGGTCAAAAATGAATTATTTAAAGACTAAGGTGGGGATGGGATGAAAAAAACTGAACAAATAGGTTTTATATAGGTTTGGGTCACTATATTAACTTTATCTTTTAGATTTGACTCTTAGTTAAATAGTTTGACATTTACCATGTCTCTTTCTATTTTTATATTATGTGGTTAATAAACATACTATAAAATTTCAAGTGAACCTAAAGTGGTTCACTAATGACATATATAATATCATTAAATACCTTTGGCCAAAACGTGGATTTTTATGAATATAATATCAATTATTAGTATATTATTTGATTTAAAAACTCTTTTATGTCAATTTTGACACTATTTGATATTTTGTTTTTTCTAAATCTATAAATGCATTATTACTTCGAAAGAAATTCATCTAACCAACCCTAACATGTAATATTAACATAGAAAATTAGTTTAATTCATAAAAAGTCTCAAATTATATTTATTTGCATATTTATAATATCAATTATTTTAATCATTCATTAATATTGTAATTACTTCATCATCATTGTGTCATAAATAAATTTAATTATTTAATGTATAAAAATTATAAATAAAATACCATTATGTAGGAAATATGTTTATATTTCTAATAAATATTTATAGTCAAATTTTTCTTATGTATAACCCTATATTAAAAATGTTTTATTTATTAAACATTGATTTTACCTCTTTTAACTCTTCTTTAAATAAAATAATAATAAATGTCCTAATCTAATCCAAGTGGACCTAAAAGATCATATTTTATTCCTAAGGTTGTTTTTGGTTGAATTACACTTATCTAATAGAATTATAACATGTTATAGGGTAAAAATAATATAAATTTTACCCTCAATTACCCTATTTACTTTTAACCGTGGTAAATAAAAGTAAAAAGTTACTATTCACCAAAAATTATTTTCTTCTTATTAAACCAAATTTTACTTATTGATATCAACCGTGTCTCTCAGAGTTTTTAGATTCAACTGACCAAATTGGTAAAATTAATTTTTATGAAAATTTGCAAATGCACCTAGGAGGTGGGTAAAAGACGGTAAATAGTTCATTAAAAATTTTATATATCTAAAATTATTATAAACAAACTCTAATGAATTACATTGAACATATATAAGTATTATGTATATATTTTGACCTAAAATAAATTTAAATAAAATAAATTATTTTTTTAATAAAAATTTTGTTTTAAACTATAACTAACTGTTTCTCACTATTCAATGAAAATTGAACGTTTTCAAAAAAATACAAAAAATTCACCCTAAGCTAATTTTGATATTCTGAATCCAAAAATGAAGTCCATTAAGAATGATAAAATTTAAAAAATTTCAAAAGTTGGGTATTACTATTCATAATGGCTAGTTTGATTGGTTGTCGTGTGTTAGAACTCGAAGTTGTGTACAACACACGCTATTGTATTATTCAAAGAGAAGCATAACGTAGAAGCTTGGGGTGTTACATCTCACATCCCGCTTTCACAAAATGCCTATGTGGATGCACTAGACATTGTATTGAATCACTTAGAAGATCCTAACTAAGATGAGATGATCATTCACATTACATATGATAGGGTGAACCCACCATTTATAAATAATTATATAAAATATTTTAATGAGATTAACCCTTCCCATAATAGGGATAACCACTACTCTCATTGTTTTATTACACAATTAGATAATTATCCCCCATAATAAATGACCTTATAAACATTATCCACCCACTAGATCAATATTATAATGAACATATAAATTGTTAGTAGAAAATTTATTCCACTAGTATAGTTTCAATTACCATAAAATATTTAGAAATGAGGCTTTCATGGATTCCTTCTCAGAGTAATTAATGTATGAAACTACCCACAATTCTAAATTAATAACATTGTATTCGATAGTGAGTATGACACTCAACAGTAAGCACATAAGAGATTATAATATCCTAATACTTTAAAATATATTTATTATTTGATGAAAAATTCAATCTTTGAGATAGCTTGAAATGTACACGATATTCAGTTATGATGAATTTCATGAAGGAACATGTTTCTTAAATGGTTTTCATAAAAAAATACCTAGTTTTTCCGAACAAAAATATATTATTAGAATATTATTATTTATTATAATAAGACTAATCCTATCTTTTAAAATTAAATATTATTAATAGTATCAATTAAATTTTTATAATCTATATATTATATATTTAATAATATTTTTAACATTTATAAAATATATTTTATTGGGATTAGATAAGAACAAACCTAATTCTACACTTAAAAACCAATATTTTTCTAATGATAGTTTTACTACCTTTTACTAGAGAACCTATTTTTAAATTTTTTTTGAAATTTTATAAATTTAATATGTCATAATAATATTTTTTTGTAATCATAACAACAAAATAAAATTTTGGAAATTTTGTTTTATTTTTCGATGAAGTTTATTTTTTTTGAAAAACAGCAAAAAATAATGAATTTTAATTCAAAACAGCATTTTCAACTAATTCATTTATAAGGTTAAATAATATTTCAAATTGGTTGTAGAGTTTAATTGGATACATTTTATATATATTAATCTATTTTGGTTTTTTGGAATCAATTTTACTTGGAAATTATCTATATAAAATTATCAAATAAGTTGAAATTTTTGCTTTAAAAACCCTCTTTGTCGTCCCATCTACTGGATTAAATTTAAATTAATTTATACCAAATATAGGATGAAATTTGAAACAAAAAGGATTCCATATTTGGAATAATATATATTTATAATATATAATTTGTTAATGGTTGTATTTTTCAAAAAAAATAGTGGTAGTGAATAATATTAATTACATCAATTAAGAAAAAAATTGGTATAAAAAGGGAATAAACATTAAAATTAAGAGCCAAAATGACCTATAAACATCTATAAAATACATTTTAAGGACTTACTATGACACTAGCCTCCATTTTATATAATTGGGTTCATTATTGGAGCTACTTGGTATTGGAAAAACATTGTTGGAATTACATTTTCAAATATTTACAACAATGCCACTCATCCTCTACTATAAAAAGGAACTCACGCTCCCACTTATACACACCTTTAAACCACTATAGATGAAATAATATCTAAAACCATGTTTAAAAAAATCCATCCCATCACTATATAAGTATTTTTTTTTGATATTAATCCATCTAAGGGAGTTCTTTTGTGCAAACCAAAAGTAGTTACCCAAAAAAGAGATAACGTCATTCCTTTAAATATTTTTCATTATTTTCATTCTCCACCCCCTAAAATATTATTATTTAATGACTATATAAAACAATATCCTAAATATATTGATATGTTTTTATTATAATTTTCTAATATTCCCGTACTCACATTCAAATATAATGGTTAATGATCATACTGTTTTTGTGTACGACGAACTACCGCCTCACAAAACAATGTCATTCATTTTTTATTTTAACTCCTATCATGATTAGGAATTATTATATAGAAAATATTTAAATGTGGTATATAGGAGATTTATAATGTCTTTATTCTTATTTAATTTTAAAATAACACATAACATTATTCTTTCTATTTTTTGTAAATGTGATAACATCGTTTATAGAACTGTGGACTACCACTGTGTCAAAGCTATGTGATGCATTCATGCTATACATGAAATGTATAAAGGATGGTTTCAATAAACCTATATTAAATATATAAAATATATATTATAATGGTGTTATAATATAAATATATATCATTTACTATTAATTATTTTAAATATGACAATTAGATGAAAGTAGTGTTCATGCTTATATATGACCGTCCTTCTCTATAAACAGTGCATTTCATTTCCTATCACCATATATTATGGATTATAATAAATAAATATATAGACAATATATATGATATTTAAATCATGTTTTTAATATTGGATATGATTAAATCATTTTCTAATTAACAATAACAACAAGTAACAAGTCAAAACATACACTAGAAACTAAGCAATTAACACATGAAATAATGAAGACAAGGAATGATTGTTAACAAATAGGTAATATGATACTGTAAATAGATAATATATGATATAATAAATATTAATTTGGATCTATAATAAGTTATTATCATGTTTAACACCATTATACGTGATTATAATGTATATTCACCTGAAAGGGAATGCTATGTAAGGGATTCTTGTCACAATTTTCATTCCCTAAGGCATACACCTTTAACACCACTTAATTATTTTTTATGGTGTACCTAATGTAAAATTTAAAAAAATATAACATGAATTATTTTATATTTATGGTATTTAAATGTCTCATTTGATGATTATTACTTTTGGGTCTTCAAATTCAAAAGTTACCAAGTAATAAGGGACTTCGTCTTAATTTCAATTCATTGAGATATATTTTATTATCGTGCACCTATTTTCCCATATATGGTGTACATAAAGCCAATTTGGAATATAATATCTGGGTTCATGAATTTTTCATGATATTTTTATTTCCAAATTGAATTATTTCATCGAAGTGTATTTTAATTACGCATTACCAAGTGGAAAATAATTTCATAACCCAGTCTAATTTTTTGTGTTATATTACGTCCTTATTATGATTAATATTATAGGATTATTATTTTGATAAATTTTTAGTATATATGTTTTATTTACACTGTTTTTTATTTTTAAATTTTAAATAAGTAATATATTCTCTGATATATTCTCACATCAACATTATGGCCTATTCTAAGGGTTTACATCAATATATCATTTTTTCTAGATTATTTACAGTTGAATTTCCATTATCAGAAATTATTTGATCTGTTTATTACAAATAACATAATTTTATTTCACTATAGTTATTCATGACCTTTATATTATGATATTTCAATTTTATTAATTTTTTAATTGAATTTTTTTATAAAACATTTTTAAGAAAACCTGACTTCATTTTACTCTTTAATCAGAGAATCTCTTTTCTTATAAAACCTCTATTTTGTAAAAAGGATTTCAAAAGGGTTTTAAAATTTTTCAAAATTATTTATTAATGAAATTTTTACCCTTCAAATAATTTTTATATTTTTAAACATGATTTTCAAAAAAACAGGTTTTCAAAATGTGTTTAAAAAATGTATATTTTCCTCAACAATGATTTCAAAAGGTATTTTTATAGTATTTAAATTAATAAAATGAAAAGAAACCTTAATATTTACTCCACATGGCATATTTTTTTGATAACATCCTTATTATTTCTCTATAATTTTTTTATTTATTGGGATACTCATAGTATTTATATTAACTTTCTTGATTTCATTGTTAATTATCATGAAATATTAAATTTTATATGATCATTGAAGATTGAATTACCCAAAATTATCTATATTATTTATCATGTATATGTTTATTATGAAGATCGTATATTATTTATACATAAGATGATCACATTCGAATTTATTTGACTATACGGGGAGAAATTTTTAAATCAATATTATTTATTCAATACAGATATTTGATAAGGAATGTTTTCTATTAATCATGTTGTTTATTCGATATGGGGAATGATATAGATAGGAAATGAAAGGTTGGGCATGGAATTTATATATCATCCCAATGAATCGACAGGTTCTCATGAGACAAATTAGTTGTGATAATTAAACAAGATTCTATCTTTAGTTTTAAACTATCTTTTGACTGGTCTTGATGGTATGAATTTTCATGTTCCTAAGATATAATGTCCAATAATTATGAATTTCCATAATTATGAATTTTTTTGATGATATTTTCACTATAATAAAGTCTATAAAAGAATTTAATTCTCAGGTTATTGAATAAACGTAATGTTTTCTTAGTTTCCCAACATTCCATATTGATTATTATTTATCCATTTTATAAATTTAATCTATTTTTAGTTATTTAAATTTCCTTATATTGTTTTCACTTCCTTTTTAATTTATTAATTATATGACATGTGTGTTTAATTATTTACCTTTCCATGTTGATTTATTCTCATTGATTGATTATTTCTTCTACTTTACATTACCCTTATTGATTTGTTGAGCTCCCCCCTTATTATTTATTATTCCCCAGTATTCTCAAAACTGTTGTGAGAATGTTATTTAAGTACATGATTGATGAAATAAAATTATTATCCTCAAAAAAAATGTTATTGTTAGTGTATTCATTTGTAAAAACAAGACTAATGTATGTATCTGATGTACCAAGACTACTAAACTATTTGGTCATTTTGAATGTGATTTACTTGTATCTTATTCAAAAATAATGGTAGTGTGACATCAGATCTATGATACCGAGGGTCGGGCTTCTATATTTGGTATCAGAGAAAGATTACTATAAACATTGGGAAATATATTTAGGAAAAGAATATATTACCGAATATAAACCTAAGGTAGAACTTGATGATAATTATAGAATAACATTCATTAATTTTTGTATAGTAGATATATGTGGGTATTCCTAGAAATAAATCCCTTCATGGATACATAAAATATACTTGGTTCTGGAACAAATTTACCTAGGGGTATCAACTTTGAAAAAGTGTATCAATCATGACCCATTTATAAACTGCTACATGATAGTGGGCCTTACTGCACAACTGGTTTGACACTCCCAATGGTTTTGGTTAGGATAATTCCCATTCTATAGACAAAACATTATGAAGGACTTAAATAGATAATGAAAATGAATGGCCTAGGTTAAACTTGAGGGGGATTATATTGGAAAATGTTTATCAAGATTTAGACATCATAAAAATGATTATATAGTTTTTACAATATGATAATTGATGCTAATATAGTGGTTTTTTGTTTTATGAAATTCTGCCCTCCATATGATAAACTCTAAACCAAGGAGAGACCGAAGTGGGAATAAATGGATAAAATAATTATGGGATGGTGTTTTAATACAAAACCTTAGTTAAAAGGCTATTTAATCATTAAATTTCAAGGATTTGCATCTTATTTATTTTGGAAATAATATTAATTTAGTTTTAGAAAAGTTTATTCTGTATGTCGTGTGACAACCCAATATGTTCTACAAGGTAGTGGGACATGAACCCATGGCTAGAGGACGATGCCGTTTTAACTCGGGTCACCAAACAATGCAATGTCTTTGTTAATACGTCATAAATTAAATAGTTGGATGAATAAATAATAATAATGATCTAGTAGTGTAGATTTTCAGGTTTAGATATTAATTTATTAACCCTATTGGGTTTTCAGAATTCTCAATGGAACATAGAAATAATTTTCACACTTTTATTGGCCATAAAATATGTTAAACAAGTATTTTAGGGCTTCAGAAATCAGAGTTAATTTTTTGATATCCATTTCATGAATTAATGGATACATTTGAAATTGACTATAACACAAAAAATGATAAAAATTATCTTTATGAAATAGAACTATGTCATTTATGTATATTTCCTTGTATTCTTATACTATTAAATAATTACCCAATATTAAGAAAATGGTTAGAATAAAAATTATTTTATCCTAATACCTTAATTTTTGTTGTACCAATGGCCTCACAAATCATAAAAAAATTATGATAGTGAGACCCTATACATTCCATTTATCAATAAATTTTTTTTTTGTGATTTATAACCTAAATAACTCCCTATATGTATTTTTATTTTTCTTCAGTGTATATATCTCTACTTACCACTAGTGTTCTTCTACATAATGACCTCATTATATGTTAGTTTATGAGAAACTTTCACTTCCCATTATATCTTTTCTAGATTTTGTTTTACTAATCCTTATTAGGACGATAAATTTCAAAAAAGGATAAATATAAAAATTTATTAGAAAGGTTGTGCTTAAATTGTGAAGACACAATTTATTTAAGGAAGGGAGAAAGTGACGCCCTAAAATTCTAAAGTAATAACATTGTATTCTATATAGTGTATGACACGTAACACTAAACATGTAATGGAATATAATATTTAGAGACTCTACAATACACTTACTATTTTAGATAAATCAATTATATAAGATTGAATGAAATTCATGTGATACTGAGTTACCATGTGTTGCATGCAACAATGAGCTTCTTAAATGTAATATATTACAAACAAAACTGAGTTTCACCAAATAAAAATATTTTATTAAAATGTTATTATTTAATATAATAGTACATAACCAAGATATTAATGTTTTATATTATTAATAATATTAAAAAAATAATGATAATATATATATATTATATATTCAAAAAATATTTTTGACATTCGTCCAATATATTTGATAGGTATATGAAATGAACAAACACAATTTTATACATAAAAACTTATTTTTTTAAAGATAAATTAAAATCCGTTTAATGGAGAGCCAATCTCGAATCAATTTTTTTGAAATTTTTAAAATTTTATTTGTTAAAATAATTCATTTTTTTAAAAAAAGAATCATTTTAGGGTGAATGCTTTGCATTTTTCTATGAATTTTAATTTTTTGATGCATATTGAATAATACTGAATTTTAATTCAAAACAATTTTTTCATCCAATTAATATAAAAGGAATAAATATATATTTGATTGGGTTTAAAGTTTATTTAGATAAATTTTTTATCAATTAATCAAATTTAGGTCTTTGGAGTCATTTTCACTTTGAAATTAAATATATAAATGTAGCAACCTTTTGAATTTGTTTCTTTCAAACCCTGCATTTTCGTCCCATCAACGTGATTAAATTTAAACAAATCTCTGTAAAATATGTGATTAGAATTTTTAAAATAGGATTAAATATTTTCAATAATGATAATTTATAACACATATTAAGGTCAAATTAATTTTTGATAAAAATATTAGTGACCATGATTAAAATTAATTACATTAAATAATGGAAAAAGTTTCTTAGCAGGGGACTGAACAGTAAACAAAAGGGAAAAAATGTCCATTAAACATATTAAAAATACATTTTTTTTATATATTCTAACTCTATTCAATTCTGGATCCAATTGTTTAGTTTATCAAATCCACTTCGTAAGGGTACATCGTGGGTGGAATTCCCTTTTCAATAATTTACTAGAATGCCACTCCTCCTCCACTATAAAAAAGAAACTCACCCCTACAACATATTCACATCTCTAAAGACACTTTTTCTCAACCCATATCTGAATAAGAGTTTCCTAAAAATACATCCCTTAATCCTATAATCCTCCCCTTGGGAAGGTATCCATCCAAGATTTCCCTTTTGTGAAAACATAAAGGAATTTCCTAAATAAGAGATAACATACTTTCCCAAGATCTTTTGTTTTGTTTTAATTATCTACCCCATAAACTCTTAATACTCTAGTATTATATAATAATAAAAATTATCGACAATTTAATTATATTTTTAAATTAAAATGGTTCAACCTACACTTACACACAATTCCATCTAATGGGTAACAAACATACTATTTATGTTTAAAACAAACAACCACCTTAGAAAATATTGTCCTTCGTTATTCCTTTACCACCTATCATGGAGAACAATTAAGAGGGAAATTCTATTTATATATGATATATGTGATATTTATAATTTATTTATTCTTATTAACTTTTTCTATAAAAACATACTCTAATGATTTTTTTAGTTAATATATGATAACATTGTTCGTGGAAGTGTGGACTACCGTCTCCCCAAAGAGAGATGATTCGTTAATGCAATAAATGGAATGTATAAAGGATGGATTTAATAAAAATATATGAAATATATATGATAATTTAATTATAATATTCATATATATCATTTAATTTTAATTCTTTTAAATATGATAAGTAAATTAAAGTAGCGTTCATGCTTACGCATGACCTATCGTCTTCATGAATGATGTCTTACATTTCCTATCTCCAAATTTTATAGAGTATTATAAATAAATATATAATAGATATATATGATACTTATATCATGTTTTAAATTAGAAATATGATAAAATAATGATCTAATTAATAATAACAACATGTAAAAAAGTCTAAACATACTCGATAAACTAGGCAATTAACACCCGAAATACTGAACATAATAAAAGATTGTTTTAAAAGGGTAATAAGGTATTATATGAAAGCCATATATGATAACATAAATATTAATATTTTCCCACAATAAGTTATTAACATTTTTAATACCATTATATAGTAATTTGAATGGTTTTCACTCAAAATGAAATGCAAGATGAGGGATTCTTGTCTCACTTTTCATTCCATGAGGAATATTCTATTAACACCACTAAAATATTATAGGTTGTGTAAATACTAAATCTTTTGATATAATATGTCATGAATTATTTTATATTCATGGTATTTAAATGTTTAATTTCGTTATCATTACTTTTGGGTCTTCTAATTCAAAAGATACCAAGTAATAAGGGACATCATCTCAATTTACCTTCTTCAAGACATATTTTATTTTTATACAGAAAATTTATAATATATGGTGTAAATAATGAAAATATATCATATAATATCACGATTAATTAATTATTCATGTCATTTTGGGTAAAAAATTTAATTATTTCATAAAAATGGATTTAAAATAAAAATAACAAGGTGGAAAAAATTCATAACCCAACCTCTTATTTGGGTTATATTATATCATCGTTGTTGTTAATATTATAAGATTAAGTGTGTGAAGAATTTCTAATATATATTTATTTTTTACACATTTTTAGGTGGATTTAAATTTGAAAATCAAAATATATTCATTTATTTATGCTCACATCAATTTTAATGTCTTTTGAAGGGTTTACATCTAAATCTCATTCTGATCAGGATTGTTCACACATGAATTTAAATTATAATAAATAATTTTATCATTGTATAATAAACCATTTTTTTAATAATTTTCTTATTCATGACCTTTTTCATCTATTAGTATCATTTTTATTTTCATTGGTAGTCAAAATGTTTTATATTTTTTTAAGAAAACCCTACCTCTTTTTCCTCTTTAGTTAGAAAACTTTTTTTCTTCTAAAACCCAAATATTATAAAATTGTTTTCAATTTTTATTTAACATCTTAAAAATGATTAATCAAATTATTTTCACCCTCTACATAAATTTTTCTATTTTTAAAATTTATTTTCAGCAAATTGGTTTTCAAAATGACTTTTTAAAAAATATTTTCCCTCAAAAATGTTTTCAAAAGGTATTTTTATATTATTTATATTCATATTCAATAACAGCCATTAACTTTTACTTCACTTGGGATATAATGTATTGATACAATCCTTATTCATTATCTATATTATATTTGATTTATTTTTTCGGAGATATTATTGAAATTCCCTTCCTTAATTTCATTATTAGTCCCCTAGAATTATTCAATTTTCTATAATCATTGAATATTGAATTTCTCATAATTATCCATATGATTTATCATGGATATGTTTATTTCCTAAACTATAAGTCATTTTTATATTTGGTTTTCACTTTGATAGTTATTTTATTATCTAGAGAAATATTTGATAAATTTTTATTCATTAATAAACAAATATATTTGATAAGGAACATATTGTATTATGTAAATTGATTTTTCGATATGAGGAATGCTTTGGACTAGCAATGATGGGTGGGGACCAGACATTATATATCCCCTCAAGGCATCGATATGTTCTTATGAAAAAATTTGTTTCCCAAATTAAGCTGGTTTCAACATATAGTTTTAAACCATAATGTGAAATGTATTGTAGGTATAGGTTTTCATATTCATATGACAAGAGATCCAATTATTATGAATTTATTTCATTATGATTCAGTTTTTTTATTAATAGTATTTTCAATATGACAATTTCTATGGATTCATTTCATTATCATTTTTTGACTAAATGACATGTGTTTTCATTCTCTCACATTTTAATATTGATTAAACATTATCTAGTAATTAAAGTGGCATTTTTTAGTTATTTACATTTACATATTGTTTTCAAATATCCTTATGATTTTGTTGATTATACGGAATGTTTAATCAATTGTTTTAACATTCCATGTTGTTTGATTCTCATTGATTCATTATTTATTCCGTTATACATTACCCTTACTATTCATTTGATATCACCCTTATAATCTTTCCTTTCCCTTGGATTCCTTGAATTATGCGGAGAATGCTATGAAAGGATAATCTAGATGAAATAAATTTATTATTATTAAATGAAAAAAATTATGTTGTAATTTGTGCATTAATTTGTAAAAAAAGACCCATGTATGTATCTAGTTTACCAAAAATACAATATTGTTCAGTCCTTTGGGAGGTGATTTACTTGTATATTTTTCCAATTTAATGGTATCAAGTCACAAACTATAGGTTTTTTTTGTTTTAGGTCACTATAAAGCAGGAGAGACCTTAATAATTATCAAACAAGCACATGTTAGTGATTGCACTGCAAACGAGTTAGGAGCTAATATATTCTATCACATAGAGACCCTTTTATAATTATAACTTCCGATAAAGTAAGACTACATGAAATTAGTTAGTAAGATTTATTATTTTCAAATACTTGAAAAATATTTTTATCTTTCCATAAAATTTCTCCGGAACTGAAAATATTCATATCCATATATCATGTGGGAAATTTATGTCATGGGGATATAGTTAGGTAGATTATGTTTATTCTTAGGAAAACTATGTTTTAACTTATTTTGGTTATGGATATTTTAATAAAACAATTAAAATAACGGATATAATAATTTTCATTAAGTCTAATATCATTATAAGATTTTTTTCCACCACACAATACTAATGTAAAATGACACAAGATAATTTGATTATGATTTAAGAGGTTGTATCAGGAATAAAATATTTAGTCTATGTATAGATCTTAATATTATATATTCATGAATATAGAAATATATATCTTCAAAAAACACAATATCATATCCTTCATAAGATAATTGACAACCACATGGAATCATTTCCAGACAAACTCATGCACACTTTATAGGATTATGTCACCACAAACCATACTACTACATAGGAGACCATATATTTAGTTCTATATGGTACAAAACCAATAAAATAAATTAAACTCAAATAACATATTAATTTTATTTCAATATATGATCAATTTTATAATGATTTTTTTATCAATTACAAATTTATGAATTAGAATGGATCAATAAAATAAGGTTTGACACGCTGAAAACCCTTGAAATCCATATGAATCCACTAAAAAATGCATCCAATTAGAAGGATCATCTACATCTATTCATCCAATGATAATTTTTTCTAAATCTACAAACTCCTATAATATTTAGTAATAAACCACCAATGATGTTGAAGAATTGGGAGTGACTATACATTATAAATATGGTATAATCCAATGAATCATATTAATTGATCATAGAGGATGTATATCATATCATGGACACCATTAACACATTGATTCGAAATAAATTCATTTCATAATTTCATGACTAGTTCATCTATATCCTTACTATATGTTGTTAAAATAAATAGAATTATAATCCTTATTATATAATCATAATATAATTTTCATGCTATATAGTATTCACACCAACTAATCGAAGAAGGGTAGAACCTTTTACTCCTCGAGTCAATTCCCTAGACCGATAATGATGGCCATGGCCCCCTCTCCATTGTATGGGGGTGGGTGTGATTTTCTAGAATATTATTCTAAGGCTCGAGCGTGTTCGCTTACCCCATTCTCAAACCCAGGCTTTCAACCAGCATTCCCCCTATTTCGGTTATTCCAAAGGTCCAATATCTATTCATGGATGCACATCAAATCTCAATTTCATCATAGGAATTTAATGATTCCCTGACTTGTCTTGATGTAATGCTAGTTTCATGATTCAATTCTCTATAGACTTCAGTGGATACTTTTGATAGGTTTATGTTTGGATCCTAGGGTTTCAAGGAATGCACAATCATCGGCCTTCTTGATAAGTGATATATCATGATCCATTCTTATTCAATGGAGGATTTGATCATATCCTAGTCTAAATTTACGCATAGTTGTAATGGTATCAATTTTTATCTATTTTTGTAAACCTATGAATTCTATATGAAGAGAGACTCTCCCTATAGATTTTTATGGTTACATATTCATAATCTACCACAACTATTCCAAGATCCCTCAATTATTTGTTTTTAGGAAATATGGTTGGTGGATATTTGAGTTTGGATAGAAAGATGAACTCATTATGCCACCTGATTTCACCCTACAATTTTTTGAGGTGTATGCCTCCAAGCCGGTAGTGGAATGGGTTTGGATAACTGTTGTGGAGGAATTATATTGTAAGAAATCCATTGTTTTTGAATCTTGGAAGGATTTTTTTCTATGTGAAAACGTTTGGGCCATAGACCATCTTTCTATCATAGAGGGCATGAAGACGATCATGGGTCACTAAATTTCAGGCCAAATGGAGTTGAGAAGGCTACTATGACCTCAGTAGACATGCTTGAGCATTAAGTGTCAATCCCATATGAGGTGAATGAGATGTACGAGAAATATAATCAAAATATATCATATATCTTCAATCTATTGAGAAATGATTTGGATGTTGCCAATATAGTTCAAGAGACTCTAGAGCTAGTGGAAATCATGAGAGTCGATGTGGTCTTGGATCCTAGTCACAAATCTTGGAATATTTTATCCCATGCTTGGGTAGTGCAATCTTGTAGTTCTAAAAATCATGTAAAAGCACTACATGTATCCAAAAAGAAAGGATCTATTGGAAGCATGGTTTGGGTGAATCAATTGCAAGGCTCTGAGGCATGAGAGGAGGCAGTGGATGGGTTTATCAATAGTAGAGTGATTTAATTTTTAAATATTGGATGTTGTTATGATTCCATGATATATTTGGATGTGGATCATGATATTTGTGATCCTGATTGGTTGGAGACACACATGGAGTGATAGGGTTCATTGGTGATAATTCAAAAAATTATTCGTGCAGTCAGGTTTCTGTTGATAGTGTGGAGGATGATCATAGTATAAGGATTTACAACCCAAGAAAAAAGAAGGGGAGGAAGGGTTCTCATGACTTAGGAGGAGGAATATTTGTCAAGGAGAAGTTTTCTAAAGGCAGGAGATACTATTCCATCCCTCTTATACTATTGGATACTATATCAGCCTCAATCTTTAGAAGATGTGAGATGATGTGAACCTTTTCTTAAATCATATACTGTTACAAGATAGAGTTGTCAAAATAAAATGAGAAGAAAATTGAGACAAAGGTTATGGATTGTGTGTTTGTTTGAGGCGACCAATTATATGATATACCAAGAGTTTTAGATTTTGTGAATTCTAAAATAAGGATGAAACAGGAAAGGGAGTATTGCCTAACTAAAAGTTTGAGATATGTGAGGATGCTGCTCTATATAGGAATACTATGGTGTTTCAAATTCATTCGGAGGACGAAATGGTAGAAGAAGCTCTTGACATCAATTCCAGACAAGAGGAGGCATACCTTATGATGGAATGGATGATTCAAATTGATACGAATGGTGAGTAGTTTAATTAGATAAAAAAATTAGATCTTGTACTTATAAGAGGTTTCAACGAAGGGATGATCAATATATAGAAGTATATCCCAACCTGGTAAAAATTGGTATTTCAATTTGAAGGTCTTATAAAGGATGATCCAGGAACACAAGAAAAAATGCTATCCTAGATATTATTTTGGGAATCTCCAAATAATAAGATTAAGTTGTTTTCAATGAGTTTGTGATATATTGAATTTTTTTTTTCATCTTGGGTTAAAGCTTTTCGTTTCTCACTTTCATCCCTATAAACTTTTTGATAATGAAAATGTAATATTTCAATCATATGATCTTAAAATCTATAATATCCTAGAAATGGATACATGACTATAAATATTTTAATAAATAATAATTTTTATAAGGTGTTAAATTGAAAAACATATTATCTATCCCACTTATAATACAAATTTCAAGATTCATTAATCTGGGATAAACATAAACTTTTTGGAGATAGGCATCCCATGTGACCTCAAATAAAAAAAACATCACCCTCCCCCACACATGTATGAGATCTGATATGCATGAGATTTCCTTTCTTGTATATTAGATGGTTATAATTAAATTTTTCAACCATAAATGATTCATCACTAAAATTCTGAAGAAAACCCTTGCCATAAATACACCAGGAATTATTCCATATACCATATGGTATATAGTAATTCTCGTATCTCCAATCCCATGACAATATTTATATTATATTTATATTATCAGTTATAATATGGTGATAAATTCAATCCACATTTATGTTGAGTTTCATCCTTTTTCCTACTAGGTCATCAAAAAACATATCTCTTTCACAATCATACATGAGCCAGATATGTATAGGTGATCTAATATCATGATCTATATATTGATTGATACATGTTTCAATAAGTCATTTAGGGTGTAAAACAACATGATTCTAATAGAAGAGAGCTGGATTATATAGTGTGTAATGCACAAAACATTTATCTTAGAAAATAATGTGACACCCTAATAAGTTTTTATATATTTCTTTTGAAACAAATTCGACTTGTTCATTTTATTAAAGAACCTGAAACCCCAAATCTAAATGAATCGTAACCGACTATTATACTATAAACTAGAAGTTAAATTACAGGGTATGAATTGGGATAAAAAAGTTCAGAAATGTATATGTTTAACACTTTTAAAAAACATTTTTTTGGTTATCTATCAATTATAAATAAAATAAAATCATTTTATGGGAGAAAAGTAATGTTTTCTAACAAACTGTAATTTTCTAAAAGAAGGTTTAGTAATTTTTTTCAAAAAAAATTTAAAATTAAATTTTACCACTAATTGAAAATTTATTTAATAAAATGGTATTATTTTTTAAATAATCATATTAAAATTACGATAGGGTAAAATTTTGGTACATTTCTTAAAGGATTCATTTGTCAACGAATAGTGAAAAATACTAATTTCTATTTAAAGATTCCTTTTAATTTTAATAATTTAAAATTTAAAATTAAAATTTTAATATATTTTAATCTATAGTTTTTTCACTTATATTAAAATTTTACTAATTTGGGTCAATGAAATCAAATTAATTTTGAGTTTTGAAATTAAAACCTCAAATACTTATTAGAATGTTTTCATTGGAAACCATCATTATTACTGTGTTGGATTGTACTATTTTATATTTAATTCTACAACATCTAGAAATTTAATTTCTCAAAATTCATTCCTTATTTCGAATAATTATAATTTATATTATCTAATTATATCTTCTTAATATTCGACCATTATGAGTAGTACAAGCACTAAAAATTGATTACCATGGTTATGGAAAAAACTGTGTTAAATGGGGGTTAAAAAATGATAATGGTTAAACTGACTTACCAACGGGAAAAAAATTAATTTTATAGACATATATCAATCTTATTACTTTTAAGGGTATGCAATGAACCATTTTGTAGGCGTTTTTCAAGATAAAATGTTATTTAAATTGATCTTTTAAAAAATTCTATATGTGTCCTCTCTCTGACATAAAAATGTCCACCCATATCATCCCCTATTCACTATTAAAAATCCATTTTTCTCATAAGACATAACCAAATCATTTAATTACTCGTTTACCAATATCCTAGATCCCTTGTTTGGATCAGAAAACCATCCATGGAATAATTTTTTTTGTAATCATAAAGGTGTTTTCTGAAGAATAGGTAACATTCCTAATGTTTTATTTTTATTCTGTTTCATCTTCCACCTCATTAAAATATTTTTAAATAACAATTATATAATATAAATAGTACATTGTAGATAATTATATTTTTTTATTATATTTTATTGACCTATATTTATATCCCCTTGTAAAATCAATGTTTTTATTTTGAGTTCTTTTTTTTTTTAATTTTCCCATATTTATCCCTTAGTTTCTCCAGATTTGTTTTTGGAAAGTTGAGATTTTGGGATTGAAAGGATGTGGTGAACATATGGCTATAGAACAACATGGTTTTATCAAAGGGTGGTCAATACAGGGTGAAATTGAACTGGTGTAAGAAATGGTTAGTGGTATCAATAAAAAGACATTCAAGAGTAATTTGGCGATTAAATTAGACATGATCAAGGCACATGATAAGATCAAATGTTGATTTATATTAAGGGTTTTGTACTTCATGGGATTATCAAAATGGACCAGAGACCTCATTTTCTATTATTTTAGATTGACATTGATCTCAACTTCAATTATGGGTAAGTAGTTTGGGTTTTTGAAGGATTTCTGAGGACATAGGATAGGGGACCCCCTGTCCCCCACTCTCTTCATTTTCTCTCAAAACTCTCTAAGATTCTATATCAATAGGGTACTTCACATGAGCAAGGTACTCCCATATCGAAATTTTCATTCTTCAGGGGTACCTCGCACTTGATCTTTGTGGAAGGCACAATTTTTTTTACTAATTGCAATAGAAGTTTAGTTTAGTGGATGGATTAGATTCAAGGGGAGTACTGTAAATGGAGCAGGTATGTGGTGAATAGGGAGAAAATAATCTATTTTAGGACCAATACAATCATATACAAGATGGAAAGGGACCTAGATGACAACCTAGATATGACTAGAGGATCTGTTCCTATGGATTATCTCAGAGTGCTGGCTAGTCCTAACTCTCTTCATGTTCACAATTTTAAAAAGATTGTTAGAAAGATCATGGGGATCATCTATAATTGGAAGAATAGGTTCTTACCATTCCAAGTTCGCACAACTCTTTTGAACAGTGTACTCATTTCCGTTCCAATGCATATATTTTCCACCATGAAGGTCCCCAATAGTGTGATAATTAACTTGGGGATAATTATAGTGTCATTCATATGGAATGGAAATATGGAAGGCATAAATCATTGGGCTTCTTAGAAGCATCTTGCAAGACCAAACTATGAAGGGGGAATGAACAATAGGAGCATCTCCTCAACCATGTAAGGGATGCATGCTAAAAAAGCGTGGGAGGCGAAGGAATGGTGGAATTTATGGGGAATGACCATGAAATAAACGTATAGAATACACATGACTATGCAGAGGTCTCAACCTTTTAGGATATGGAATCTTATCCACCCATACTCAGAGTCCCTCCGGAAAAATTCTCGATGGATGGTGGGAAGAGGAGACTCGAACTTCTGGCATCATGGTTTGGGGTGGTCTACTGTGGTTTCTGGTTTTCCCCACCCTGAATATTTCTTTTAGAGAGGCTTCTGGACATCATTGATTTCTCAAGGCCATACATAATGAGAATACATGCACCCACTTCAACAAGATTGTTCTATGTGAAGAACTAGATATACTCATTTTCACAGGATCACGATATGGTGAGTTCTCAATCAAGTCCTTTTCACATATGGGGAGTGATCCATCTACTGGCGATTCATGGAAGAAAATGATGTATTGTAAAGGTATTCCATCCAAGTTTAACTTTATGCTATAGAGAGTGAGTAATAAAGATCTTCCCACTAAAGAAAATATCTAATGCATGTGTGTGAGCATGGAATCCTGGTGATGGTGTTGTAAAGATCCCAAACCAGAAATGGTGGGGCACCACTTCTTCTATAGTGATTGGGATACATGGGTATGGAAGGCATATGATTTTTTCTCATGTTGGAATGAACATAGAGGGGTGAAATAGTATTTTATTATCCTATGGTTTAATGGAACTGGCGATCATGGTCCTAAAGGAAAATTCTAGGTTGTCATTCTCATGGAATGATGTTGGACTATATAGAGATCTAGGAATGACACTCTCCACAAGAATATATTCAGCCCTCAAACCAGTATAAAATTCAAAATGGAGAAAAAATTACATGGCTTATTACGTTTATTCACAAAATTCCAAACTGCTCTGTCTGTAAGTTCTAACATCCCGAACCATGGTCCGTCTAACCAGGTTAATTGGATAGGACAATGGCATTGGGCCCTTTGGCATCCTTTCATATGTGGGCTCAAACTCCATACGGACGGGTCCCTTCGTGGGGGGGGGATGTGGGTTGGATGAGCTATTAGGGACTAGGGCTATGTCTTAACATCTTTCTTGACCTTTTATGGAGTAGACAACACTTTATAGGATATGGCCCAAACAATGGCCATAGGGTTGGAAGTTTTCAAGTGAAGACAAATCATTTTGAAGGTGGTGGATTTAGATTCCTTGATCCTCTACAAATCACTATCAGGTGGTGGAAATTATCCTTCAAAAATTGTGTACATTATCTCAACGTGTAAATAGATAATGGGTACCCACAGGGAGACCACTCAAACCTAGAGGGAGGGGAACATGGTATCTCACTTCTCAGCATCTCGTGCATCCCCAAACCAATGTATATAAAACTTCCTTAACATAGGTTATTTTACTCTTGAGGGAATCAAATTTTTTATAAATGGTGTTTCAAGCCTTCACCACTTTATAGCCATGTATGTATCTTTTGGGCACTATGTTTTATAAAAATAAATAAAGACGTTGTTTTTCCTCTTAGGGATGCACAATTTCTATATAGTTTAGAAAATTATGCAGGAAAACTGTGTGATATATCGAGGTTGTTAAAAGTGTGAAATTCCGCTACTACCCTCTTTGGTATTTAAAACCAAATATACCAATTTCATCCCCTCCTCATTTTTACGACCCAAATGGATCCCCTCCCTTCATCTCAAAGTGTCCTCTACTCTCCCAAGGTGTGAATATAGGGATTTATTCAAGTTTTAGGGATAAATATTCAAGGTATTATTCAACTCAATTCGTCCTCTTCCTCCTTCCAATTTTTTTCATGATTTCATCTTCTTCCATGGCCTTTCTGACCTATGTTTCATGTTTCTTTGGGTAATAACAAGAGAATTTTGTCTTGGTTAAGGTATCAATTGGATGCTATTTAGTCTTTCCAGATTCATGGAGTTCTTTCCTATTTAATTATTAAAGTGTTGTGAGATTTGGGGGGGGGGGTGTTCCATTGCATTTTTTCTTTAAATTTAAGATCCATTGGTTTATTTTTTTCTCACCTTCCATAGATGTTAAATAGTGATGTATGATTTTTTAAAATAATTTTTTGATAAGAAATGAGGTGTTATTCGTGACTGTTTGGAATTATTTGGAATTATTTCATTAATATATGTACATAAGCTATTTGATAAATATTCCAATTGGCCTTTGAATGTGGATAAAGGTATTTGAATCCTCGTTGGGCTTTGTAAAGGTTTTGTTTCAAATTTAAAATGATGGTTTGGGTTTCTCGAATGGATTTTACATGTGGTTTTGTATTTATTATGGGTGTGTGTGTTTGGATTTTGAAAATGAATTTTCATGAGATAGAAATTGGTTGGATACCATTTGGAAATTAGTGATTTATCAAAGGGTATTTAAGGACCATATGGAACTTTTGTGAAATTGGTTGTCTTGAAACCACTCCTTGGATAATTATATCACATGTTGATGTTAAATGTTCTGGGTTATCTACACTGAGAGACTCAATTGTGATTAAATCATTGAAATGAAAGGTATTATTCCTTAGGGTGACTCCAGGGTGACATATTGTGTGTGTTTCTTATGTATGATATATATATATATATATGAAATTTGAATCTGGTTAGGAAATTTGGGAACAACCAAACTTTAGTCAAGACATGGGAACCTATCATAGCTAGTGGATTTTTAGTGAATAGTTTCTATACCATCATAGGATCTCGCTATAGAGAGTGGAACTTATTATGGACATTTTTTCGATTTGGGATAGAACCCCTCAGACTGACCTGGGAGTGTGTGATTGATCATATGGGCAAGTTGATGTCACTGAGTGAGAAATTACTTTATGATGAGTAATATGTATGTATATTATGGATTATCCCCATATGCTCCTAGATTCTCCCACATCCATCAAAACATTGTTATCTAAAGTGAATGATTGAGGTGTATTGTTTGTTGGTTACATGTGTAGTCAATTTTTTTCCATTTCCCTTGCTATATTATTGTTTCTCCTATTTTGATTCGTGATGTACTTTTTTAAAAAGTTATGTGATGGTTTTTAAATGATTATGAAAATTGTTTCAAGAAATTTTTATACTAATTTTCACCCCTTTAAAATAATAATACCTTTGTTTTCCTTTGAAATACTAATATATCTTCTTTGTTATAGACTATGGATTTGAATAGAAAAAGAAAAATGGATGTGTTTTCATTAATAGTGGACATCTATGAAAGATTTTACTTTTGTTTGTTTCCTTCTAACCATAACATGATGTTTTTTTTAAAATGAAATTCATAGGGAATAAATTGTTCGGGCATTCCTACTAAGTTTTAATACTCATGCCTACAATTCATTCTTCTTTTTTAACTTCTGGTATAGGTTTTTACTTGGGAATGATTTTTGTGGGAGATGGTTGGTTTTGTTATTAAGGAGTGGCCCTCAGGGTTACGTAGAGATATTGTGGTCATCAGGTTTAGTTTGAATTTTTATTATAGTTTTTTATGTTTTTGATTTTTTTTTTTAGAAATGATGATCATTTTGGAAATTTTATTTATTTTAGGATTATCTATTTTTTATTCACCATTTTCAAATAATTTTATTGAGTGAAATCATTCACTTTGTTTCTCTATTGATGCTTAAAAATAGTTTCCAACCCTATATGACTGGGAACACCTCTTAGGCATTGTCTCATGGTAACTCGGGTGACTAGTTGAAGGTCAACATGGGACGGTTCATGAAAAATGATATTAGATAAGTTTGAGTTCTTTGGGGGACCTAGATTTTATAGTTCCTTTTGTAATATGGAATGTCATGGTAGATAGAGCAGGACTGTTGAAACATGGTTTATAGGTATGATGGAGTGTCTGGAAAACACTTCTGAAGCCAAATCTCAGGTTTCCATAGGAATTCTGGTTTTATTAGGGCTATCTAGTTATTATTGGTTTTTTGATGTTTATGATATGAAATATGAAGTTTTTCTAGTGGTCTTGATGAGATCACATGGCCTATAAATCCAAGGAAATTGTTTTAAAAGACACCCCGTGATAGTGGAGTAACTAGAAAACGGCCACTAAGAATATGTTCATGTCCCCCATGGACACTATTTTCCCATTGTGAGTTTTTTTGGGTGAAAATTGATTCTAAAATAATATTTAAACCCCTTATTTAGAAACAATGAAAACTATATTTTAATTGGAATTATTTTTGGATTTTTTGAAATTAAAATTTTATTTTCAGATTTATTTTCAAAATTGATTTAGAGAAAAATGAATTTTTATGAAATGATATTTTGCAAAAATTTGGATGGTTTTAATGAGACTGGATTTCTATAATCAAAACATGGGTTTCATAAAAACTATTTTTCTGGGAAACATAAATTTATTTTAAATAGATTTTTTCAAATCTATTTGAAATAAGAAATAATTTTTGATAAAATGAGTTTCAATGAAATTATGTTTGATGGAATTTGGATCATTTAATCGATTGAAATTTTTTGAATGGTATGACTTGTGTTTTAGGATGGAATTCATGGTTTTTTTAGTGAAAGAATATTTATTGAAGTGTAATGTTTGAATAAGGGTTTTTAATGGGTGGTTATTGTTATTTTGAAAATGTTTTTTTGAAATTTGAATAGTGAAGTAGATTGAGAATTTGAAATTAGGGTTGAATGTTTTGTTTTGACAATAATAAATTTCATGTTATATCTTTTTGTATTCTTTTGACTGATCATGTGCATGGAAGTGTGTTTGAGATATAGGAATAATGTCATGAGTTTATGGGTTTTCATTTTGGAATGGGAATATATATAAGTTTGAGGATAAAAGGAATAACCCTGGTGAGTGGTTAACACATATGGTTTTTTTCTTTTCAAATGTGTTTCCAAGAGAAATAAATTTTGATTCTTTGAGAATAGATGGTTGTGTAGGGAATTTTATTTTTGTTTGGGAATGTGTTTACGAGTTTTTTCATGTTTAAATTATTTTTGATGAATTGGTGTTGATAGTTTTATTGGTTTTCTTTTTTCATAGTGTATGCCCCACCAAATATTCAACGGATATACAAGGTAAAGGTATGGTTGGTTCATCACCATCTGACCCCCTATTTTCTAACCCATAGAATTCCTCCTTGAGTTTTCAAAACTGAACCCTCCTCTCTTTTATGGTCTTGAGGTCCTCTTGATGTGGAAGATTGGATGCAGAGAATCAAAAGGATCATCAATTTCCATAAGCTTTATGAGTTTCTAAATTTAAAGTCCACTACCTTTATTCCAAATGTTCCATCCTAGAACAAGTGGATTTCGATCTCTCAAATCAAGCCACAAGAAAATCTTACATGGTAGTCCATTAATTTTTCCTTCATCCAGTAGTATTTCACATGGGTAGTGATGGTGAGGAAGGGAATTTAGATCTTCTATATGAATAAATACTATGGACCGATGTTGGAGTTTTTTCATTTTTTTTATCTTGTTCCATAAATTCTGAAGTGGGATGAGTGTGATTCCTTTAAGTCTTTGAATTTTGATAATGGGATGTGTCCCGATCTATAGTTGAAGGTGTTAGCATTTGGTGTGACCTCATTTGAGAAGTGGCGAAGAAAGTTGTTCGGTTTGAAGCTATTCTAACAGGAGTTCTTGAGGTAGTAAAACTCTTCCAAGTCTCTATAATTGGTGTAGGGAATTACTATAAGAGGATGATAAATGATTCTTAATATGATAATATTGGTCAAAAAATTAAAAGGCCTTTATACCTTTCGTCAACCTCATTTATGTGGAGGATAATGATGTGTCATCAGATTAAAAAGATGGATCCTAAGAAGTCATCATTTCCTAAGGATCCAAATACCTTATATATTTGTGAATGCTAAGGAAACCAACAACAGTTTTGTTGAGGGGTTTCTTGGAAGTGATGTGGAGCCAGATCCACCCCTTTGGAAGATAGCACAACCCATTTTTAGGAGATAGGGGATAGATTGAGTTTAGTTTCAGTACCATTTCTATTTTATTTTTCCTTATTTGTCATTGGATATTACAGATCTCCTGAGAACTTATTTCAATAGAAGAACACATTTATTTTAAAAATTATTAATTTTTCATGTTCTAATTGGAGGTTTATTCCACATGTACCTTGATCCTGATTTTTTATTATTTGGGTGAAAGAGGATGAGGCATGTACATAATATAAATCTATCTCTTGTGGAAATGATTTTTTGGAGAAAAGTGAGTATCATGGTGTGTTAAGTTATTTTGATTCTACATGGGGTGTTGTGTGGCTTCTCAAGTGTCCAAAAGAAAGAGTTTCCAAATGATGATTATTAGCTCCTGACTGTAGGGTAGCAGATTCTTCAAGACATCAGGGCTCTACCCATAGGTCCCAAAGTGAAGCTCTTCACACAGTCAAGAATCACTGAGGGTGTGGAGAACTTTAACTCTACTATTATATCCGAAATTGGAGTGAAAGTAGTATAAATTATCTTTTTATGGTTTTACATTTCAGTTTATGTACCTCCTTATTGAAAAATATTGGTGTCCATATCCTTCTGAAATTCTAGTTTGTGTGCTTTTTCAGGTGCGAGTCTCCGGCGAGTTTCCCTTGTGTGGTTAGCCCATTTCAGTTGGTTTTGGTTTTGGTTTGTTCTCATATAGTGATGGATATATCTTTTTTAGATGATGAATCATGGATTGGTTTTCCACTTGGTTGGGTGTTTCATTTGTTACCCCCTTATTGTGGCAGTTTGGTATGTTTGTGGAGTTCCTGATTCGGTATGTGTTAGAAGTTTTCAGTTTGGTCGATTTAAGTAGTTCTTGGGTTGGTTTCTGTCAGTTTTCCCATGTCGGTGAGTTCTAGTTGGTTTCAATTTATAGGGATTCCATTATGGAATCTTGTTTTAGTAATTAGGTCTAGTCTCTAGTGGTTCTTAACAATGGGTAGTTTTGATTGGGGTTGTTAGTTCTGAATCCTTCCATCCAAGTAAACGTTGGGATCCTAGATTACTCCCAATGGTCTTTCTTAAAGAAAGGGTGTAGAAGTTTTAGATCATGTTTTTTATTATTTTTTATGAAGTGGGTTTGGATCATTGGATCAGTCCATATAAGATGCATAAGTTCTATTTCTTGGTGGTTGAGATGTTCTTTGATTTGTGGAGTTGAATCATGTGATCATGAAAACCATTTCTCTTTAATCAATCAACTGGATAGTTTTAGATTCATGGTGGTAGAAAGTGTAATGGTAGGGAGTATTTCCACATCCATGATTTTATTTTGATTTGTTCTTTTGTTTATTTTTTGTCCTATGACAATTATTTAGTTTCTTTATGAGTTTTTGGTGAAACGTTAAGATTTTCCTCTTAATAGAAGGTGGTGCACAGTTGGCGTATGGTTATAGGAAACTGTGCACCACCCCCAAGAAAACATTCGGCCAGTTTCCTCTTTGAAATAGGGGACTAGATAGTGGTTGCATGGTTTGAAATACTATATAGGATAAATATTAATCATTTTCCACTTAGAGAGTAGGGGAAACATAGTTTTCACATGGTTTGCAAAACCTTGTGGGAAAATTGTGCAACCTATCCAGGTTATTAAAATTATGAAATTCCTCTTCTACTTTCTTCAGGATTTAATGCAAAATCTCTTCATTCCTTTTCCTCCTGGTTCTTGCAACCAAAAGGTAGTGCCTCCCTTCCTCTCCAAACCTCATATCCTCTTCCAAATTTTGGATATAGAGTTTTATTCATTTTTGGGGAAAAATATTCATGTTATTCTTCCCCTATATTCATCCAATTCACCCTTCTTCCAAATTATATTGAGTTCTTGTTCTTCATTTTCCATGTGGATCTAGAGTTCATGATTCATTGGGTATTATTTTTGGGTTTTATTTGTTTAATAAGTCTATTGTATGTTCTTTATTATTTTAGCCTTCATGATATTGTTATGGGTTGGCATTGCTAAATCACCATGAGTTTGAGGAAGGTTTCCTTTTTCACATTTCTGTTAAATTAAAGAATCATTAGTTTCATTCTCTTCCCACATTTCTTCAATGTAAAATTTTGATGCATGAATTTTTCAAATAATTATTTGATATGAAATGTTGTTTTCATCATTGATTTCAAGTATATGGTATTATTTTGTTAAGATATGCATACCATGAGTTTGATACATTTCTTGTTTTTTCATTCCCATCTGGATTATGGTATTAAAAGCATGGGCTGTATTTGTAAATGTATTTTTGGAATTTAAAATGATGGGTAGGGTTTCATTGAATAGGGGTTCCAAGTGGGTTTGGATATAAAATGGGTGTATGTTTGGATTATAAAAGTGGTTTATCAAGTGACTGGAATGTGTTGGTTCACTTCTGGAAATGAGTGATTTCTTAATGGGTGTATGTGGACTTTTTTAAAATTTTGTTAAATTGGTGGCCTTGGAAACTCTCCTTTGATAAGTCCATTTCAGTGGCTATGTCAAATTTTGTCAAAGTTTCATGCCGAGAGACTCCCTTATGATTAAATGGTTGAAATGTAATAAATTGTTCCTTGGGTTGAATCAATAGTGACATGTCGTGTGTGTTGCATGTATTTGATGTATGTTCATGTGATTGGATTTTTTAAGAATTTTTCTCCCACCTACACTTTTGTCTTGACATGGGAACTTGGAAAATCTAGCCAATGTTTATTGAATGGTTCATAAACTTCCATAGGATTTCACTCTGGCTAGTGTCTCTTAGCATGGATATTTCTTTGCTTTGGGATGGTTCCCCTTAGTCAAACCAGGTGGGGTGTGATCAAGAAAGTGGGAGAGTTTATTTCATCATTTGGTGAATTCATTCATGATGATTCAGATGTAAGTATAATCTAGATTATTTCCTTGAGATCCTAAATTTGCCTATGTCCTTTGGAACTTATTTATCTGTGATGGAGGATTGAAGTATATTTTTTGTTGGTCACATGTGCATCCTATTGTTTTTGTGTTTACCTTGTTATGTGATTATTTCCACTACTTTGTTTCATGGTGTACTTTTTTGAAAAATGATGTGATGGTTTTAAAATGTTTATCAAAATTGTTGAGAAAATGTTTTATACTCACATTCAATATTTTCAAATGAAAATTTTAATATTCCCCTTTAAAACGCTAATGTCTCTTATTCCATAAAGAATCAATATTTGAAAATAAAAAGTTAAATGGACCATGTTTTTTTAGTGTTGAAATGTGTGATTTTTTTATTGTATTTCAGACATAAAGTTTATTTTTATTTATTTAATGGTAATGTATTGGTAATAGATTGGCCAGACATGCCTACTACTACCAATCCATTCATAATTTTATTAAAGATTGTGTGAAATAAGTATTAATGAAACAATGAAGGATGAAATGAGAGAGCTATGGGGAGCTAAAATAGTGCACCATAATAAAATTAACTCTTGTTAGATTATCCCCCCAATAGACATAGAACACCCATCAAAAGAAAAAATGATGCTAGTACTAGTGGTCACCACAAAATAAAGATTATTAGAAACATTATGTCTGTCCTTACATGTGCGAAGAACATATATGGATTCACCAATGTAACTTCTGCATATTCTCATGGAATATAATATGGACCTAAGAGTGGTGAAAGTTCCAGGCATGGAGTCATGGATGATGCCAGATTCAATTTCCACAGTTGCTAACACAATTTTCCCTTGTCTGTATAACTAAAGTCAAGTATGAAGGTCCATTGCCTTTTCTAGTTGGTAGTGACCACTGCCAATGTGAGGAGAGAAATTAAGAGTGATCTAGAATATCATATCATGGATGATAAAACCAAACTTCATATTCTTAATGAAACATGAACCATCATAATTGAGTTTGAAACTATAGGGGTGTGGTGTCCAGCAAACCCAGTTTCCTGGATTATCCTAGGAAGTAGTATCAGGGCCCACATGGAGTGGTCTGAGTGAAGAATCCTCAGATGATTTCTTAGAATGATGCACCATATCAATTATAAGATACATAACCCCTATGACCAAGAATCCCACTAAACAGGCCAATCAATCATGTTTGACCTTATTTCTCGCATTACAAATACACCAATACCCTCTGCTACGAACTGGACATGGGATTTCATTTATCATTACGCTTTCCCACACCATGAAACCATATTTTGAGGAAAGGGGATTCCGTTAACTTCAGTAAGAAAATAAAAATTAAAGTGACAAAGGATTTCCAAACCATGATAGCTCATTGACTGGATAAAAAAAAGATATGTTCTCTCCTCCTTGAATTCACTGAAGTACAGACACCTCGAGACCAAGTTAATGACACACCTTTTCACATTCTCAACCATAGGTAATTCCCAGTTCCTCATACAAAAAAGAAGGAAAATAAACTTGGATGGAATCTATTTAATCTATAATCCAAAACCATAACTATCATAGAATGTCCTACTATGAGTCACCCTGTGATACACATTCATTAAAGATCCCCTAAATATGATTCAATAAAAAACACATTTTTCTATATCTTTCATGATAAAAACAAGATCAAAGGACTCACATTGATTAGTTTCCAACACTGCATTATTAAATAGGGGGAATATTAGGGCTTTTTTAAAGTAGATATCAGGAACCAGATATCCTATGAAGACATGCTCAGAACTAAGATAGTTGTGATGCCAGAATGAAATATCCATGATTCCCACTTTCCACCTTGATTGGTGTTATAGAGACATAAAATGGGGGGGATGATAGTCCACTATGACAAGTGACACATCCTGGAGAAATGATCCCTCCACAAGTTTTAGAACCCATGAATCTACTGTAAAGTGTTAATTCTTCAATAAATTCCAATGAAATATTTTATCACATGATATGAAATGTGTCAATGTTCTTCTCAATCTAATACCTCCCTCCCGAATGGGCCTTTTTATCTAGCGATTGGAATCCTAGTGCTTTCTTCCATCCTCACGGGAATCCCAAATAATAGAAGACAAGATATTACAAATTCTTATGCCCAATACCTTTAGGAATTTGGTGGGTGATAAATCATGGCATGTAATAGAACAAAAGACACTATTTTCCAAAGTATCCATCCCTCCAAATGATAAAAAACGGTTCTTCTAGCTTGTGGCACCTTCAGTTATTCTACATACAATATTATCAATGTGATGACTACACACATTGATAGAGTTAATATTTTGATTATTTTTCATATTTTTTCAATGATTTAATCCCTAATAAATAGTCAACTTGAGTATATTTTCATTATTTTATTCTTTTTGTGAATTTTGGACTTAATTGTGAAAATTGGCCAATTCACAAAAATTCACTGTTTTCTAGAGATTATATTTTATGAGAATAAAATTTACCATTAGGATAAAATTTAATTGATTCATTTTTAGGGTTTCTTTTCTTGTGAGCTTCATTTTGTTCATCTAGACCTAGACCTAATTCAACACATAATTTCCCAAAAAAAAATTAATCAAGTGGAGAAATTATTCTGGCTGGCAGAATGGACCCCACCATATTAAATCAATCATATCTCATTACGCCGGCCATAAAAATATTTTATTACAGTTGGGTTTGATAGAAGACATCATGCGGACAATTCTCATTTTAATTTCACAAAATTAAGGTTCTCATTAATGAATTATTCTAGTGATTCCTACTGGAGTCGGTGAAACAGTTTTTGGAGGCCATAAAAAGTAATGACCATTTTTTAGATTATATAATTCCTTACACATATGTAATGATTCTGAAATTTTTAGGGTAGATAAAAAAATTCATTCTAAACATTTTCTAAGAAGATAACTTAGTGAGGTTCAACCGTCTAGTGTGTAGAATAGAAGAAAAATTCTTTAAGACAGATTCTAGTGGAGCAAATTTTCCGTTCTTCGTTTTCTCTATATTATTCTTCTTAGGTTTTTAATGAGTTTTTATTCCCAATTATTCAAAATATCCCTTACCATGGTGGGGTAAAATTCTGTATAACTGGGGAAATAGGGTTCTTCTATTTTTTAATTCATGATTCCTTTTAATTAATGTTTTATGATCCTTTTCTCTCTTCTGCAAAATCAATTTAAATTTTGTATAAGGGTTTTATTATCATATACGATTGTATTTGATTTTAGATTCCGTTATGTTTATTGTTTTGGTATATGATAAATTTCTCCCTCCCCTAGGATCTTATCTATATACAATGGAATATATCAATTCATAAGGGTGATGTACTCAGTGATCGCTGGTACATGTATGAGGAGTTGTGAACGTTCTTGATGTTTTGGGATGAACAAGTCCCGATTGGGAATTGCCTAAGTCAATTAAGGGTACTATGTAAAACTCTATCACAAAATGTAAGAATATTAGAACAATATTACATTTTAGTATGGTTTATTTTCACTATTATAATTTGTATAAGGGAGTGAGAATAAATTATTGTGGATTATCATTTTTATCGACATAGAATAAGAGAACTGAATAAGTTGAAATATGATAGAATTAATATTGGACAACCAATTCTAACCAAGTCACAATCTTATATAATATTTGTTGATCACTTGTTTTATAAATTTGACCTTAATTATTTTATTATTTTATTTTATTTATTGTCTTTTCAAAATAAAAAAATTTAAAAAAAATACCACCACTCACTTCTCATATCTGAAAATGACTACATAATTATTGTGAGTTCCCCTCTAAAGAAAACATTGGTTAAACACAATACATCATTTTTAACATAGTAAAATGTTTTTTCCCACACCCCATGACAGGGCAATTTCAAAACATAGCACTGTTTCTAGGGAGGTAGTGGAAACATTTGTTTTCTTATTTTAGATAACTAGAAGTACAAACCCTGACCCTTTCCCCATAGATCTTGAAATTGAACGAACCGCATTGAATAGACTTATAAACCTAAATTTTCAATCTTAATTTGAATAAATTTCTCTTATAGATTCAATTGAAACTTTGAATGTTCACTCTGAGCCTATCATAATGGATGAAAATCAAAACTAACCACTTAGAGAACTTTGTGCACAACAACTCATTAATCATAACAATCAACTTGTAATTCCATTATTAGAAAATGATATTGAGATGAAACCTAACATGATTCAATTTCTCCTAAAATTTAATTGCGTGGCAGGTGAAGACCCATAAAAATATATTATAGAGTTCACGCATGTATTCTCTACTTTCAGACCCCAAGGAGTAGCTGAGGAACAAGAAATGTGGAAGGTGTTCCCATTTTAAATGGAAATAGATTCCAAATAATAGTTTTATAGATTAAATAAAGGATATGTGAATTATTTTAATGAATTGGTAGGATTATTCATGAAAATATTCCCCCTAGCCTTTAGGAGCACACCCATCAGAAAGGAAATCTATTCCATCAAATTGTCAACTAGAGAAAGTCGTTATGACTACTGGGAGATATTTAAGAAACGATGTGCCAACTACCCACATCAAGAAAATTGAGGAGATTCAATTTATATTGTTCTTTTAGCATGTATTACCTGACAATGATAGAAACCTTATAGATGTATCATCTAGAGAAGAATTGAATGAGAAGTCACCAAAAGAATCCAAGGGCTTGATTGAGAAAATTTCTCAAAACTCACCACAAATTCTTACAGAAGGTAATGGAACAAGAGGTATTCATGAGATACTAACTTCTCATACATAACCATTATTATAAATTAATATTTAAAAGTTAACTATTTTGGTGAGATAAATTTCCTTGAAACATGTTGGTGACCAACAAGCACCGGCTAAGGTATGTGGTTTATGCTCATCATCTGATCATTTCACTGACTAGTGAGTTGAAATACAAAGAATGGAATGTTTCTCAACAACCTTTCATCCAAGTCATTTTCTGAAAAATCAAGGAAGGAGACATTCAAACCAAGTAAAATATCGATTTATAATTCAGTAGAATCAAGCGAGTCCCTCGTACAAAAATCAGTTCCAAAACCAACCCCCAATACAGAATCCACTCCAAAACCTATCTCTATTTCCAAAAAAAACAATATTATAACCAAAATTCATAACAACAACCTCCAATTATCTAGAGACCCTATGAGATTCCATCCACTAGTGAAAAAAATATAATTCAAAACCAATAGTAGAAATATAAGATTTATGGGATGAAAGGCACCATAAAATATTTTCCCAAAAAGTTTGAAAGTCTCACATAATTACTAACCAAAAACCAAAGAAAACTACCATCCCTAATAATCCTAAAACCAAAAGAAAATTTCATCATAATAACAAAGATAAGAGGAAAATAACTCCCACCACCATTGACCATTGATCCCGAAACAAAACCACATGAGGTAAGGGAGAATGACGTTGAGAATTAATAAAATTCATTGAAAATGCACCAAGAAGAAAATAAGAAAGAAGAGGTGAAGGATAAGACAAGTAATACGAGTCATGAATCAAAATTTAAAAGTAATTAAATAGATATGTAATAATTACACCCACCATTTCCATCAATTATGATTTAATCAAAAGGTTGTAGGAAGAAGCGCTTCAAAATGAAATTTTATAGACCTTCTAGAAAGTGAAAATCAATATCCCACTAGCGGAAGCCCTTAAAAAATTACAAAGTATGATAAAATTTTGAAATATATTTTCAAAAATAAGAGGATACTTCAAGGTAATGATAGGATCAACCCGGTATGGAGTTTCTCATCCCTTATCACATCACAATTTCCAACCAAAAGCCAAGATCCAAGGACATTTTCCATTCCATGCCCCATTTTTCTTTATATTTCTAAAATTATTTGTTTGATTTAAGGGATTCCATCAATGTATTTCCTTAATAAATTTACAATTACTTTCATATGGGAAACTTTAATCCCACAAGAGTGGTGGTCTAGCTTACTTACAGATGCACAGTTTTCCTAGTAGGTGTTCTGGAAGATGTGTTGGTGAAAGATAAAGATTTCTTATTCCCAGCTGATTTCTATGTGCTAAATATGGAATAATTTATGATGCCATCACATTAAAACATCATTTTGGGGAACCTTTCTTGAATATAGCCAAAACCATCATCAATGTCAATGAAGGGAACCTTACCATGGATTTTGGAGATACCACTGTCCACATCAATATTTTTGAATCTATATGGGACCCATCAGATGATCATTCCCTCTTTCAACTATCCCATGATGTTGGTATTAATCCAGTTTAACATTCACGTATGTTCCATGAATTGTTATCCTTATGATATACTTTATTCATTGAAAATATCATTGAATATAAGGATTCTGAAAACTCTCGGAGATTCAGATTTCTTGTGGGAGGAAGAGGTAAAATCTTATTTCATTAATGATTTGTTAAATGATGAATATGATGATATGATTTTTTGTGTGCATGATATCCATCATTTGGAAGAAGGTAACCTCAACATAATTTCATCCCTTTACCACCCCCATATTTGTAATTAAAATAACCCCCCCCCCTCTAATTTAAAATATTTTTACCTTATGGAGGGAGAGAAATTTCCAGTAATAATTGCAAATAATTTTTCTCAAACCCAATAAAAATCTTTTATTGAGATTTAGAGGAAAAAATTTCATATAATAGTTTCGATATTAGGTGATATCCCAAGAATCAATCCAAAAATATTATCACATATAATTTTTCTTCGGGAAGATTCCCAAACTATTAGACAACCCCAAAGGAGGTTAAACCCCACCCTGATTGAGGTTATAAAGAAGGGGATTGAGAAGATCTAGGAGGCTGGGATCATCTATCCCATATCATATTCACAATGGGTTAGCACCATCAATGTAGTTCAAAAAAAACTAGGCTAACCATTGTCAGAAATGATAGGAATGAATTAATCCCTATGAGATTTCAGAATATTTGGAGAGTGTGCATAGGTTTGAGGATGTTGAATCATGTCACTCAGAATGAACATTTCCCCTTCCCTTCATTAACCAGATGTTAGAGAGATTGGCCAGGAGAACTCATTATTGATTTTCGATGGATTTTCATGTTATTCCCAGGTACCTATTGCTCTTGAGGATCAGGAGAAGTCTACCTTTACTTATCCATTTGACACTTTTTCATACAAAAGAATGAAATTTTTATTTCTTAATGATCCATGTACATTTCACCGGTGCATGATAAGTATTTTTTCTGATAATATTGAATATTTCTTAGATGTTTTCTTGTACTATTTCATAGTTATTGTAAATTATTTGGACAATTGTTTAAAAATTCATGAAAACATTTTGAAAACATGCATTGAAATGAATCTTGATTTCAATTTTGAAAAGTTTCATTTCATGGTTGAGAGTGGAATTTTCTTCAGGTATATCATTTCCAAAAATTTAATAGAATTTGATAAATAAAAAATTTAAGTGATCAATTCTCTTCCTTACCCAAGTTCTGTGAAACATGTTAGATCATTTTTCGTACATGCATGACTCTACAAGATGTTTATCAATGATTTCAGTAAGATATATCTCCCTCTATCTAGATTTATTTTTAAAGATGATGATTTGTTTTAAATGTTTAATTTCGGGATTCCTTTAATGAGTTTAAGAGGAGAATAATTACACCCCCAGTAATGCAGTCAGTAAATTGGGAAGAACCATTTGAGGTACTTTGTGAGGCTTCAAACAATGAAATTAGAGTAGTATTTTCTTGGTGAATTGAGGGAAATCCAAAAGTCATTTCTTATGACTCAAGAACCATATATACATCCCAATTAAACTACAAGAAAACAAAAAAAGTTGTTAGCATTTTTATTTTCATTATAATTATTTAGATTATATCTACTTAGAACTGAATTCATTGTGTTTTCAGATCATACAGCTCTTAGGTACTTTATAAATAAGGCATAAGGTAAACCTAGTTTAGTAAGATGGTTGTTATTACTCTAGGAGTTCGATATTGAAATCAAATACAAGAAGTGATTTGAGAACCATGTTTCTGATCACATAATCAGACTACCCATACCCACTGAAGTAGAAATTACAAACATAGAACCACTAAACAACCACAATCTAGGAGGGTAATTTTACTTGATTGATGGTAAAGTCCTTTGTTGTGGTGATATGGTAAATTATCATGTAACATATCAGGTACCTTCTAATTTATATTCCCATAAAATTAAAAATATGAAATATTAATCTAGACATTACATATGGGATGATCTATTTATTTGGAAGATTTTTAATGACCAAGTTATAAGAAGATGTTTCTCATAAAGAGAATTTGATTATGTATTTATGTTTTGTCACACATTTTATTTTGGAGGCCACTTTGGACCTTAGAGGATAATAAATAATGTTTTAGAATCTGGACATTACTAGCCCACCTTTTTTAATGATGCTCATGAATATTTCAAAATGTGTGAAAGATTCCAATTTTCTGGAAATATTTCAAGGAGATAAGAAATTCCCCAAAATATACTGAATTTTTATGAAATTTTTGAAGTTTGTTGGATATATTTTAGGGGACCTTTCCCTATTTATTTTAAAATTAATATATATTTCTTAGAGTTGATTATGATTCCAAATTGGTGGAATCAAAATCCACTGGGATTAATGATTCCAATGTTCTTTCTGATTTTGTCAGGGTGAACATATTTATAGTTTTGAAGTTCCTAGATCCATAATAAATGATCAAGGTACTCACTTTTGTAATAGGAGGATTAAGGCTTAACCGAATAAGTATGAGGTGCATCATAAAACATCATCTAAATATAATCCAATAACCAATGGGAAAATTGAAGTTTCTAATTGGGAAACCAAAGGAATTTTCGAAAAGACAATGAATCCAAATAGAAAATATTGGAGATAATGTTTGGAAGATACATTATAGGATTTCAAGACAGCATAGAAAATCATAATCATAATGAGTCCATATAGGTTGATATTTGTGAACAGTTTTCATATTCTAGTGGAATTAGAGAAAAAGGCATGTTGGGGTATGAGAAAGATGAATATGGATCTTGAAAGTGATGGAAAAGAGGGAAACATTCTGCAGAAGGAGCTAGAAGAGATTAAAAGGGATGCTTTTGAAAATTCTAGAATTTAAAAACAAAGTAGATGATTGGCCCATGAAAAGTAGATCTAACCAAAATCCATACATCTGGGATACATGGTGTTGTCATTCAACTCAAGACTCAAGTTGATGCTAGGTAAAAATATTTCCATGTGGGAATGTAAATTTGCAGTTACTCATGTATATCCTCTTGGTGCTGTGCAGATTATGATGGATGGAGAATATGAGCCATTTTTAATTAATGGTCACAGACTATAGAAAGTCCATGGGACCATTCCATTAGATCGATTGGAGGATATCACACTTTTCCATCCTATTTGTCAATAAAATCCACGAGGTTGTACCTCTCCTTTAAACTTACTTTTTTTGTTTTCATTCATTTTTTTCATGTTAAATCCATTTGAATGCATTGTGGTCAATGCATCATTTATGTATGGGGGAGGGAACCTTGGTAGTTTAGGATTTTTCTATGTTTTTTTTTCTATTTTCAAAAAAAAAAGTTTTTTTTCAAAGTTTTATGTGTTTATTTTCAATTTGTCCGTGTTTTAGAAACTTTTGAGAAGAAATGATTATCTTTGAAATTTTTGAAACACATTTCATTGAGTGAAACAATTTATCCCATGATAATGAGCATAAATAAATGATGAGAATGACTTTTTTTCAAGATCAACCCTTTTGTAATTTCATGAAAATTACTTGGATTTTTGAATCCCATGCCACATATCGTTGTCTATATCATTGAAATAACTTTCCTTTGAAGCTTCTGAACCATTTTTTCATATTCTTTACATTCGCATTAATTTTTAAGAGAAAAAAATTATGCTTTATTTAAAATGAATTGGATTTATTCTTATCATAACATGAGGGTTTGAGGTATTTGTGTTTTAAATGATTGAGGCATTTATTTGGTTTTAAAGCCCCCTTTACAAAAGAATCCATTTCATTATAGCCCATATTTTACATTTAATTATTTTAACCATTAGAAGCCACGAATATCCTGTTAGGTTACCCACATTACAAGAACATTTATCCAATACAACTTTATATTAATGTGAAATTGCATTATACAGTTGAACTTAAGTGTGGGGGAATCTATCTTGTGTTTTGAAACATCATTTGGTGAAACTTAGGGAGAAAAATAGAATGTAAGATATGTTTTTTGGATGAAACAAATAATTCTAGTTAATGTTGTGCCTTTTCTAGGGCATTAATTATAAGATATGTTGTTCCTCTTTAGATCTTCTAATGGAGGAAGAAAGTTGTTCCTTGTCCAGAGCTTTAATGAAAAATTATGTTTGAGAAGATTGAAATGTTTACTGATGAAATGCTGAACTAGGTGAAAATTCATTGATTTTTCATGATGATAGAGGTGATTTTATACTAAGGGGAGTGAGGAGAGGACTTTACTTGAGTAAAAACTACAATAATGCAATTTTTCTTGAAAAATATCCAAACTCTCTTTATTCAGCCTCAGAATTGTTTACATGTAAATCCTCCCAATTGAAATCCACCGAACAAACCTAAAAAGTCCTCTCGATAAACAACTTTCCTCGAATCACATCACCTGGAGATATATAAATTTATAAAGCCCATGGTGACTCTTTTATGGTTATTGATGATGATTGATATTTTTTTTCTTATTGACAACTTTGTGGAACTCATGGGCTTGTGTTTTGAATTTTCATGATTTGGGTTTTGATGTTGAATTGTCCAGGAGTCCAAGTGCTAAGTATGGGGGAATTGATAAAGTTAATTTTTTTATTTTTCATGTGTTTTAAATTATTTAATCCCATCCAATTAGTCAATTTGAGTATATTTTCATCATTTTAGTGTTTAGGTGAATTATGGGCTTAATTGTGAAAATTGGTTAATTCCGAAAAATTCAGAGTTTTTAGAGATTCTATTTTTTGGGAATAACATTTACAATTCGAATCCAATTTACATGATTACTTTTATTTAGGTTTCCCATGCTCGTAAGATTCATTTTTTTCTTCTTAACATAGACCCAATTAAACACACAATTGCCTAAAAAATCAATCATGTGGAGAAATTATTAAGGATGGCAGAATGGACCCCACTATATTAAATCAAGCATATCTCATTACCCCAAACTTCTAATGTGCTGCTTCTATCTGGGTTATATAGAAGACTTCAAAGGTATTGTTCACATTAATTTTAATAAATTATTGATCGTATTAATGAATCTTTTGATTAAGCTAAATGGATTTTGTGAAAATGTTTTTTGGGGCCAAAAAAACTAATGATCATTGATTCGGCCATGTTAATCTTTACACCTGTTAAAAGACACCTAAAATTGTTGGGTCGATATAAAAAAATCATTAAATTTTTTTTTAAGAATATACATCCGCGATTTTTGGCCTCCAGGTGGTCAGAATAAAAGAAAACTTTTGGAGGACAAATTCTAGAGGAGAAAATTTTATGTTCTTCGTTTTCTCTATTTTATTCTTCTTAGTTTAGAAATGAGTTATTCTTCCCCATTTATTAATGTTACCCTTACTATGATAGGTTAAACATATTTGTGTTGGGGGAAGGATAAGTTTTCCATTTTTTAATTCGTGAGTTCTTTCACATAATGTTTTAAGATCCTTTTCCCCATTCTTCAAAATCATATTCAATTTCATATAACGGTTTCTATTATCACATAAAATTGTATTTAATTTTCGATTATGATCTATTTATTTCTTTGGTCAATGATTAATTTATTCCTCCACTAAGATCTGATCTATATACGTTGTAATATATCAGTTCTTAGTGGTGAAGTACTCGATGATCGTTGGCACGTGTGTGAGGAGAATTGAATGTTCTTGATTGTTTGGGATAAACAAGTACCAATTGGGAATTGCGTAAGTCTATTGAGTTTATTTTCTACAACCCAATCACACTATGGATGAAGAGTATACAAATATTAGATTTTAGTAAGGTTTATTCTCACCATTATTGTTTGACCAAGGGAGTGAGAACAAATGATTGTAGATTCTCATTTTTGTCAATTTAGCCGAAGAGAATTGGACATGTTGACCTATGATATAATTACAATGGGAGAACTAATCCTGACCTAATCACCATCTCATATAATATTTCTCAATAATTTGTTTTATAAATTTGATATTAATTTTATTCATTTGTTTAGTTTCTCTCTAGTCTTTTTAAAATCAAACAATTAAAAAAACCCCCACTCCGTTATATTATATTTAGGTGACAACTTGGTTGTACTACACTCCTATATGGATTTAACATAGGTTAATCACTATACTCCATTTTTAACATAGTAAAATATTTTTTTCCACACCCCATTATAGTTTTGTTTCATGCATGTCTCGTAGATACCGAGGGGCTATGATATTTCATAGTAAGGGATCCTTTTTTTCTTTCCCAAACTCTGACTCAACACACTGATCTAAATTTCCAAGAATTTATTTCAAATAATTAAATGTATATTGGTGACACTGATGAGCTGTAAACTCCAATGGATGTATCCATCTAAGAGATTATTGATACCATGAACTGACCTCTTACATGCATTAATGAAAATGGTCGTTTCATCTAAGAACATGGGTTGGGAAATGAAAATAGAGCATGACTTATAGTAGTAAGGAGGGATGTAGGTATTCAACAATACTTTGTTAATATGTCTACAGAGTTTATATTATGAGATAGAAAATTACTCATAAATAATGGATCTCCTTGTCTCAGTCCACAATCTTCTTTAAAGAATCTACAATTCCCTCCCATGAAGATATTAGACAACTATGAAGAACCAAAACTCCTAAAGATTAGGTATGAGAACCAGGGATAGAATCCCATACCTTCTAACACCTTAATAAAGAATATTTATTCGATTCTATCATATTATTTATCCATATACAACATAAGAAAAATGTTTTCGACATGTGTTTTAATGTTCAGGTCATTGATTATCTACTTGGATAAAGAAATGGAACCCTCCATAGATTTTTCTAAGACAAAACCATAATGTTCAACTAACACCCAACTAGGGAAATGAGAGGAAATTCTTTTGTTGATGATATAATCTTTCACATTGTATTTAAAATTGAATATACTCACTAGATGATACTGTTTGAGGGTGGAAGGGTTATCTATTTTAAGAAATATAAACATAGTGATTTCACATGCATCATGAGGGAGACTATCACCGTGAAATAAAACGTGAATAGACATCACCATATCCTATCATATAATATTATCGGATCCTTTGAATAAAGATGTTGGGAATCCATCAGAACTAGGGGCACTCTTCGGATTGAGGCTCCTAGTGGCCGTTAAAATGTCTTCCTCATTTGGTAAGGATTCAAACATCTCATTATCCTTCCTAGAAACAACATTATAAACCACATCTGTTACCGATTCATGTACAATCAAGAATCTAATAGGAATTATAGGATTATGAATAGAATGGAGATCATTAATGAAAGTATTATCCATGCACCCTACCACGGTGTGGTGATTAGAGTAATAACCATAATTTAACTAGATATGAGGACAAAAATACTTCCATATTTCTTTAATAGACACATTGAAGTAGTCTGAGTTATGACCCACCTCACGAATACAAATCACCATCAATTATTTTCTCACCAACCAATCATATATCATAAACCTTTCAGCCAATTGATCCTTCTAGATACTAAGATTACCAAACACATTCCGAGTCCACACACATTCTAGATAAGACTTCAAGGGATCAATATAGGATATTACCGCATCCTTGACTATATCACGAGGGGGTATCATTTTATCCACTCCTGGAGGTCACCTTTGAGCCTTCTTATATTGTTCTATATCTTTACCTATTCACTCCCATTCAAATGAATATTCCATTAATTATTCACTATCTTCTTATCGCCTGGATAGTTAATCCAAATATGGTAGAAACTAATAATTTCCACACCCTCCTTCATGAATGGTAGAGAGAGAAATATGGGGGAGTACTTAGAAACACTACGCACAAGATGAAATATCCTAGACTCTGGGTGAGCAGAAATAACATGGATATTTACAATGCAATAATTGATCCAACACCACATTCATAATATTTATTTTTATTATTTCACCAAGTGTAATGTCTTACAGAAAAAACCCAATTAACTCAATCCTTTTTGACCCATAAATTGAGTGAAATCCAATATGAACTTTTGAGAAATGACCCTATACATTTCCTCTCACTTGGTTCTGCCAATATGTTGTAATTGAGTCCATAAATCCTTGTGAAATTCGCTGGATCAAAGGATTAAAGTTCTTTACATAAGGAATTTATTTTTTGATCATCACATGTGACATATATAAAAGAGAAGAAAACATTTTAGGTAGGGGTTGCAACATTTTTGGTAACATATTGATCCAAAGCTCAGACCAGATCCACTAAGATGTTTGAACTCCAAAAATCTAGATTTTAATATTGTGTGGATCAAAATGCATGAACCCACTCTTGTTAATATTTAATAAAACTCTCATATTTTGGATGATCTTTTATTAGGCTAAAGAAACAAAACTAAAAAAAACTTTGATAGAGTGGACCTCATTGCTGATCAGAAATTTTTTCCCTAAGCACCCAAGCATTCGTCATTCAAAAAGGGAATAGAAGACATTAAAAATGTCGGTGCCTAGATTTTTCCTCAGACAAAGAGGCATCATTAACCTAAAAATAAGACTACTACTAATACTGTCTTGATTGGGATATGGTACAAAACCCAATATGTATAGAGAAAAAGCCACTGGATGAGGATTCGATTGAAGATGGCCATTCGATTTACTATTAACTGGTTTATTCAAATAGATTTGTAGTGAAGAGACCTAAATGACACCATCTTTCTTCAATGTACCTCCTAAATGAGATGGAGATTAAGGATCTATATTCAGAAGTGGGTTGTAATGTAGTGTCTAGGCAAGAAATAAAAGCGGAAGAACATCCTGTTTGAGAGGAAGAATTATTGAAGGTACATCTAAAGAAGAAGGTGTATCTTCTATAGTACCTTTTAAATGGGAAAATGGTATGATTAAGAGGGGGAACACGAACCTCTTTACTATTGTATAACTACGCAAAATCATGGTGAAGATGAAAGGGGAAAATATAAGGGTGGCATGGAGGCCTTCTCCCTAAATGACACTAAGGAAATGCAATGATTTCCTTCAACTTTATGGAGATATGGTTGGGGAGGATCGTGAAACTAGACATCTGATCTACCATGAGGGGGAAAAACATGCTTAAAAAACATTTCCTCCTAAGGACATTTGATTTTTCAATAGGCCATATGAAAAGTAGTGAATGCGAGCCCTCTCCCAGATCTACTAAGAATTTCCTCCAACAAACGTGAATAAAATGACCTTATAGATGATAGAACGGACAAAACCTGGGATCTGTAGGATAAACAAGAGTATATAACCATTCAAAATACTTTTAGATTTGAAGAGAAATTATCTCTAGAATCAGAAAAGATAGATCCATTTCCACATTGACTGGGACCACATAACCGTCCTCTAAGAGCAAGGTGTGACCATCCGAATAGATAAACCGACCAAGAGAGTCAACATTGGAGTGAATGAAGGATCCATTGTGGAAAGGGATAGTATCCTAAGAATATTGATCCACACTGGACCTTAGTAAGAATCCCTTCCTTGGTGAATCTTCATATCTCGTCCTTTCTTTTGGTTTTAGATAGTGACCCTTGGGCTAAAATGGAAATGTTTTGGTCATCATGTATAGTTTTATTTTCTGTATAGTTTTTCTATGTTTTTGAATTTTTTATAAATTATGTTTATCTTGGTAATTTTATTTATTTTGGGATGCACGGTTTTGTTTTTCACCGCTCATTTTATTTTATTGGGTGAAATCATTCCCTTTTTTCACTATTGATACTTGGAACTAGATTCATGCTGAGGAGGATCAGGATGTTCTTGTGAAACATTTGTTGCTCTGAATCTGGTAAAAAATTCAAGGTCGAATTGGGTTATATTAATTTGGAAATGAAATCTCCAATCTTCTGTACGGTGGAGTACCCCATCACGTACTGATGGAACTTGTTTTCCATAAAATCATATCAAAATTGTATATTATTATGGATTTAATGTGTATATATAATATTTATTATATTTTTATACTTATGGAATTATAACATTTTATAAAAGCTCTAAATTTCCATTATATTTAATATACGATAGCGTCACTCGTGTGTATAGTGGACTATCGCCTTGTGAATCGATGTGATTTGTTTTCAATTAAATTTTATATGAAAATTAATATGGATAAATTTAATTAATATATGAGATATATAATACAGGATATGGATTCTATAAAATTAATAAGTTACTAACTTCTTTTACATTTCGCTCATTAATAAAATTATGTCATCACTAGTGCGTATGTTCGACCTATCTCTCCATGAAGCAATGTGATTCATTTTCCATTTCCAAAAAACAAGAATGATTATAAAATTTATATAATCAATATGTATTTAATTTATATAATTAATATTATTATTTATTTCATATATCTATATCCAATACCATTGCACAATAATCTTCATGATAAAAATCAAGAGTGAAAAAAGTCAATTAACACTCGAATCATTGAAAACAATGAAATATTATTAACAAATGTGATGTATAATGTTACTAGAGGATAATCTTTGATGTTATAAATATTGATATGTTTCTTATATTAGTTAATAAAAATAATAAAAAAATTATTTAGGATGTTAAATCATTTTCAAGAAACAATAAGCCTCAGGTAAGGGAATTTGTCTCAATTCCCATTCATTGATGCACAGTTTAATGGTATGATCCTAATTTCATTTATAGAGTGTATATTCTTCCAGTTTAACATAAAATAACACAATTAATTATTAATTAATTTTATTTTATGTTTCCATTTGAATTATTTCCTTCAATTGGATTCAAATATATATTACCAAGTGGTAAACAATTTCATAACTCAATTTATTAACATTGGGTTGTTTTACTTCATTATTTTCATTAATATTATATGATTATGTTTGTTATTAAATTTTATTATCTTATGTATTGTTTAAAACTATTTTTATATAAAATTGATACACATAATGAATTCATTTATTATTTATCATGTTAATATTATGATCATTATGTGGTTTTATTTCACAATCTCATTTTAATCAGGATTATTTATGATAGATTTTTCATTAAGGAAAATAATTATATTATTTGATAATAAACAACATTTTCACTCTATTTATTCATGATTTTTTCAAATACTTTTTCAAATACTATTTCAAATTTCTTCTTATATTTTTTACATAAAATTGTTTAGAAAATATTTTTAATAAAATCTGAATTATTTTCTCTCTTCAAATAAAAATCCTTATTCTTCAAAAACCATGTTTTCTAAAAAAAATTCAAAATTGTTGTTGAAATTATCCATATTATTTATAAAATAATGTTTAAACCATGTTTCTATTTTTACAAAATGTTTTAAAAGGAATCTTGATTTCGTTTTCCAAATAATGAATGTTTGGATTTTATCAAAAATATTAAAAGAATCATTTTTAAAAATGTTCAACATGTGCAACATTTCCCATAATCATGACCAACCAATGTTTTACATAAAATATTTTATGTTTTATAGTTTATTTGGAAAAAACATTATTTTAAATATTTTTTTCATTTTTTTGAACTAAAATTATATTTAAATTGAAACTATTATTTTTGTAAAAAATGTTTTGAATAATATTTTATTATATTTATGTTCCTAAATGAAAGCAAAACGTTATTGTTATTATGATACACCAGTCATATATTATATTAATACCATCCTTATTGTATAACTACATGGTTCAAACTTATTTTTACTGGAAATTGTATTGAAATTCTCATTCAAGATTAATTTTTTTAAATATGTAACTTTACCTTGAAATGTTAAATTTATTGTTATCATTGTAAAATAAGTTTCCCCTAAATATCCATATTATTTATAATGGACATATCTTTCCTATAAAACATATATCATTCCCATAAATGGAATTTTACTGTGAATGTTATATGATTGACAGGTGAATTTATTTGTCAATATGTATTCCTTACTTAATAGATAAATTTATTGAAAAATCACATTATTCCATATTTAAATAGACCCTTCGTTATATGAGGAATTATTTGGATAAGATGATATGGATATGGATAAGTTATTGATATCTACATACTGTATCAGAAGTCTCATGAGATTAATGGGTTTTCTAGCACTAGTTAAATGGGTTTCAAGTGAGTACCTACCCATCAGTTTTAAGCTATCATGTGAAAATTGTTGATAATAGATATATCATGATTCCAAATATAACAACATAAAATAATCAACTATTTATATCTTTTGAAACTCTTTTATTATTATACATGTTATTTTGAAATGTTATTATCTATCGATGCATTTCATTATATGATTATTGAATAAATATAATGTTTTTTATCTTATTTAACATTCCATGTTGATTATTCTATATGTAGTCATAATCGTCATGTTTTTTTAAATGGAATATGAGTTCATATATTTACCTTTCTAAATTGATTATGAATTATTGAGTATTATTCATTTACTAATGATATCTTCCACTTTACATGACACTTTCCAAGAATTTTAGCTCACCTATATTATATTTTATTTCTTATGATTCCATGAAGTTTACAATGATGATATCCAAGGATATACTAGAGGAAATATTGATATTCCCAAAGAAAAAATTTATGTTTTAATTTTAGAATAAAATTGAATATGGAAATAATTAAATATCATCTTTATAAACACTAATAAATAATAATATTTTTAGGAAGTGATTTCGTGTATCTTATTCTAATGTAGGAAAGTAGACATCATCAATATGCTACTAGGGGGAGGGGGTGTTTTATTTATTTTCAAATGAAGGATTATTAAAACCATGTTTAATGGAAAAATGAAAAAAGAGATTAGGGAACATATCCCTATGATTTAATTTGTGGAAAATTATAGAGTAATATCCTAATGTTTTGGTAAGGAATACAATAGTTTACTATTCCTACGAATAAATACATTAATTGAGACTATATATTGAAACTTATTTGTAAAAATTATACTTATGGGTAAAAACATAGAAAATGGTGAATTGGTCTTGAACCAATCATCACCTGGTTCATTAAAAAGGCCACATTTATCTCTTAGTTTGATACACCTAGGGGATATTCCTTGAATATTTCACATTTAATTTACTAACTATTCCGAATTATTTGAATAGAACATGTCACTGAATAAAGTAGGCTAATACTATGGTGTATTAGATAAATAACATGGTTTAGTAATTAATAAAAATTATAAATGATTATATGGTTTTCCCAATATGATTATTTTTTCCCACTCTATGGTTTTTAGTTTTAGTCAATGGTTGGAACACGAAAGAATCAGGTTAAAATTGATCACGATAGATATAGTGTGGAATCTTGGTAACTAAATGGGATGATGAAAAGAGTGGAGAATATAATGATTATAGATAATCAGGTATGCTAAAATATTAACTAATAGATATACCTTAACCAAATCATGGACTCACCATATAAGAGAAGAATAGTGTTCATTAAGAATTCAAGTGGTGGAGACCATGGAGGAAAGAAGACTCAATTTACATCAAATAAAAAATGTTAAAAAATACACCCTATAAAGTGCCTCAAAGTAATGATAAAATTCTTCTTATGTAGAATATATGGGTATATGATAATGAATTTCCAAGAAAAAATCAATACTGTGATGGATGGAATTAAATTTTGTCATTAGGATCCATTAACAGTTTGTTGTTTTACATGGGGGGAACCCGAGAATTATTGAAGCAAATTCATTATTCTAAAGGTTAAACCCTATAAAAAATAAGGTCTTCTGTTAAAATAAAATGGTTTAAGAATTTATATATTGGAATTATAGAGTTAAATTATATAATTATTTATTCTAATTCTATTTTGTTTAAAAGAATCATGAATCATCTATGAGTGTCTTAAATTTCAGAAGAATTTATATCTTCCTTAATAAAAGATTTATGGATTCCATCATTGTTCATGAGTTTGAGGTTGATCATATGTTCAAAACTTTAAACAACCTCTTTGAAAATTTGTATTGTGGGAATATAACATTATTAATGATATTTATAAGAACAATTTATGGAAATAAATCTCATTCGATTAGTATATGATTTAGTAAAAATGTTATTTAAGGATGAGTGTCCTTACTTTTGATACCATGAGTTTAGAGGTACTAGTAACCTCTATTTTTTTCTTTTGTAGGATGTTTATGTAATTGTAGTTTATTAAACTTTCTTAATGTTATATAGATTATATTAATATGGTTTTAGAAAGATGAAAACTTGTATATTCGGTAACAACCTATTGTCTCCACAAAAGTCCAAAAAGAATACACCCAAAATGGAAGGGAAATAAATATCTAGTGTCTAACACTGGCCTACATGATTTCTAGTTAATATTTCATTATTATTACAAAAATTATTTACTTAATAAATATAATCGATGAACCAATGGTGTTAATGAGGAGGTTTATATATTTAACAAAATTCTAACCATTTTGGTTTTGATAAATATTTTGAAATAAATAGAAATACTTTTGACACATTGATGGATCTTATGGTTCATTAAATTATAATTTTAGTGCTTCAAGCATAAAAATTTCATTTGTTATATTCATTTCACGGAGTAATAGATAAACTAGAAATTGATCTCAGAAAAGATAACAGATTAAATTATTATTTAGAAATATAAACATATTAAGTATTTATGTTTCCCTATTTCCGTATACCTTATATAACTTCCTTAACATTAATTAAATGATCATGAAACAAAAATTTTCTCCAATAAAATTTTCATTTGATCAATAAAATAGTCATTTAAATCATAGTAGATTAATTGTTGGAGTCCCTTAAATTTATATGATCAAATATTATTAAAAATGATATATATCACTCTCTTTAATTATTTACACCTTTTATTCCATGTACATATCTTCACTTACCCCTATGTTATCTTCATTATAATCATTGTTATGTGTTTTTCCTTAAAAAAATTATATTTTCCTTCTCTATTTTAAATATGGCATTTTATTTACCGATTTACAATGTGGGGTTTTTCAGAAAGGCATTTTTAAATTCCAAGACATTGACTACTGATATCAATTTCAATTAGTGAGGACACAATATATTGAAGTTGGGGAGAACATGAAACTGTGATAATTTAAAATAATATTATCATATTCAATAGTGAATATAAAAAATACACCAGTCATAGATGAAAATGTAAGACCCTGAGCCTTTATGATTTATTTATTTTTAAATAAATTTTATATCTTTAATATCTTGTGGAACATGGAACACCAAGTCTAAATGAACCACAATACAGTATACCATTATAACATAGATATTAAATTTGTGAGAATGAATAGTACCACTACTGTTACACACCTTGTTTTTACAAAAACAAAATTTCTCAAAAATAATATCTATTATATGTCTTTAAATGGATGTACAATAAGTGAAAATCTCATTATATGATACACCATCATAGGATTTCAAGACAAGTATCACAATCTTAGCTTACATTACATGCAAAATTGAGTTTCTTTGAAACAACACATTATCATTATAAATGTTCAAATGATATAGTTATAAAATATACGTTAATGTTAGTAATGTGAATAGTAATATCAAATATTTATGTATAATTTATAAATGTTTTATATTAAATAATTGATAATTAAATATATTGTTTTTGGTAATGTCTATATGTTTTAAAAATACTATTTTTCACAAAATAAATATATTTTATGTACTCACATAAATAATAATTAAATTAATTTCCAACACTTTTAGAAATATTATATTATAAAATAAACTTCAGTTATGAATTTTTAATTTGGAAATTATTCTATGGTGAATTTTTGTAATTTTAGGAAAAACATCATTTTTAGATGAATAGTGAAAAAATACAGAAGTTTAATTATAAATTGCCTCTTCTTCTACTTTATTTATACAGTTACGTTATATTTTAATTTTTTATACTGTGTAATTTTTCAATTTTATATCAATTAACCTGATGTAGGACATTGGAATCAACTTCACATTGAAATCAAATATGAAAACATTCAATCATTTGAACAATCTCTTTATAAAAACTCGCTTTCGCGACATGTCTACAAGAATAATTATAAATCAATATCATATACTTATGTCCTTAGAATTTAGTTAAATGGATTCAATATTTGGAATCATAATATCATATAATTTCTAATAAGTTAAAAAATTATTTTACCAAAAATATTAGTGAACATAATTGTAATTGATTACAACTATTGAGGTAAAAGAAACATTATTTAGTAGTGAAACATTAATTTAAAGGGAAAAAAAGATATAAAAATCTATAAAAGACATTTTGGAAAATATATTTCTACATACCCCTTTTTTAATAAATAAAATAAACATTGGAGGAACATGATATAAGTGAGACCTCTCAATTATATTTTCCTCTTTATATTTACAAGAAGGAAACTACACTCCACTATAAAAGGGTACTCACCGCGTAACTACTAAAGACCTATCATGAAAATATTAATCAAAATAAAATGTCCAAATAATCTACCAAATACAATTCCTTCATCCTATATTCCTTCCTTTTTCCCACAATCCAATCAATGAATCGCTTTTGTGAAAACCAATAGGAGTTACCCAAAGAAGAGGCAACATCCTTTAATAGGCTTTGTTTTTTATTTATTTATCCTATCTCTAAATTATTATTATTAAATTATTATATAATATACTTAGTATCATCAACATTATTATATTTTTTACTATTAAGGGTTTTACCTACACTAAAAAACAGTTCTATCAAATGGGATATTCAATCATCCTTCATGTGTACGGAGGACTATCGCCTCATGGAATGATATCATTTTTACTTCCATTACCACCATTAATTGTTTTAAATAATGGTTTAATTTATGTTTTGATAAGATATATATGATATATATTATTTATTTATGATTCTTTATTTATTACATAACACTTAACTTCATGATTTCATTTTTTAGAAATACTATAACTTCGTTTGTGAACGTGTGCACTACTGCTTCCTAAAATCAATGTGATTCATTCACATATTACATGGAATGTATTAAGAATGAGATTAGTATATTGATATGATATACATGATAGAATAATTATAATATAATTATAATATATATATATATATATATATATATATATATATATATTTCATTTACTTTCATTCAATATGAAAAGAAAATGGATAAAACGTTCATGCATTTGTATGACCTACCATCGCCATGAATGATGTATTTCATTTCATATTTCAATCATTTATAGATTATATACATATATATAAAATATATATGATATATATATATATCATGTATAATATTATATAGTTAATTATATAATTATGGTGACCTAAAATATAAAAAATAAGAATACATGTGAAAGACAAAGTGTTTATTACCCAAAACGTAACTTTTACATGGAACTATAATAAAATTGTATTAAAAGGTTATAAGAATATAATATATGCTATGATTTAATTTAATAAGTTTCTTTAAAAATATTTATAATAGATTTATATTTATTATACATGATTTTTGAATGTGTAAGATGACGTTCAATACATAAGGTAATGGGATTTCTAGTATCACATTTATTTATGTGAGACTTATGGATTATTAACTACTCGTTTAATTTGTGTGATGTAAATAATGACCATTAATGTATTATATTATTATCACACATATATTTATGTTTATTTACATACCCATTTTATGACATCTATTTCATGGGTTTTTACAGTTCAAAAGTTACCAAACAAGTAAGGTAGCTTTGTCTCAATTTACTATATTTGAGACAAATGTTTTGTTATGCACCTATATTCTTTCACAAGATGTATATAATTAATTATAAAATTGTATATCTTGAATAAAATTATTTTAAGGATATTTTAAGCTTAATTTATTTTCATTAACCTATAAAGGGAATTTTTTAAACATACTAATTTTTATTGTGTTTATTGTAACAATCTAATCGTTTATCAGGATTGGTAATGATTATGCTTCTATTGATAAAATATTAGGATCCATATCCCAATAACTATCAAGAATTTTCTTCTGCTATTCTAATTCATTATATATTCATGTATTATTCCCATTTTTACAAACATTAATACTAAATATATTTATGAAAATTTATATGAAAATACAGCCTTATCTCTCACTTCGGTCCGCAATAGATTTTCTTCCAAAACCATGTTTTCTTAAAATGTTTGTAAGAAATGTTTTTAAAAATATGTTTTAATATAATTTTCAAGGAAATATGGATTAATTTTTAATGGTTCCCAAATCCCCTATTTTAATTTTTCAAATTTATTCAATGTAAAAGGTTTTAAAATATGTTTTGTGTTTAAAATGGAGTTTCTCCAAGAAGAAAGTATATTTTTCAACAAGAAATGTTTTTACAATATCATTATGAATCATATTCCATCTAATATGACATCCATCGGTGTTACTCATTCCTTTATGGGGGAATTATATAAATCTTACATTCTTATTTTCTCTGAATGTTTTACGTTTTGATTCAATGATGTTTATGAAACACCTTTCACTTTCAAGGGTTATATGGTTATGAAACCTACTTATTTTCATGTGTTAATATTTCAATAGATTATTATGAGACATTTATCTTTTCCAAAGGTTATTATATGATTACTTATTTATAATAACGATTTAATTTCATGGGTTATGTTATTATTAATGTTTGTGGTCTAGTAGGAAACTTATGTTTTATTTTGTTATGATATGGGTAGTACCTATATGTCCCTCAAATGAAATGGGTAATGACTTATACCTCATGAGATAGACATGGATGGAATGGGAATTAATCTTGATTCAATATAGGACTATGTCTACTAATATGGTCTTGGTAGTTAACCATGACTACAAATAATGGTTTGGGGAGTGAAAAAAGTCAAATATGATGGTCTTGGCAGAAATGCCTTTAAAACCATGGAAGAAGTTTTATATTATTATGTGTCTACCAAAATTCCAAATCCTATTCCTATGTTATGATTTCATGTCTCAGTATCTTGACAACCTTATGATTCATGTCTTATGAACATCCAATATTTATTCAATGATAATTGATTATGATCTTTAAAATATTGGATATGATATTATAATGTTATGATCACATTATCATACCCTTATATTCATGTTTACGGTTACATAACTCCATTTATCCCTTGATGATCATTATATATCACACATTTTTATGTTTCATTTCCCCAAGTTATGAATATATGTATTATCTTTTATGTTTCTATGAAAATTTATAATCATCATGATACTTTTGGGAAAAAATGTATTTCACTTATATAACATTGTTTATGTTTCAATGGTTCCAAATGAACTAAACTAATAAGGTATTTGGGAATCTATTTATGTAATGTATTAAGTATTCCAAACATATTATTTGTATTATTTTCTTGATAAACGAGTTTTTATACAATTGGTAGAAAAGAAAAAAATTAATTAACTATTAGAAACAATGATGATAAAAACCTTATTTCTATCTATAAGGGTATGTCTCTAAGAATCAGTCTAAGGATGAGTAAATATATAAGAAAATGTGTTATAATTTTGGTAAATGATATATTGAGTAGTTTCTTAGAAATACATATTTTTTTAATTATACAAATGAATGTGGCTCTAGAATAGATTTACATAGGAGTAACAACCCTGAAGTCACTATATAGAGCTTGAGCTGATCAAGAATTATTGGAAGAAAACAGGACTTGCTACACAACTGGTTTGACACACCCGGGGGCCATACTTTGGAAATTAAAAATCTTTTCAGAAGTGATCATGAAGGATTTAAATGGAATTTGGCTATGAATAACCAAGGCTAAACTAAAGGTGTCATATATTAAATAAGGTACCATAATTTAGACATACTATAAGTGGATTTTCATTATTATGTGGTTCCCCACTATGATTATATTTTCGTGCTCAATTATCATTGGAAGGAACTATTCAAGTGCTGAGTGTGATGGGAAATTCAATTAATGTTCTCTTGACCATCCAAATTATATGGTATATGGAATTAAAAAACTCATTTCTGTGATCAACCAAATTTCTCAAGCTATGAGTCATCGAAGACAACCAGATTGGAAAAAGAGGGAATAAAATTTTGTGGAGTCCTCCATGAGAACATTTCAAACATATTTTAGTAGGCCTTTTGATCCACTTATTTCTGAACAATGGATCAATTCCACTAAAATTATATTCTCTATTCTCAAATGTTTAGAACATAATGAATTCATTCTAGTGGATTATCAGTTATAAAGAGAAGTGGACCAATGTTGTATTCTAATAAATAATATGAGTTCGTAAGATGAAAATTAATACATGGATTAGGATGAGCTATAGAATTTATTTTTCAATAACCATTTTCCTTGTATTTTTCATAAAAATATAGAGAAACAATTTCTCCAGTTAATGTAAAGGGTTAATGGATCTTTTGGTACTTAATTGGTTAATTTGAAACACACTTGTGTGGTAGAATTCTAGTAGTAATATATGACCATAATTAAAAGTTAATAGGTTTCTTAGTTGATTAAATCCATTTATAGGAAGAGAATTGGACATAATAGACTTTAGTATGTACAATGATATTTTTTGTTGTGAGATCAACATTGAAATGGATTTTATTGTTACATATCAATCTCATGGTTTTGAAATGTATAAGAAGATGGAGTTCAAAGGAAAATATAAAAACAATGTGGAAAAGATGATGAATCTTCATTTACTCTCTTGGATTGGGAATACGAATGTAGGAATTTTCATAAGGGGTATAAAAAATGTTATAAGTGTGAAAAGTATGGTCATTGATAATTTTATTATTGATGGGATGAGAAGAAGTCATCTAACAAGGAGAATAGAGTGAAAGCTTCTCAAAATGTATATCCCCTGCTTATGTGCTACAAGTGTAAGGATAATGGCCATTAGGATAACCAAAACTCAAACATGAAGGGTAAAGATGATGATCATTGTTCGCAACCTCTAAAGCTATGGGGTAAGGTTAAATCTCACGTGAGCATAGTATTTGACGAGGGGTGAGATAATTACATGATAAAAGGAACACATACCATCTAATCTAGAACTGGTAATGTCTTATTTGATTCTGGATCAACCAAATTTTTTGTGTCTAATGGATTTTATAAGAGTATTAATATTCCACCCAAAAACATTGATATCAAATTAATAGAAAAAACCTGAACAATATGATGATTCCATCTCAACTGTATGATTCCTCTCTTGTTGTTGTTTGTGGGAATGTGTTTCCCTTAATATTTTAATTCTTCCTACGGGTGAATTTGATTTTATCTTAGGCATGGATTGAAATTATCTTCATAAATCCAACATCAATTATTAATGAAGGGAAGTTAAATTTTATATTTCAAAATAAAATATTATATCCTACCAAGGTAATAATATGTATCAACTTACTAAAGAGCTTAGACCCACCATATGGGTCTTAATTCTTGTTTAGAAGGACTGTTTATCTCGAATTGTTGGGGAGAAAATTGACATCAATGATTTTGACATTATTCAAGATTTTGTGGATGTCTTTTTGCAAGAGTTTATTAATATTCCACAAAAAAATAATGTTGATTTCTTGATGTAAATCCTACATAGTTCCCCAACAATTTCAAATAATTCATATATAATTACCCTAATTGAGTTATTGGAGTTGAAGAAGAAACTCCAAGAAAACCTTAATAAGGGATTCATTAGACCAAATTTGTCATATTGAGGGGAACCTATTCCTTTTGTAAAAATTAATGATGGATCAGTGTGACTCTACATTGATTATCAGGAGTTAAAAAATATCATGATCAAGAACAAGTTTCATTTTTCTATATTGATGACTTATTTGATTAACTGTACCATGTACAATAGTTTTCTATGATTCAACATAATTCTGGATATCATAAATAGAGGGTTATGAAGAAGGATATACCCAAATTAAAATTCCAAACAATGTTTGGACATAAGGAATATATAGTGATTCTTTTTTGTTTTAGTAATTCCCCTTCTATCTTTATGGATTTGATGAATAAACTCATTAGAGATTACCTTTATCGGTTTGTGGTAGTCTTTAAAGATGATATTCTTATTTATTATAAAATTAATTAAGTGAATGAAGAACAGTTTATAATTTTACTAAATAACCTATGAAAGGAGAAACTATATGAACAATTTAAAAGATGTGAATTTGGGATGAATATGGTTTCATTTTTGTGTCATATAATATGAAGATAGGGTATTGTAGTAGATCCATCGAAGACGAAGGCTACTGGATGTTTTCCAAGGACACAAACTGTATCTGAGATCCATATTTATAATGGTTTGGATATATATTATTCACAGGTTTTTGTGAATTTATCAAGATTATCTAATCAATGATCATCCTTTCTCTTTAGAGTTCCATGTTCTTCTAGACATAAGAATATGAGTAAAAATTCAGGGAACTAAAGAGAAGGTTAGAGAGTGCACCTGCACATATATTACACTACAGTGGAAAAGGTATTGTGAAATTTTAGAATCTATCAAAGAAGGTATTGGGATGTTTTCTTATGCCTAAGAACATTTTTATAGAATATTCCTCATAACAATTCACGATTAATTATAAAAATTAACCAAATCATTATTTGGTGTTATCTTTGATAATTGTTTCATTGAAGATATAATGGCTATATATTTATGGATAAGAGTGAGATATATATACCAATAATAATATTATAAAATAGATATTCACATGTAAGGATCATGCTAGATTATTTATGTTGAGGATCGCAAAAGATCTAATATTTTTCGATTTTTAAGGTTAGATATGGAAATCATGATTGAAGGGGGATAATATTATCTTTATTAATTAAATGGTAAACGATATATATATATGTTTAGATTCATGAGGTGTTGAAGAAATATATAGAGTTTCAAAAAATATTAGAAATCTACCAAACATTATCCTGGATTTGGATTGATTGATAATGTTTTGGATCTAAGCATGTGTTCTTCCTATACTAAATTTGAATGAGATTATAGAGGAAACCCATAGTTATTCATTACATATTCATCATGGATGTATTAATATTTATAGATATTTTAAACAGTGCTTCTATTAGGATGGAATGAAGAGAGATATATCAGAGTTTGTATCTCAGTTATTTTTATACCATCATGTTAAGTCTAAAATAAAAAATATTAATTGGATGTTGAATAAATTACCCATACAAGAATAAAAATGGATGAAGATATCTATATATATTTTCATTGTACTCCCTAAATCCTCTAAATGGTTTAACACTATGTGGGTGTTATTCAATCACCTTACTATGTCTGTACACTTCATTTCTATCAGAGAAGGCTTATCTCTGGGTCATCATTCTGGTATATACACTATAGATGTGGTGAGGTTGCATGAGTTACCACTTTATATTGGTTCTGATCAGGCTCTGAGGATTAACTCAATGTTCTAGTGAAGTCCTCAGTAATAACATGATAATGAATTTAGTTTCAATTTTTCATATAATCACAATAATGATGATCAATCTGAAAGAAAAATTCAAACACTATAGGATATGCTGAAGTCTTTTTTTATTTCAGAGGTGTTTGGGATCAACAAATTCATTAATTATAGTTTTCTAGAAAAATAGATTTCACCCAATATTTCATATGGTACCTTATGAATACCTCTATGGGATGAAAATGGGATATCCAACATGTTGGGATAAAGGTGAAAAAACAATGCTTTTGACACTTGAGATCATTAAACAAATGACTAGGATGGGTAGAACTATTTATTAGAAAAACAAGGAAGCTCATAGATGGTTGATAATTCATGGTGATAACCATTGGTGTGATCTAGAATGTCTGTTTAACAAAAACATGTTTTTATTAATCTCTCCTTAGAAGAATTTTAAGAGATTCTAGAGGATAGGGAAACCATTCCATATGTACATCAGTTCCTAGGAGATTCATAATAATATCCAGATAGTCACCTATCTCTTGGGCTTCCTCAAAATCTCTCCCAAGTATATTATGTGTTCAATGTATATCTCATGAATAAGTACATACCTAACTCTTCACATGTACTAAACTCAGATGTCATACCATTGGAGCAAGATCATTGTTATGAGGAACAACTAGTTGAAATTATGGATCATATAGAAAATATAAAATGAAATATGATAACTCTCTTACTAAATGTTATTTAGATTAACCAATAGTTAGAGGAAGCTATGTAGTAATTGGAGGATATGATGAAGAGTAATCATCCATATTTGTTTGTATTAGAAATACTAATTTAGAGGGGGGAAATTAATTTTAGGGGTTGTAGAATGTAACACCCTATGTTTCTATAAACCTTTTATTTCAAATAAATTGCATTTTATTTGATGAATTTAATTTCATGAAACACTAAGTCAATCATTTGGTATGCACTACACCATGTTAATCTTTTTCTACACACAACATCATCTTATCTTGCGTTACATGCAACACCGAGTTTCTACAAAACAATGCATTATAATTATAATATTTGAAACCAGATGGTTATAAGCTAGAAATTAAAAATACTTATATGAATATTAATAAATATTATTTAAATATTATTTACATGGGATTAATATAAGTAAATAATTTTTACAATGAAATTTATAATTTGCAATAAATTTTATATGTTTGAAATATAATATTTTTCTTTAAATAGTTTCATTTGATTTCATTCTTCAAATAATAATAAAATTAATTTTAGAAACACTATGAAATTCAATATTATAAAAAAATTCATTTTTGAATTCATAATTTTGAAATTGAAATAAAGTGAATTGTTTGGATTAAAAATAAATTGGATGAATAATGGAAAATAATCTATTTTACATCAAAATGAATTTTCATAAAATTTTATAATATAGTCAAATTTTGTTTCAATTTGGTTTAAAATTGTATTTAGATCAATTATACAAGAATTAATACATTTTAAGTCATCATAAAAAAATTCACATAGAAATTGGATATAAATACAATTCAATCTTGTAAAAAATTTTCCCATATAAAATATTATTTCATGACACTTCTACATGATTACATTTAAATTATTTTCTTACAATTATTTGAATATAATTTGAAAAAATGGATTCTATATTTTTAATCAGCATAATTTATAAATTCTAATATTGTTAACATTGTTTTCGAAAAAAAAATATTTGTGAAATTAATTAAAATAAATTACAATAACTAAGGTAATCACAACCCAAACAGCCCTAAGTCCTTCTTTTTTGGTTGATTTTTGATAACCCCTATTTCAAGGGATAAGTGGGAACAATTACAAGGCCCGTAGGCATATACATTACATGATGTGTAGGTCTTAGTAAATATACAGGCTATAACTAAATGGAACTGCTCCTCCCCAACTTCTTCATTGTCATTTCTTCTATCCACCTTCGCATGGCTAGTTCGTCTAGGCTTCCCATGCTAGAACAGACCAGTTCTGATGGAAAGTTTCATCCCCTCTATTTCTTACAATTCTTCTTAAGCTTCGGCTCTTGTGAATGTGCATGCTCTGAATCCTCATCTAGAGTCTGCTGCTTGCCGAGTGTGCCTAGTCGTTAAGCCCAATATTAGGTGGCCTGAAGACCTTGAGGTGGCCCAAAGGTCTTGAGGTGGCCCAAAGGCCTTGAGGTGGCTCGAAAGCATTATTGGCCCAAAGGCCTTGGGTGGCCCGAAGGCCTTGAAGGACCCGAGGCCAAAACTGGTGGCCAAAAAGCTCAATCAGATGAATAGTACCGGTGGCTATAATGCATTCTACAGTACTGATACAATACCATGAAATATTTCTCCACCGGGTTTTGAACTTGGGTCTCTTAGATGCACATTCCCAGACCTCATCAACTGGGCTGAGGCTCTTGTGCACTAAGGTAAAAAATGGATTACATAGTGTTTAAACATTATTTTTTTGGGAAATAACCTAGAAACTTGTACAAAAGAACATTGTATAGAAATATTTATACCAACTAAACTCTTTTATTAAACATGTTCAATAATTTGAGGCAAATTATGTAATGGATACCTCTCAATAGTGTTTACCTTTTTATATTAACAGGAATATCACTCCTCATCCACTATAAGAGTGGAATCAACCCCTAATTTATTCACACATATAAGGGAACTTTTTTTTAATCCAAGAAAATTCCAAATTCCCTTAAAAGATACATCTCTTAATCCTAGAATCCACTCTTTTGGAATAAATCCAACCAAGTAACACCTTTGGTGAAAATCAAGAAGAGTTATTTAAAGAAGTGGTAACTTCCTTCAACAAGGACTTTTATTTTTTTCATTATCCTCCCCAGAAAATAAGATTATTATATAGTTATATAATAAAAACAATATCCTAATTATACTGATATGTTTTTATGTTAATTTTTTGACCTAAACTCACACACACTTCCATCAAATGAGATTCACAATCAACGTTTGTTTGTACGGTGGACTACCACCACGCGAATAGATGTCATTCGTTCATTAATTGCCACCATTTATGGTTGTAAATAATGGCGGTATTTATATTTTATATTATATATAATATTTTTAGGATTTATCTATTATTATATAATTTTTATATAACAGATAACTTTATTCCTTACATTTTGTGGAAATACAACAACTTCATTTGTGGGTGTGTGGACTACAACCTCCACATTGATATGTGAGTCATTCAAACATTACATGGAATGTATTATGGATGTGGATATAAAATGTGTATGATATATATTATATAATAACTATAAAATAATTATAATACATATATCCACATTTTTTTCATTTACTTACTTTCTTTCAATATGACGAGAAAATGGAAACAATGATAATACATACGTCTAACCTACCATCTCCATAAATAATGTATTTCATTTCCTATTTTTATCAGTTATAGATATTTATAAATACATATATAATTAATATATATGAAATTTATATAGTGTTTCTAATTAAAAATGAAATTACATATTTATGGGAATGAAAAATATTAGAAATCTTAACACATGTGAAAAAAAGAGATTATTACTCAAAACACAACTTTAGCATGAAATTGTAAATAAATAGGTAATTAAGGGTCATATGAAAATAATAAATGGTATGATATAATTTAATATTGATATATAATAAATTTATAATATATTTATATTTATTATAAAATATTATTTAATGAGTACTATGAGTGTCATGACAAAATGTTAGGGGATTTCTAGTCCCACTTTTATTTTTTTAAGACTTATGCCTTATTCACAACTTGATTATTTTTTTGGCATATATACATAAAATCAATTTAATCTATGAATATTATCCATAAATTTATAAAAAATTACATACCAATTTTTTGATATCCATTTCATGTTATTTTTTTGTTCCAAAGTTACAAAATCTGTAAGGAAGGTTTGTCTCAATTTAACTTCTTTGAGACAGATGTTTTGTAATGAACCTATAATATTTCATAAGGTGTATATTATGAAATTTCACATGTTATATCATGAATATACTTATTTTAATTATATTTTAATCTTCTTATAATGTAATTTTTTTATATTAGGAGGTTTATTCAAAGTTACTAAAGTATTAAAATTTTATTTTAACTATCTTAACCTTTATCTAGATTGTTTTGGATTATTATTCAATTAATGAAATATTTTTTTCCTTATCACAAAAACACTCATGATTTTTATTCTCCTATATTTATTAATGATATCATCATGATTATTAGCATTTATAAACTTTTTTTAATTTAGATAATTAATAAAACGTTTTTATGAAAATAATTCTTCCTACATATCTTCGATCAAAAATATGTTTTCTTCCAAAAACATTTCTATGAAAATGTTTTTGAAAAATATTTTTAAAATGATATTTTATGCCCATTTTCAAGGAACAATTATTTTATAATGGTTTTATGATTTTTAAAGCTTCTTTTAACAATTTCAAAATTTATTTAAAAATAATAATTTCAAGTTGATTGTATGTATTAAAACTAGTTTCTCAAAGAAGAAAGGATATTTTCACCATGAAATTATTTTAAAAGGACTTTCCTAGTTATTGTACATCTACAATAACATCTGTTGGTGTTAATCAATTTTTTGGGGAAATAATCCAAGGGTTTCATTCATATTAATTTTATTAATGGTGTTCTTTTTAATGGACTAATGTTTTTGAAACCCCTTTCACTTGCAAGGGATATATGCATATGAAACACACTTATTTTCATCTGTTATTTTTTTGAGGAAATGTTTTCAAAAACCTATATCTTTTTCATAGGATATATCATGATTGCATAATTATGATAAAAATATCATCTCAAGGGTAATGATATCATCAATGTTTATGAATTGGGGGTGCACATATGTATGATTTCATTTTGAGATTCTTGGTACCTATATCTCTCTCCAATTAATTAGGTAAATATTTATATCAAATGGGACATACAAAGCAGGAATTGGGAGTTAACTCGGTTTAGGGAAAGACTATATCCACTGATATTGTATTGAGTGTGAACATTGACTACTGAGATGGTTTGGGGAGTGAAAACATTCCATTTATATGTCATTTTCATCAATATCTTGAAAACTATGGAAATAATTCTATATTCTTATTTCTGTGATACAATTCCTTGTCCTGTTCATATGTTATGAGTTCATGGATTTTGTTCTTGAAACCCTTATGAATCATGTCTTATAAAATTCAAATAATTATTCCATGATTCATATTTATGATCTTCAATATTTAGGGTATGATATTATAATGTTATGGTCACATTATCATACCATTAGGATCACTATTATGCATTGAGATCTACCTTGTTTACCCTTGTTGAGCATATTAGAAAAAACCTTTTTGTTTCCTTTCACAGGATTATGAAGATATTTATTATATATGTTATGTCTAAGATGGTTTATAGTCATTAAGAACCAAGTGTGAGATAATATTGATAAATTTCACACAAGTTTTTATGAATCCGTATTTCCAAAGGCAGCAATCTAATCCAGTCTTTGGGTGTATGTCACTGAAATGTATTAAGTACTCCGTAAAAATTATGTAATGTATATTAATGTTAAGAAAGGGTATTTATAAAATAAATTATGAATTATTTATGGTCTAAACAAATTAACAAATCATTGGATATCTATTTATTAAAAATAAAATAAGAATCATATAAATGAAACTGATTGTTTTTCTAAAAAAATTATTTTTTTCCAAGGAACAGTTTAATCGTGGTTTGCAAAAATAGGACAAAAATAACATTTACAAATTTTATAAATTTAATTTGATAAAATTACATAAATTATGAAATAAAAAAATATTTCAGTTTGAAATTTTGAGATTTTTGTAAATGTTTCATTTTTTTGATGAATAGTGCAATGTAATGAATTTTATTGATGATTTCATTATGATTAAATTATTTATAAGGTTAAATTATATATAAAATTAGTTTCAAATTAAAATTAGTATAATAAAATTAAAATTTAACTATGTTAATTCATTGGTTTCAATTTTATATTGACGTTTTATATTAAAACCTTCTATACTTATAAGAATTTTTTTCCTTTTGAAACCAGAATTTTCTTTCCATATGTGGGTAAACTTTTAAATTGAATTATGCCACTTTAATGAATTAAAGATTTAAAACTTATTACCTATTAAAAAAAAGAATAATTAATATTATATAATATGGTAAACCTAATATTTTACCATTATTAATAGTAAAAGTAATAAAAATTAGTTACCATTATTGCGGTAAAAAGTTATTTACCAGGGGTTAAACTAAAATGATAATAGTTAAAATGACCTAAAAACTTGTCAAAAACCATGTTTTTGGACTTATGTAAATATTATAACATTAAAGGGTAAATTGTTACAAATTCTACTGTCTTTCCGAACGTTTAATATATGGGTGTGTCAAATTCTTTTCAAAAATTTGATTTTTGTCCAATCATGACTTATAAAATCCCACCTTATCCTCTGCAGTGTACACTTCCAATGAAATATAATTCAAAAAATACTTCCTAAATAACATCCTTAATCCAATAAAAACATCTGATATACATTTTATTGTTCATAAATAAAACATATGAATGATTTTGGGTCATACATTAACAAGTTGTCCAAAAAATAGGTAATGTTCTTAAATGAGTGTTTTTATTTTGATTATTCTTATAACACTGTAAACTTATATTAAACCATTATTATATAATAAAATAGGTATGATAAAATTAAATATATTTTATTATTTTAAGGTAATGACTTATATCAATATCTTCTTCCATTAAATGGGAAATGAAATCATTGATCATGTATACAATGCACTACCACCTTAAGAACCGATGAAACACGTTATCTATAAAAAAATCTCAATATTTATAAATTGATGGATTAAATGTATATATATATAATATTTATGAAATTATAATATTTTTTAATTATAATTTCTCATTTTCCTTATTATTTTCAATTCTATTTTAAATATAATAATGCCGCTCATGTGCTTGATGGAGTACCACATTGCAAAGCGATGTGATTTGTTTTCCACTTACACATTACATGGAAAGTATTAAAGAGAAAATTATTGAATATTTGTGATAAAAATGACTTGATATTTATTATATAAAATTAATATATAACAAACCTACTTACCCTTTCACTATTTAATGGAATGAAATTTTGTCTCCTACGTTTGTAGGAACTACCATCTCCACTATGCGATGTGATTCATTTTCTATGTAAAACATTAAAAATGACTCTAAAAATATATATAATTAATAAATATGATATTTATGACATTAATATAATTCTATATAATATGAATATATATATTATGGAAAAATAACTAGAACATTCATGAAAAAAAACATGGGAAAACAACGCAATTAGCACACCAAATATTATAAATAATGAAATATTACTAACAAAAGGGTGGTAGAATTTTATAAAATGATAATTTATGATATAATAAATATAAATATATTTTTTTTAAATAAAATAACAAAATAATTGAAACCATTATTGAGGATGTTAATTAATTTTTACACCAAAAGGAGGTGTGAGGTAAGGGACTTTATCTAAATTTAAATTCATTGGAGAATATTGTAATATTGTGAACCCATTTTTTTATATGATGTATATAATTCACCTTTGACATATGATAGAATGATTCATAAATAATTCATGGTATTTTATGTATTAATTTTAATTTTTTCAATATTGTGATTTATTTTGAAAATTAATAAGTGGTAAATAATTTCAAAACTCAATTTGTTTTCATTGGGTTATATTACCTCTAAATTATCTTTGATATTCTATTGTTATGTGGTAAATAAATTTTTTATTATCTTATATTTTATTTCCAATTTTTTATATGGATTTAAATTATATTAACATAATCAATAATTGATTATCTCATTCTTCAACATTACAATCATTATGGCGGTCTATTTCACAATCTCATTTTAATAAATAATTTTATGCTTAATATTCCATTTAAGGAAATTTTTTGATAATTGGATAGTAAATCCATTTAATTTTATTTTCATAATGTTATTCACGATTTTTTATAAGTAATAGTGCCATTTTTTCAACTCTTTGGTAGATAAAATTATTGATAAAATATTTTTTTTTTAAAATCTGACTTCTATTTCTCCTCTATAAAAAATCATTTTTTTTAAAGAAACAAGGTTTTGAAAAAATGTTTTCAAAAATAGTTTTAACATTATCCTATACATTTATAAAATAATTTTCTACTCATTTTTTATGTTTTTTAGTTTTTTAATTGAATATTCACATTGATTACTAAACAAGTCTCATTTTTATTTTATAAAAAGTGTGAAAAGATATTTATTTTTAACTTGAATGACATGTACTAAATTTCTAGTCATAAAGAAAACTAAATGTTTTAAAGAATATATTGAAGTATTTAAATATTATTTTCAAAGGAAATAAATTTCAAAATATTTATTTTGAAATTTTAGTGTTTAAAATAATATATTAATAGATAAAATTTTCACCCCAAAATGTTTTATGATATTTTATTGTATTTATATTCATAAATAACACAGTACCATAATTACATATATGATCCTATGTGGATATTTTGTATTGATACAATAATTATTTTTTTATAGAATGGTTTATGATTAGTTAAACTTGGGAAAGTTTTGAAATTCCCTCTCTTAATTAATTTTTGTAATCATTAACGTTCCCATGAACTATTCACTTTCTTGTTATCATTGCAAATTATATTTCTCCTAAATACCCATATTATTTATCATGGATATAATTATGGACTAAAAATTATTATTTTTCTATATATTATATTTTTAGTTGAATGTAAAATGATTTAATAATGAAAATATTGTTAATTCATATTCCATACCAGATATAGAAATTTGTTGATAAGGAATATTTGTCCTGAATTAAATAGATTATTATATATTTGAAAAATTATTTAGACATGTAGATACAGGGGGGACAATAAAGATATCCCATTGATGAATTTATAGTTCCATGAGATAAATTAATTATAACCCTTTTGTTAAATGGGTTTCTATTAAATTCCTACCAATTAGTTTTAAAATGTGTTTTGATAGGTTTGGATAGTAGAGGTACAATGACTCCTGATCCCATAATATCCAATAATATAGCATTTCCTTCATCATGAATTTATTTATTATTATCCAAGCAATTTTGACAATGATATTATCTCAGAATTCATCTCATTGTAAATTTATTGATTACAATGGAATGCGCTTTCATTAATTTAACATACCATAATGATAGTGCCTTATCTATTCACCATATAAAATTTACTAGTTAAATGAAATTAGTGTTCATATATTTAACATTCTATATTAATTATTTGTTATCGATTATTCTTCATTTACTCATAATATATTTTACATTTCATAACTCTTACTATGAATTTTATCTCCCACTTATTATGTTTTATTTATGAGGAATCCATGACTTATAGTATGAGTGATATGATAAGATATAATAGATGGTATAATAATATTTTTTAAAAATAATTTTGTTATAATTGACTATTGAAATGTAATATGGTAATCATTAATATACGCAGTTTCCAATATTAGTAAACTATATATCCCTTTAGGATACGATTCATTATATATTTAACCAATATAGTAATGTAGAAACTGGATTCGATATACCGGGGTATAGTTCCTTACATATCAATAAAAAAATCTCTCATATTAGGTCAATCCATAGATTCAATACTAACAACAAGCCTTTCCCAAGAGATGAGGTGGTCTCCATCCTTAGTCAGGCCTTACTGTTTTTATGAAATATAGTGGGCCTGCATTAGGTTATATTTTGGTTGAGACTCCATTTACATAATGTTTCCACCCTTCCCACACTAGGATAGACATTCAATTCATTATTATATACCGATGAACTTGTTTTAGATATTTTCATTTATTTTTTAGAAAAATGAATAAGGTTTGATTCCAGTTGATTTTGGATATGAAGGGATGTTGTGTTCTACTATCCCAGGATCATATGAAAATCCAGATAGAATAAAACTACCATATATCTAAATGTTTTCCCACTCATTCACATCATGATTCACAATTTTCGTTAAATAAAATGATTTCAACATTATATTTCCCTTGAATAGGATCCTGATATGCATAGAGGCTATGATATATTAACTACATGTTTCATGATTCCTATTCCCATAGTATATATAGTGATTCCAATATAACTTATCTTATAACTAATATAAAATATTTCAACCATCCAGACACCCTAGTTAATGGTGTCATTATTCACAACATGTTTTCTACACAAACCATATTATAGGGAATTATAAAAATAAACTACTATTTTATTTCCTATGTAAAAATATTGATCATACTTTTTTTAAATTCCATAAAATAATTAAAATAAACCTATAAATGACCATGTGTATCTTGAATCATGTTTTATAATGATATATAGCAATTCCTTGACCTTTTGACCTATGCCAATATCAAAATATTATGATAAAAATCCAACCTCACTCTAAGTGTTTGGGTCTTCTCATTCACAATAGGTCCCATAAAGGAAACTTATTAGGATTATATCATTATTAAAATAAAAATATGGGGATTGATTCCTATTATCAAAGGATATGTAAGAATTATTCAAATTAAAACTTTCTTTATATCCAAAAATACTCTCTGTGTTAATCTTAATGATTAGACTATCACTCATTCACATCGGTTTAACTATAGTAGCATGTCACTAGGGTGATTCCACCACACCATTCACTAAATACATATCATATTTTTGTTGGAAACCATCACTAAAAATAATCTTTTGATCGATTCATGTTAAATCATGAAATTTAATAACATATATATTATTTATCATTGTTGTAGACACATGTATCATCCCAATAAAATCCCTACTTAAACTTGTTTCATGTGTTAACTTATTTGCATATGGGTTTCCTTTGGATGTTCAATACATGGACGAATCCATTTTGTTTTTCACATAATTGAGATATGTAAAAATTTATATATATATATATATATAATTATTCATAATAATATGTTAAACTACATGACATATGATCCTACATTCAAGACATTAAACTACTTAGACTATCAAATATGATCTTATTTTACCTACATGGGATCATGATCCGTGTAAGGGTTTCTAGAATATGGTTTCTATTCATAAAATAATAGATGGATGAAATTACACCATTCAAAACAATTATATTCGCTAATTTGGATTTCAAATAAACTCATCACATTTACAAACCATTCCATAAACTGATACATTATGTCTATAAATACTAGTGCTCTTTCTTAGGAATAATCATTATACAATAAATGACTTAATTCTGGACCAAAATAGAAAAAAACATATATGAGAAAAAAAAAATTTATTGGATTATATTATCACATGACTTATAGTGATTCCTACATCACTAATTCCAGTTCTAGTTAAAATATCCATTAATTTTTAATCCATAGATAGTATATCGACTACATAATGATACTTGGGTTTTCAACCATTTAATTTATACTTGTAAAATATATATTTAATTAAATATATGTGGTAATTAATTTATATTATTTTGGGGTATATAATTTTTTCTAAACTATTGAAATTATAACAAAGAACCGATCATTTCCCACCTCAATTTCCCCACAATATCTCAAAATACCCAAAACTTCATTAGTTCTGGATTGGGGTGTTCGAATTATATATAAAATTAATCTTCCCAGAGTACAAACATTACATAAAATTATTTGGATATCTATACATATTTTATGGATGCCAAAAATAATAATTATTAAATATAAAAGGAAAATTGGGTCCTCTAATGATTTTTGTGACATTATATCTTGTGTAATAGGAAAAGGAATGTTTTAATCATAAAAAAATTTCCACTATCCAAGTGTTCCCCCAAAAAAATATCATGGGAACCATCATTCAAATATTTTTTATTAATAATCCCCAGCATGGTTATTTTGTCTCATAATTTTTTCCCCTAATATATAAATTGAAGGTAATATATAAGAAGTGGAAATTTATCTTAAAAATCATACATTTTTAGGATACATTTTGATTAAAATGATCAGAAACCTGAACATCTAAATAACTAATAAAATGTACATGTTGACATAAATAATGGTTTTTAAAAATTAATTATTTGAATTTGAAGAAATTTGGATTAATAAAAAATTTATCACAATTAACAAAATAAAAATAAATTAAAAATAAGTAATGTACAGTGGATTACAATTTGCAATACCATAAATGATATTATTACCAATGTAAAAATTATATATAATGTGAATAGAGGATAAATAACAAGATCAAAGGTATCATAAATTCTTATACCAAAGATTTATAGAACTATAAAATCATCCAAATGTATATCCAACCCTATATCCTAAGAACCCATTGACTATAACCTATTAGAATTTATCAATGTTATATCCCCTAAACACTTATTATTCTATACATAGAAGTGGTTGATCAAGTTGATTGGTAGTACACCACTTTCACCCACTAGAAGCTCTACAGTCTCAAATAATGGAATATCTATCATCATAACACCAAAATTTTTTTATTTAAAATAATAAGAATCTCAATATATTCTATAACAAGCAACATTGAGTTTTAATAAATTATAAATATATTATAAAAATATAATTATTTAAACATGTCCATCACAACCTAGTCATCGAATTGAAAGGAATGAATATTTTTAACCAAATTATTAAATAAATTTATAAAGGTAATAATAAATTCACATTTATTGGTTAATTATTTTGAAATAATCAATCAATTTTAGTGAAACATTTTTGTGCTTGAAAAATACAATTTTGTCAAAACATATTTTTACTACATTATATACATTGAAATTATAATTATTTTCTTCCATAATTAGAAATATTATTTTAATTTTTTTGAAATCAATATATGTAAAATATTTTATAGAGAAATGTTGGGATTATTTTAAAATTGCTTATTTTTTATTGAATAGTGAAAAATAAAAAATTTTCAAATAATATAATTTCATTACATTAAATTATGTAATTTATATTCACCATCATATTTTAAAATTTTTCATGAACTAAAATATGATGCATTTCACTATTCATTATAAAATTATTTACATTTTAATAATTAATATTAATTTTTTTATGGAAGTTATTTTTTACCCACAGAATGCAATTTTCTAAAAATCATTTTCCATTAGGTTTTTCAAATTGGTATTAAAATTAAATTATAAAAATTTTAGATTTTAAATATTTAAGAATGGATATAATATTTTTAATTATTGGGATTAAATTTTTTAAATAGATATCTTTTCATTTTGGTCATAATAAATAGTAAGTGTGGTCAGTATTTATCACCTCTATAAGGGTATAATGGGTTAAATAGTGTTAAAACTACGACATACAGTCTCCAAATCAACCCAAAACATTACATTATTTCTTTAGGTGAGAGTAAATTCACAGTAACCAAAATTAATTTTTATATCTTTCGTTTCGGTGAAATTTTCCTTTTATAAGGGCATTTATATTATATTCTGTATTGAAATTAAAAAAATATCACTATATTGCTTAAAATTTCTCTTGTATTATCTCATAGGGATAAGAACATGTTATGAATGAAAGAAAACCCTTATATTTAAAATTATTAATTTATTTTTAGTTTTTAGTAATTTTTTTGTTAGATTAAATATTTACACAATGTCAACATGGTTCTTGTGAAATTATTAGAAAAATCAGCATAAATAAATATTAAAAACATTAATAGTACTGAATATGTCAGAATTAAGGATAGAAAAAAATTTCTTTTTAATAATAATGTATTTATGAAGGTTAACTGGAAGATATTTTAATTCTATTTATGTTTTAAAAGAATTAGAATGAAATTAAATAAAAAGTCCAAAAAATGAGATTAAGGTAATTTTATGATAAATTCTATTTTATCGAAATCTTTAAAAATCACCAAAAAAACGTCAGATAGGTTAGTATTATGAAACCTTGGCTTAAATTTAATACCTTTTCCATTTTTATTTCAATTTTTACCTTAGAAGTAAATTTATAAACCGTAATGATTGAAAATAATGTCACCATAATTACGGATAAAAGGGCTTTCAAGGGTTAACCTATAGATATAAGGATTAAATTGGCATAAAAATATCTAAATACTATTTGATTAGTTTAGTTGAATATTATATCCTATTGGTTCCTAAATATATCAAATCTAGATCCAAATGGTCATGAACGTTAAATTATAATAATTTAATATTTTGAAAAATTAAAAGAGTGCCCCTTCCATCACTTTTAAAAGGAATCCCATTCCTCTATATTCATTACACCTCATTGAGTAACTTCTATTTACAAATTTCTGAAAAAACATTCTAATAACTTCATTATAAACATTTTATAGGTTTTGTTATTATCAAAATACCATTCCAACTATCTTTCATGAGGGATCCAAATGAGGTTCTTCAATGAGATCATTATCATCTTTAATAAGCATTTTCAATTTACATCACATTATTCCAACATAGAATCCTTCCAAGGAATTAAAAAATAATAAAAATAGCACATGAAATATAGTATTATGTTATTAATTTTATTTAATTACCATTTTCATGAATATTTATCACAAATATGAAATGAAAGCATCATTTGTATGTACTTGTGGACAACAACATCCACCTAGAAACTGAATTCATTTTACAGCACGGAAATTTACGGTTTTTTCAATTTATAGATTTAATATATATATATATATATATATATTATTTAAGAAATAATTAAACATAATTAAATATATTATATTTTCTTTCATCTTACAATCTCATTCGATGTAAAATCATAACAACTCTCAATCGCAAGTGTGGACTACCCCTATATAAAGTGTAACATCCCATGTAAATAAAGAATAAGACATAATTCATATTTATTAATATTTTTTAATTAAATATTAATTTTACATTAATGGGGTTGATATGTTCTATCATGTACCCGATACGCAAAAATGGGTTTCTTTGAAATCTTATGTTGCACACTAATAATATAATATTATTATTTTAAATGGAAGTTAACTCCTAGCCTTTGTAGTGGCAGAAATGAACAAAACTAACTACAATATGATTATACATGTTTGTTAAATTTATTTACATTTATCCAATAAAAGTTAGAGTCTTAAAAGGTAAATGAATCTAATTTTAAGCATAATTTACATTAAAAGGCTGATTTACCGCCATTTAATGGCGAACCATATTTACATCTAAATTTGGTCACTTTTATACATTCTATTTGAAAAAATAAAATCCTTATTTACAACAGGGACATCAAAATTTACTTTGTGTAAATGTTTGGAATTTTTCTGATAAAGTTCAATTTCCAATGAATAGTGAAAAATATTGTATAGTAATTCAAAACGGTGTTTTAATATAATTTATTTATATGTTTAGATTATCTTTTTAATTAGTTTTAAAGTGTAATTAGAATAAATATTTACCCTTTAATCCAATTTTTCTCATTCAAATTAATTTCACTTTGAAATTGGACATAAACAAGTGTCAATCTTTTGATAGTTATTTTTTCTTAAAAACATACTATTTGTTTTAACAACGAGAAATATTTTTAAATTAATTAATTGAACTTCTATGTTTTGAACTTTAAAAAAAAGACATCATCTTTGAACTCGTAATATCAAATAAATCTTAGGCTGAATTATTGGTATTTTTTTGAAAAACATCAATTTTTGAGGAATAGTGAAATCACTTTGAAGTAGTTAAAAAACTGACTTTTTCATTTAAATAAAATTTTACCACTTCTGTGAATTGAATTATGAAAATACGAATTACATGGTTGTTATAAAGAATCAAAATGTGGTTCAATAAGATTAAAATAATTTTTGGTGAATAGTAATTTTTGACTTTTATTTACCACGGTTAATGGTAAATAGGGTAATTCAAGGTAAAACAAATATTATAATAATTCAAAATTACTGTAACACATGTCCTAACCTTATTGGATGAGTAGTGGATGACCATGGAAATATTTAGGACTATTTTAGGACCCCATGGATCCACTTATCAAAGATAATGACACTTTAGATGAATTAATTTTATCTAAAGGAAAAATGACATAAACAAAAATCTTTTAGTAAATTAATTTTTATATGGTGTTATCTAAATTATATTTTTGAATATCAAAATTAATTGGAAAGTTAAATATAATTCCTATATCATGGTATTTTTTTATAATTTTTATACTTCAAATAAATTAAATTATTTATGACACAATAATGGTGTAGTATTTACCACATTAATAAAATATTTTAATAAGTAAGATTATAAATATTAAAATGACCTCCAAAACCTATACAAATCCTATTGGATGATATTATTTAGGTTGTGAGTAATCATTTATTTTACTTTAATGATTTCTGGACCATTATAAACCGAATATCATTATATAATAAAATAATATTATCACACTTTCCTAAAGAGACACTCCTCTCCATTATAAAAGGAGACCACTTCTAACCAATTGCTCACACTTATAAAGCCTTTTAGATCATCCAACCACTGACCAATTAAGCTCCATACATCCCTATCATCCTTTGAGAAGCCTTAACTTAGGCATAAGGAACTTCAAGAAGTCCTTTGGTTCAAACCAAATTGAGTTACCCAAATTAAAGGCAATGGTTTCTTTTAAATTGTTTTCTGTTATTTTACTTTTCCAACTACTAAAATATTTTTATTACATTACTTTGTAACAACAAAAGTATCCTAAATATACTATGATTTTTTTATGAGCAGGATTCGAACTACACTTACACAGACCTCCACCTAATGGGTGAAGAACATAATGTTTCTGTGGATGGAAAACTAACGCCTCACAAAATTATGATTATTCAATTATCTCCTCCCACCTCTCATAGTGGCCATTATGATGGAAAAATATTTATATATGATATATATTATGTTTATGTTTTCTTTATTCTTCTGTATTCTTCCATTTATAGATATACTTTATGTTTTCCATAGTGGGTAAATACGATAATCTCATTAGAGGAAGTGCGGACTACCGCCCCCTCAAAGTGATATGACTCTTTAATGCCTTATGTGGGACGTATAAAGGATAGAGTTAATAATATTGTATATGATATTATACTATAATGATAATATTACTATTTATCATTATGTTTTTAATTACATTAAAATAAGAAATAGAAATGGAAGTAGCGTTTAAGGGTACGTACGGCTTACCGTCTCCATGAACGGTGCATTTCATTTCTTACCACTAAATGTTATGTAATATTATAAATACATGTAAATACTGGATATATATAATATATATGATATCTAAATCATTAATATCATTATGATGATAATGGGTATTTTACTACATGATCAACTTGTAGTTATGAGGTGTTCATTTTTTTACTCGAGTACCCAATATCGACAAAACGATCGTTATTAACTTAAAATATTACATAATCATTATAACTTGGTAATAAGTAATATAAAAGGAATAATAAACATTAAAATGGTTATTAAGAAAGTATAAATTAACATTAGTTTATTATTCAGGAGATTAATGTACGAACATGTCAAGTCAGACACAAGGTAAGAGATTTTCTTATCTCACTTTTAATTCCATGATATTTCCATTGTTCGCCACTTATTTATTTCATGTGGCATATTATGAACGAACAATTGATATATATTATCATGATTATCTTTATATTCATAGAATTATTGGATTCATTTTATGGTTATTAACTTTCAATCAAATGACTCTGTTGATTACAACGATGTAAAGGGATTCATCTCACTTTTTATTCCCGTGAGATTCATGCTATATTTACCACTATTTCCTTTTGTGTGGTGTACGCACTACCCATGATAGTACTATTTCTGTAATATAATTTCATTTATGATTATTTAAATCTTCATTTTATGATCATTATTTCATGTGGCATATGTTTTGTAAGTTACCAAATTAGTAAAGGAATTTTAAACTTCAATTTTCACTCAATGGTCTTTACGCATACATCATTGATTATTTGACTCCATGATTATGTGTGTAATTACTATTTATTATTTGTGTATTAATTTCGACTCCCCTTTCTGTGGATATACTTTTGATACACATAATCACTCTATTGATAAATTCTCATGTCATCGATATGAACTTGATTAGATTAATTTTTACCTCAGTCTCCATTTATTGAGTTAAAAATACAATTCATTCGTGTAGTTTTTACAAGAATATGTGTGAATGTACTCTGATTTATTTACACTGAATATCCAATCATATTGTGTGTATTTATATTGTTCACACATAATTATGTACTTTATTTATCCTTAACCTAAGGATACGGTCTTTATAAGAGATTTCATCTCAATTTACATTACATTGATACTTCTATGTTGTTATACACCAATTCACTTTTATATGGTCTATATAATGTACTTTGACATAGTATATCATGAATCCATATATTTTCATGATATTATAAATTTTTGATTACCTCAATTATTTGTATTCAAGTGTCTCTCTTTTGGTAAGGAACTCTGACTAAAATATCATTTTAAATATTTTAAACATTTATTCTTATAAATATTTCTCATTAATGACCATGTTTTAAAAATGAGTTTTAGGATTTATTTATATGGACATTAATGTTTTCTAATTATAATTCATTTAAAATCATCAAATTGGTATGGGACACTTTGATTCAAAAATCTATTTTAAATGGTTTTTAAAATGATTTGATAAAGCATTGTTTATTTCAATATATTGATTTGATATATTAGAATGTGGAAATGTTATCTTTTTATTATACTTGTGATATGTGGTATGATCATGGTATGGTTATTGGGCATTTTTTTATGTATACGGGTGGGTCCATGATAAACCTAGGGTGTGTGAGCCCGAGATATGTCCCCAATGCTTTCGATAAAGTGACAGAGGTAAACGTGATGTTTCTCCTAAGAGATTTTTGGAATATACTTTGAAGGGTATTCCAAGTGTAACTCCCTATGTAGCTGTGATAACTATAATGTATGTTCCATATGAATGCAATATGTGACCTTTATGATTTATGATTTCTGTGTGTTATTCATAAATATTTTGATTTCGTAAGGTATGTTATGATTGAAAAACATAGTTTCATTGATTTGTATTTATTAATGGGATAATGTTTTCCTTTCTTATTTTATAACCCTTACTGAGATTTTTATTCTCATCCCATGTTTTTAAAAAAAATTTCACAGTACTTAATGATGAATAGATTCATGGATGTGATCGAAGAAAATTCATGCTGCCTAAAATATAGAACTAGACATGTTTCTCTTCAAGAGTTTTTTTTTATGAAAAAAATGGTTACAGAGTAGTAGTGTCTACTTGTAATATTCAAGTTGATATGTAATAGTTATGGCCTAATTCTCTAAAACTCTAAACCTGAAAAGATCCTCAATGTGAATTATTCATTTAATTTAAAATTACGTAATGTTATAAGGTTGGGTCCTTATAAAAAGGGATGCGATTCCTTTTACATTTATATATTTCATGGATGGTAATAAAGATATATTTAATGAATATACAATTATCTATGAAATAATAATGATTTTATAAAGGTTGATTATTATTTACCTTTATTTCATTTCATCCATAAAAATGGAAACAACGCTCATGCAAATGCACAAACTAACATCTCGAAAATGTTATGTGATTCATTTTAACTCACCACAGTAAATGAGTATTTTTAAAAAATCATATGATGACTATATATGACAGTCATATAATTATTTATATTCTATATTATATTTATTTGTTATCAATTTAAAATTTCCTTAAATTTTGAATCAAAATATACTTGAAAAATTAAACAATCAACACATGAAAATGATAATTTTAAAATATAATTACTAATAAATGTTTCTTGAAATGTTATAATTTTATAATATATGATATTATTTTAATTTATATAGTGGATTTATATAATTATATGAAAGTTAAATTTCTTATAATATGACATAGGGTTCTTCTAATAGATATTAGATTTTTGGTAATGTTTTATCATCTTATATAGACTTTATTACGTGATATGTTATGTTATACCCCTATATTATTTATGTAGCGTATATAAATTCCCTTTGACATGGTATATCATTAATATTATTATCTTCATAGTAATTATATTTTTATTTGATGTTATTATTTAATTTTTCATATGATTCAAATGTTACAAAAGCCTTAATGGATTGATGTTTTAATCAAATAGTAAAAAGTGTTTCTATGTTTCAATTACCATTGAATAAATTTTATAATCATTATTTGATGAAACTATTTCACATTATCATATCATCTTGTTAATTCAATAATTTTTAGGTTTTACTACCACTTCCCCTATATAGTAGTCAAAATGGTTTGAAAAATACTTTTTATGAAACGATGTTATTATTTATCCTCTTTTTTTTAAAAACACATTTCAATCCATGAAAATGTTTTATGAAATGTTTTCAAGAATGTTTTTTAGTATAATAAAATTAATTTTATACATAATGGTTTCTCATGTTTTAAATTTCAAAAAAATGATTACAAAAAATATTTCTATCATTTTATGAAGAAGGTATATCTTACCCAATGTTTAAAAAATCATTAATTTATATATTATTATAACAATTTAAGGTCCCACTGTCATGGTCACTCAGTGATATAAAAATTTATTTATATTTTTCTGTGGACTTTTCAAAAAAATTATTTTCCCATAAAATTTTAAAAATATTAAAATATTAAAAAAATTGATTTTAAAATGAAATGGTTATTTTCATCAAAAAATATTCGAATGACATTCAAAAAAATAAATCAAAAATAACATCAAATGATTTTATAATTGATTTACTGGTTATATTATTTAATTATATAATTCTAATTCTTTCTCTGGATGATTTTTTATAATGATGAGTAGTGTATGAACAACATTTATTTTTTATGTGTTACTCAATGTAAAGAAAATCATTTTTATAAAACTCATTTTACTTCCATGGGATATGATATATGGCATGATGAGTGATTTATGGCCTTGTGGGACACATTTTTATTATTGTGATTGTGTGATTGGAGGGACTAGAAGTATATATCCTTAAAATGCATTGGGTAAATATGGATATCTCAAGTGATAATAAAAAATAGAAAGGGTTAGATATCTCAATTTAGTAAGGGTATCTGTTAACTATTATGGTCCAGGAAATGATCGTTGACGAATTATATGATGATTTGGGAGTGATTCCAATTCATGATTGTAGTATTGGAATTGATCATTGAAAAATGCAATTTTATTCTATGCTTAAATGTATGATTTTTTTTTATTTTTCCAATGTTATGGTATTATGTATCATGTTACTAGATGCCTTTATTATATATTCATTATTATTTTTAAAGATTTATACCATAACATAAGTTCATAATTACTAAATTTTTTCTTATAGTTATCAAATTTTATAATACTACTTCTATAAACTAATTCACATTCTAGGAATTAATTATAATTTAAATATCCCTAGATTTAATATACTAAGGATTTAATCTCACCCTTTATTTTGAAAATATTTATCCAAGATATGATGAATGGTATTATGTATGTTTTCCCTATGAAGGGTTATAGGTGTTAAAAAGTTAATAGGAAATGATGTAGAAATTTTATGAAGCTATTTTTTTAATCCATTATTCGAAATACACTAATTTTTTATGGTTCTATTGTTTATTTTAAAATTATTTAATTAATATTCATATAATAAGAAGTACTAACGATGTGTTACAATTATTGGTTGATTAATTTAGAATTATTGATTGGTTTAGTTACCATTGGGTACTAGGATGAGGAATTTGTTTTAAGAAAATAAATATAAGGATGTATATTATAGAAAATACAAATTTGTTTTAATGATATGAGTGTGATTTTCCATGTAGCTACATCCCTTTCTGGATACTAGCATGTGGATAGAGCTGCTAAAAATCACCTAAGGGAAATTACTATGAATGGGGTGGATTGGCTATTTCTTAAATCATCACTAGTACATGATTATTATTTATAAGAATAAAAATATAGATAAAAAATATCCTGGGATAATCTATGATTGATTTAATTTTTCATTATGAACCATTATAGAGGACTCAAATAGATGATAATCATGGATTAACAAGGTTAAAAATGATGTGTCATATATTTAATAGATATTTAAATGATTTATGTATCTAATGAAATAGTTTTCTTTATAACAATGGTTATTAATATGATAAATATATCAGAAAAAATGATTTTTTATTTTACTCAATTCATTGAAGCAGAAGAAATTATGTTAATCTTGAATGTCACAGGAAACATAAATATTTTCCATATAAGAAACCAAGTGAAAAAAGATATAGAATATTAAAACATTTGATTATTCTATAATAGATATCCAATTATATGATTAAAAATATAAAATGAATGGGGCTACAAATACACCAAATAAGATAAAAATAATTAATCTGAGTTTCTATTATAAAAACCATGGAGGAAAGAAGATTCATCTTACTACATGTAAAAAATATGGGAAGAAGAACTCAAGGGAATGTCTCCAGGGAATAAGGAATTTTTATGTGAAAATAAATTTTACAGGTTAACTATTATATATGGAATTAGATTTATAATATGTGGGGAACATGGCCTTTATCTAGGCCAAATCCATATACCATTGGAAAAATCCTAAACTAAGGAAAGTCTTATGTTTTGCCAATTGTTGAAGGGGAATGATTTAATTTTTTATTTATTTGGATTGGAAAATTTTAATTATACTTTTTTTTATCAATGTTATTTTGGATATATGAATAATGAAACATATATATATTTTTATTTATATGTTTTATATTTATGATTTTCATGCATATGTTGGATGGTACCGAAAACCACAGAAAGAAATTTGTTGTATGGTTATATTTTATGGACAAAACATGAGTCAGGGACTGAGAAACCTTAATATATTCTTGATTCTAATTTAATAATTCCTATAAGATATAAATCTATGATTGAAATTGATAATTTAAATGGTGTAGTGTTGGTGATATTGAAATTTTATTTTGATATTATGACAATGTGACTTCGGTCATTTTTGATGAATTTTATTTCATTTTTTAACTTTTTGGAACATATTAAATAGTTTGAAATTTCATTTGAGGAACATGTTTGGTGTTACTTTTTAGAACCATATATTTTGTTCATTTAGGATTTACATTGAATCTTCTTATTTTCATAATATATTTTAATATATGATCAAGGTATTCACATATTTGGTATGTGACATATTGAGCTACTTCATGTTGTTTGGAGATAAATGATAATGTTGATATTGAAAAAATATGTGATAAAATATTTAATATTTTTTGGATTTCCATTTTTCCATAATTAGATTTTATAATACATAAGGATAACTATATGTTGATTGGTTAATGTAATAATATAGGTATTATTGTTGAGGTTTTAGAGATGAATATATTATTATATCATATGAGGATTTATTCCTATTGGATGATGTTTACTAATTATTTCGATAAATAAATTTGGATAAAAGGAATGAATTTTAATTATCTTATTGAACTTTCAATATATTATATTATAATTTTAGTCCTTTAGTCATGAAAATTACACCATGAATATTCATCCCATCGATTTAGAGATGAACAAAAAGTTAAATGAATAAAAAATAGTGGATGAAATTGTTTTTATTAAATTGAAATAAATCAGGATTTTTCCTCATCTTCCCTATAAGGATAGTAAATAAATTCAACAACATTAAAAGAAATATCTAAAAATAAAAATTTAATCCTTTTACTTTCACTTATGATGAATTCATGGTCTTTTAACCCCTGGTAGATTTATCGTTTTATGGACATTAAATTTCTCATGGAAAATACCTTTATCAAAATCTATTTGTTCATGGAATATTGTTTTCTATTTAACTTATAAATTTTGCCATCTCAATAATGTTATCATTTTATGGTAAAATGATTGTCTATAACTTCACGTAACCATAATGTTTCCCACTTCCCCTTTTCAAAGGGATTTTTATAATACCTTTATATGATGTGGGTTTTCATTAAATTTAATCTTAAATATTAAAAAGACAATTTCCATGATAAAATTGATAGAATGAGATTAACTTACGAGTAGTTGATGAAACTCAACAATAATTTAGTTTCAAAGAAATTTAAGATTGATAGTTGTCTTTACATGCAACACTAATCTTTAAGTGATGTGAGATGTATTATAAATATATAATTATTTAAATATGACCCTAATAATATAGTTTTCAAATTATAGGGTATAAATATAAGTGATTTGGTTAGGAAATTTATGCATAATGGTCATACTCAATAATAATGTATAAATTAAATTTTCTAAAATTAGTGCTCCTTTTTTATTGTGAAGTTGTTTTATACATCGAAATTGTATTTTGTTCTAAAATTATTTTATTACATTTTATGAGGGGAAATTATAATTAATTTTTTTAAATTTTAGAAATTTTATACTATGATATGAACATAAATTTCTAAATAACTATATATAAATTTACATAGGCTGATTTTGTTTGATTTTCTGATATGATTGATTTTTCAATAACCAGTGAAAAATACCAATTTCACAACTAATTTAATGTCTCTTCATCAAATTAGTTAATTTTAAAGTAACATTATATTTTTAGATTTGGTAATAATTTAAAACATGATCCATTTTATTTTTAATTATCTAATTAATTCCATTTGAATCAATTCTATTCATGATTTTAATATATGATAATTTTTATACATCAAAACATGTTCTAGACAAACTATTTCTCATTGCATTTTACATATTTATATTATTATTTATTTGTAATTTTAGAGATATAATTATGAAACTTGGAAACTATATCAATTATTATGCAGTTTAATGTTTCTAAATAGACGCCCTTTATTTTTGGTCATTTTGAGATAAACTTGTGTCACCTTGGTAATGGTAAAATGGGTAAAATTTGATTAAAACTATGTTATAAGGTCTCAAAATCAACCCAAAACATGAATTTATTTCCTTATATGATATGAATTAGACCATATACATAGTAAATTTGAATATATGTAATTTGGGTCCCATTTTCTCTTGAAAATTACATTTATATTATTTTAAGTAAACAAAATTAAAAAATGTCACTCTATTTATTTTAATTTACAATATATGTTCACATAGGAATATGATGAATTTATGAATGAATATTATTTTTTATTTTGAAAATTTTTAATTTATTTTTCTGATTATTTTTCTTTTATATTAATGTTATAGTTAAATAAAATTCCTACACGGTGTTGACATAGAGCATATACAAGCATTAGAAAAATCCACATAAATAATTTTGAAAAAAAATAAATTTTGATGGAATATAGAAACAAAATAAATATATACTTAATAATAATATATTATAAATGGATAAATTTATTAGATTATAATTTGACTTATTTCTTCTTAATATTAAGTTAAAATTAAACGATCAGTCCCAAAAACTGACATTAATGACATTTTATATTAAATAATTGATTATTAAATTATTTAAAAATCATAAAAATATGTCGATAAGAACCATAAGATAATAAATTATTTATAAAATCATATATTGATATTTTTTCCATTTTTCACCATAGAAGTTAGTGTATAATTCATAATGACTGCTAAATATGTAAATTCATCAAAAGATATAAGGGGTTAGCATTGGGTAAAACTAAAGGAATAAGGATTAAAATCCACAAAAACATTTATAGATCCAATCGGTTGAGTTTATTTATATAAAATATTATTTTTAAATTTTAATTGATCTATTATTTATTACATTTAATTTAAGGTTATATTACTATATTTTATGGTTTTGAAAATTTGTAAGAGTGTCACTTCCCTTCCTTATAAACAGACACCCCATCCTCCCTCTTATTTACAAAAAACTGAGAAACATGGATAATATAAAATATTCAAAAACAATGGATTATATTCTTTATCTACATTATAGTGGTTTTGGGTTTCTCAGAGTACTATCCCCATGTTCTTTAAAGACAGATCCAAATGCGGTTCTTTAAAGAGAATGAAATCATTTTAACCGAGAATATTTATATTAATTAAATATCTGACTCATTATTTTAATTTATAAAAATTCCAATATAAAATAACTAGTTTCTATTATATACTATTATATTATGTTTTTTTTTGAAATAACTATTTTCTACCTCTTTCCCATAAAATTATAAATTAATGTATCTATCCTCCGTATGTTTGTACTACAACCTTCATTTATATATATGATTCACATTATATAACCAAAATTCATGGTTAGTTTTTTTATTTATTGATTATATACCATATATATGAAATAATTATACTTTTCTAATTATAATATGTTATATTCCAACTTACCTTTCCATCTAATTAAAAACAATAACATCGCTCATTTGTATGTGTGGACTTACAACTCCAGAAAGAGATGTGATTCAATTTCCACTTATAAATTACATGGATGGTAGAGATTGATTATTTAATTAATATATATATTATTTACATAATTTAATAACAATTTTTAAGTTGAATTATTTTTTACATTTTTTCTTTCAATCCATCGAAAAATGGAAACATCATTCACACATATGTACTGTCTACTGTCACAATGATATGTTGTAATTATTTGTTCCTCACCACATTATTTGAATACTTATAAATGTTTATATAATGATTAAATATGATTATCCAAAAGTGATTAAAAAATTTATATGATAGAATCATAGTCAATGTGCATGTACTATAATTACCGAGCCAAACTATACATGAAAAATAAAATAGTTAAAACAAAAAATGACCATTTTAAAAAAGAATTATTCATAATTTAGTGTTAAAATGTTATAATTAAATAATATATGATATTATAAGTATTAATATGGTCATAAATTATAATTAAAATAAATTTATGTTCGTTATAAATGAGGATTTATCACTTATTATGTATGGCATGAGGTAATGTTTTTTCATCAGAAATTCTCTTCTTTGATACATATCTTATATTACACATGTATATTTTTTTATGTGTTGTATATACAACCCATTTGACATGTAATATCATTATTATCCATATTTTAATGATAATAAATGTTTCTTTTAATTTAATTATTTTTTTGTGCATGATTCAAAAGCTACCAACATGGTAAAGGATTTATCCTTCAATCCCATTTATTGAGGATCATTTATTATTGAAAATACATTGATGAAATTATATCTTCCGTATTTGAAAAACATCCTTAATATTTATTATTCTCTAGTTAATTTATAAAATTTGATGTTTTAGAACCATTTTACTTTCTTTTGTACTTAAAACATTTCATACATTGTTATTAGGAAAAGATAACCATATTTATCCACCTTCGGTATAAAATCCTTTTTCTTCCATATCCATTTTTTCTAAAAAAACTTATATTAATTTTTTTCTATTGATCAATTAATATTGAGATAAACTTTTTCCAATTTTAATTTTTTTATAGAAATTATATTGTTTGATGAAATTACAACAAGTTTCTAAAACTCCTATTTTCAATGGGTTATAATATGATGAAATTAATTTTTTTTGATCTTATGAAACATAAGTGTATGATTTTTATTATATGAATTTTGGGAATATAATTATATATTCATCTAATGGATTTATAAAATAGGGATATCTCATGATATAATGAGAAATGGAATGGGAAGTGAACCAATTCCAATAAGGGGATCTATCCACTATGTTATTCTTCGGAGTGAACATTAGAAAAAGATATGGTAGAATGAGTCATGAAATCAATAATATATGTTCAAGGACTCAACCTTAATCATTAATTTTTCATGTTACTTTAAACTAGAATAATTTTTACAATATAGAGGATCTTTTTCATATAATATTTCAAAAAATTAGGAAAAAATAATACATAGTAAACCCACACATTGCAAGTGAAACAATTTACTCAATTTTCATTTTTCAAACTAAATTTGACAATTAAATATAAATGTTATTTTTTTTTGAAAATTCATCACAATTTTTATCTTCATTTAATAATTTCGCTCACTATTCCTTTAACCTTTTGGAAAACTTTTAAAAATTGCAGGATGATGAAAAAAATATCAGTATGGGATATAAAACGAATAAATCTTTTAGTCTAGTAAAAAACATGAAAACCCATTAAAAACCATTTAAAAAAACATATTACCCTAAAATGGTATAATCAATATTTTAAGACCTATAATACATAACCTACATTTTGAAATCAATGCATTCCAACAAAAATAAAAATACATCATAAAACATTAATGTAGGTGCATTAGAAAATTATTATTGTATCTCTATTACAATAAATCTTACAAATGGATAAAATATATAGTTTACATCCACCTATAAAAATCCCAATGTATTAGACCACTATCTAAGTTCACCACTATATAGACTATAAAAGTCTCCCTAGATGAAATCTAGTCAAAACTAACATATTAAACATTACATGCTAACCTATGATATATAATTGGGCTAAATAATTATTAAATAATTAATATAGACCATACTATGAATAAAATCCCTGAAAAATATTTAAAACCCTTATCAAATCAATTTCGGATGTCAAAATAATCATTTTATGGTAAAAAGAACATTTAAAACATACAAATACAAGACATAATAAAGAAATGATTTTATTTTAAATGAACTATGGAAACCTATACAATAATATTTAAACCATTGAGGTGTAATGGTATCGGTAAAAGTGGATCATGTTGAATACTTCTAAATAACATTCGTTTTATACTTTTTAAAAAAAGTCACAAAGTACCTCATTTAGAAAATAAAATAATGATTCATTTAAAAACAAATTATAAATTAATATAGAATAAATAACATCATTATCAAATCATAGGATAAAAGGGAAAAACTTTTTGAAATCATGTTTATAAAAAAATAGACATAGAATAAAAAGGGTGTTTTAGGGGAATTTTTTTAGAGAATTGTTTTTAAATGAATACGCATTTTCTTGACTCTGATTTCTTGCCAACATTCTTTATCTTCCTAAAAAATAAAAATAGGGTTATTTTATAAATTCTTAATATAAGTTATAATGATTTTTTATTAGTTTTATATCACTAATTACAATGTTATAACAATTACATAATTATTTAAGTTTACATTGGATTTTTTGATGATATTTGGTTCATATGTCTAAAATGACTTAGGTATTTGGACTACGGTCAAAGATTTTAATTTTAAAACTTCTATATAAAAGTAGTCATGAAATAATTTCAACTATTATACATCAATTATACTTTTAAAATATTTCATTAAATATGTTTATGAAAAATGAACTACATTATAATCATGGAGACGTAGGGAATACACATGAATGAGTAACATTTCTATTTTTCGATAAAAATTATGAAAATAAGGTAAGTATAATTTTATATTTTATATAGAAAATAATATATTAAATATAATTAATCTTCTTTAAATATTATCATATATGAATATAGGTTCTGTGGTGGTTTATGTTATTAATATTTTGATGACATATTATATACTCCATTTACTTATTTTATATGAAATGTGCATAATTTGTGTGAAATATTAATGTTTTAATACTAAATATAATTTTTGAGCATTTTTAAAATTAGTCCATTTGATTCAGTTTAATATTTTATTTATACCACTCATACTAATGATTGAAATTGTGTGGTTATTGTTTTTTAGGTTTTTTTATTCAATTTATCACATATCATTAGAAGGAATCATGGGTCAATTCTGCCATTTGAAGGCTCATAAGGACCACACAAGATGACCCAAAGCATTTGTGATGAAACTGGACCAGCCATGATTATTGAGTTACTGATATCACTCCTGAAGCCCATATTTTTTTAAAACTCCACCATGGGTTCGTGATTATGGAAAGAAAACATGGATAAAACTTTCAAGGCGCAAGTCTAAGAAAAAGGGTCCCAAATGAAGCTTTTATGTCCATCCCACCATTATGGATGAGAATTAAAATCCGGACACTATTCATGACATATCTCAGGATGTAATCCTCAAAGTGAGCTGAGCATTTTCAGTGTTAAAGAGGAGATATAGGCAGCCGATGTTGTTGAAGAAAACATTCGGTTTTGAAGGCATCTTCTGATTCAAAAACCATTTCACATTTTGGACATCAAAAAAAATGGATTGAAATGGATAGATTAAAATAGTTTAATCTTTTAGACATTACATTGACCACATAGGTCTAAATTCCTCCAAATTTTGAGAGTATTCTGCCAACAGTATTATCTACAACTTTAAAGAAGGAGATATCTTTACATTTGGCTGTCAGGATGTCCAAATCATTGGGCCAATTGGCTGGACATAATGGGAATGCAAACAGTCCAAATCCTTGGGATATATATACATCCCCCTACACTCTTTCAAAGGGGATGGAATTTCAGAAGAGAGAAGAATAAATTGGAACAACCAAAGCCTTGAAAAATACTTGGGATCACCTGCTATACTAAGGTTTTTACTTCAGATACCCCTCCTCCTCTCTTTTTTTCCTTTCACCTTTGTGTTGTTCTTCATTTGTAAACTTGTAAGTTTGTGTTTTGTAATTATGTTTTAATGCAAGTTTCTTCTTCAATATATCTTATTATCATCCAAATTCTGTAGTTTAATATTAATGCTCCTAAAATATTTTAAATACTATTGAATCCCCTTCCCTTATTTTTCTTCCTCATTCAATCGAAAATCAGTTTTTTTAATTCTCATCATGGTTTGTGTGTCTGTGTGTTCGACGCACCACTCTTTTATTATCCCTTTAATTTTCTTCTATTATTAATTTATTATCATAATCATTATAACCAGATTATTAAAGACCCAAATGTCTGAGTAAATAACTCATTGGGGTGAGTCATAATTTAGGTATGTTAAGTGATTGAGAGTATTTTCTCGATGAGTATTCGTTAATTTAACATTGTGTATGTTGGACTTCACATGTCATGGATTAATGACATATTTTGTTTAACATGTGGTTTCCATGGATTATTGGAACCATAAATACACTACCATAAACAAGTAATGGTAGTGATTAGAACCCTAAGTTAATTTAAGGCTTGGATTAATGTCTTAACACTTAGGAATTCCAATCAACGTTTTCTTGTGAAGTGGGTGTTAATTTAAATGCAATATAATGCAAAGCTCAAGGATATCACAAGATTATCTCTTTAATGATGAACTCACACCTATTTTTATCAATTTGTAAAATCAATTATAGTCAAACAATCATTTCAATTAAGCTCTGTGAACAAACCCCCTAATCAAAATAAAATCAACTAAAAACAAACGACTATTACAAAGTATCATCACCGAGGATTGGACCCGAGTGCTGTTATACACATTAGCAGAGCACCGGAACCTTGACAGGTAGATAAGCGAAAATTGGCCATGCATTTCAAATGGCGTTGTTGCTGAGGATCTTGCTTTAGTTAGTCATTAGTTTCTGATTATTGTAAAAAAGTAAAAAAAACAAAATTTCAAAAAATTGAAAAAAACACAAAGAAAAACCCGTATTCTCATAAGAATCATAAACATATAAATCACAAAGAAAAAACCATATTTCTTTTCTTCAAATATATCTCTGAATGCCCCGTATCCTCCCAAACAATCCCTCAGATTTATTTGACCCTGAAATTGAGCGAACACTTTACCATCTTAAGAGGAACATAAGAGATAATCAAATAATTCAGGAACGAGTCCTTGTCCAACCAATTGAAGTAGATATGGCCAATCCTAGGGAACAAACACTAAGAGAACATACTTCCCCTGATATGAATTACAAACCTCTTGGTATTCACTATCCAAACATAGAAGCTGACTTCAAACTCAAATCGGGTTTGATTCATCTTCTCCATCATTTCCACGGGATAGCTGGTGAGGATCCACATCCCCACCTTAAAGAGTTCCAAGTGGTGTACTCTACCATGAAGCCTCAATGGGTTTCTGAAGAAAAAATAAAACTTCAAGAATTCCCTCTCTCCCTAGATAACACTGCTATGTCATGGATTTATAACCTACCTCCTGGTTTCATAACCACATAGAATGACATGAAGCGACTCTTCTTTGAGAAATTATTCCCTCCTTATACTGCTTCTATCCGAATGGAAATAAGTGGTATCTGTAAATTCCCAAGATAATCACTCCATGAATACTGGGATAGGTACAAAAGCTTGTTTCAACCTACCCACACCACCAAATCCCTGACCAACTCTTGATCCAGTACTTCTATGAGGGGTTATTGGCTATGGAGAGAACTCTCATTGATGCCGCAAGTGGTGGTGATCTTGTTGATAAAACTACTATAGCTTCAACAGATATAATAAGTAACATGACTAAAAACACACAACAATTCCATACTTGATAAAATTCTCAAGTCAAACATGCCCAAGATAATCAATCAATTGAGCCAAGCAAGATGACCTAGTGGATGAGTGAACTTACAGGTCTTGTGAGACAACTAACTATGGATACCAAATCCCCAACCTCGTCTTCTCTGCAATCAAGGTTTTCTAGACCTATCATGAACTGTGGAATCTGCAACTCTTCATCTCATCTAGCTGACACATGTCCATAACTTCAAGAGAATCAATCTGATTCATCTAGACCAATGGATCTCAATGAAACATATGTTGTACGGAAAACTAATACTCAACTATCAGGTTAGTTTGTTTGAAACATCAACCAAACTCAATCTGAGCCCTTCTCATCTACCTATAACCATGGCCTGAGTTATGGTAATCCCATCTCCCATCCCCCTCAATTCCCTCCTCAAAATCCAAACCAGTTTCAATATGGTCAAGGTGTTAGTAATTTATAACACACTTATCATTTTATTCTTCAACCTCAAATGGACAATCCTCCTCTTGGATTCCATTATCCTAGTGAGCCTTCCCAATTCCAAAACCAATACAATCGCTTTCCCAAGAACCAATATAAAGGTAATACCAATTCGTGAGAAGGCTCTTCTTCTAAAAACCCTAGGAAAGTGTAGTGGAATGTCTTGCATCTTTCACCCATTCTAGCCTCAAGAACATTGAAACCCAAATTACTCAACTGGCATCCCACCTTAGTCAGCAGCAACCATATAATTCTTCCCGAAATCCAGCTTAACCATTACCCAACCCCAAGGGTAATGTAAGTGAAATTGCACTTAGATCATTAAATCAAATATCAACTCCCTAAGATAAATCCTCTAACCCTGCTTTGAATGATGACCTAGAAAATGAAAAAAAAGAATCTAGAAAAGGAACCTGAATCCATTCCCTCACCTCCTTCTATTCCACCAAGGAACCCAATTCCTTTTACTCAAGTCGTTTCCAAGACAAAGAAGTCTTTTGAACCCGATCCTGAAATTCTCAACATGTTTAGACGCGTTGAAGTAAAAATTCCCCTCTTAGACGCCATAAAACAAATTCCTAAGTATTCCAAGTTTCTCAAGGAGTTGTGTACCCACAAGAGGCAACTTAGGACCTTCGAAAATGTTTCATCCCAAGATTCTATACCCATTAAGTTGAAAGATCCAAGGACCTTTATGGTTCCATGCCAAATTGAATGTTCCAACATTGATGATGCACTCATAGACCTAAGAGCCTCAATTGATGTCACACCCAAATCTATATTCTCCAAACTTGGTCTAGGTCCCTTACATCCAATGTGTTTTGTTATTCAGTTAGCCAATCGTAGCACAACCAGCCCTGAGGGAATAATTGTGGATGTACTTGTCCGAGTCAATGATCTTATCTTCCCTACTGATTTCTATGTCCTTGACATGGAAGGTGAGATGAACTCTTCTCAATATCCCCTAATTCTAGGAAGACCATTCCTCATGACTACGAGAACCAAGATTGATGTCCATTCAGGCATCCTATCCATGGAATTCGGTGACCAAATGGTCAAGTTCAACATATTCCATGCGATACCCATCTGAGGATCACTCTCCATTCTCAATCCTTGCTTCTGAGGAAACTTTTAAGAGTCAATCGAACCCCAATACACCATGTTCATCATGTTTTAATTACAAAGGATCTTTTGAAATCTGTACCATGATTAACCAAGTCATAAATGGTGAAGTTGATATGGACATCTCATTGATAGACTCCATCAATCTAGAGGAACTTGAAAACTTTCTTGAATCTCACATAAACTCTGATCTCTACTGCTCTAACTTGAGCCGTATTAAGGAAAATGAATCTTAAGAAACTGAAGTCCCTTCCTCTATTCTTGAGTTATCTAACCCACAAATGAAAAATGAGACTGATCTAAAACCATTCCCTGAACACCTAAAATATGCATTCCTTTTCTATGATCACTCTTATCCTTTCATTGTCTCTTCTTAATTTACTGAAACTGAGGAGTTGAAACTAGTTCATGTGTTAGAGGAAAACAAAAAGGCCTTAGGGTTGAACCTAGATGACATAAAAGGAATCAACCCAACTCTTTGTATGCATCACATCCATCTTGAGTAATCGGACCAACCAATTAGACAACCACAAAGAAGACTCAATCCACTCATCCTTGAGGTAGTTATGGAAGAGATCACCATGATTCTTGAAGCTTGTATTATCTACCCAATTTCTGATAGTGAATGTGTTAGTCCAATTCAAGTTTCACCTAATAAGGGTGGGATAACTATTGTCACAAATTAACATGGAGAGGTAGTAAAAACTTGATTGAAAAAACAAATGGTGTGTGCACATTGACTATAGGAAATTGAATGTTGAAACAAGAAAAGATCACTACCCTCTTCCATTCCTTGATCAAATGATGGAACGATTAGCTTGAAGGTCACAATATTGCTTTCTTGATGGATACATCGGCTACTTCCAAATCCCAATCACACCTCAAGACCAAGAAAAGACTACTTTCACATGCCCCTTTGGAACATATACATATAGAAGAATGCCTTTTGGACTTTGTAATGCTCCTTTCACATTCCAGATGTGTATGATGAGTATCTTTTCTGAATTCATTGAATACTGCATTGAAGTATTCTTGGAACACTTCACCATTTATGGTGAGTCATTTGAATCTCGTTTGAATTCACTCTCTCTAGTCGTCCAAAAGTGTGTCAAGTGTAACCTTGTGTAAAATTGTGAAAAATGGCACTTCATGGTTGAAAATTGGATTTTTTGAGGGAACATAGTATCAAAAGATGGTATTAAAGTCGATCCTTCCAAAATTAAAGTGATCCAATCACATCCTCAACCCAAATATGTTCGAGATATCCGTTCATTTCTCGGTCATGCATGTTTCTATCGGAGATTCATCCATAACTTTCGTAAAACTTCCCTCCCACTAACTCGGTTGTTCCAAAATGATGTCACTTTCCATTTCAATGAGGTTTTCAAGAGAGCCTTTGTTGAACTCAAAAATCCTCTAACATATGAACCAATAATCCAACCCCTAGATTGGTCCTTACCCTTTGAGTTGATGTGTGATGCTTCTGATAGAGCTGTTGAAGCTATTCTTGGTCAAAGAAGAGAAACAATTCCTCATGTCATCTATTATGCCTCAAAAACATTGGATGAAACTCAATCTCACTACATTGTCACTGAAAAAGAACATTTAACATTTATTTTTTCCTTAGATAAATTTAGGACCAATCTATTAGGTTCCAAAATCATCATTTTCACAGACCAATATGCTAAAATGTTATTACTCAAGACAAGTGATTCCAAACCGAGGCTAATAAGATGGATCCTAATGCTCCAAGAGTTTGACCTAGAAATGAATGATAGACCAGGAAAAGAAAACCCTGTGGATTCTCACCTGAGTAGTATTTCTAATTCTTCTCATTCTGAACTCATTGATCCTGAATTCTCCACTTAGCACCTTTCATTTCTCACTCAAAAAATACCATGGTATGCCCCAATTGTAAATTACTTGGTTTCTGGTGTTTTTACTGAAAATGTCTCAAAAGAACAAAAAATAAAGTTGAAAATCAATTCAAAATACTATTTTTGGGAAGAAAATAAACTTTGGAAAACTGGGGAAGACATGGTAAAAAGGATATGTGTTGATGAAAATGAAAATTCTTCCATATTATAATTATGTCACTTACTTCCCGGAGTTGGCCACTTTGGACCACAAAGGACCTCTCGAAAGGTCCTAGACTCTAGATTCTTCTGGCCTGCACTCTTCAAGGACTGACATGAGTTCTGTCAATCATGTCCCACTTGCAAAAATTTTGGTACAATTTCAAAGATAAATGAAATTCCCCAAAAGCCTATAATTTTCTATGAGACCATCGGTGTTTGGGGTATCGATTTCAAGGGACCATTTCCCCTTCCAATGGATTCTCATACGTCCTTCTTGTGGTTGATTCTGTTTCTAGGTGGTTTGAGGCTAAATGAAAAATGCATCTAAAGTGGAAAAGAGTTCTTGAGAGAATTTTAAAACCCACCAAAAAAGATTTGTCTGAAAGACTTGGTGAAACACTTTGGGCTTATCTAATTACCAATAAAAAACAATTGGGATGTCTCATTTTAGGCTAGTTTTTGGTAAAACATGTCATTTGCCATTTGAAATCCATCATAAGTCATTTTGGGCAGTGAAAACATGTCATTTTGATCTTGAAAAATCTGGTGAAGAAAGATTGTTGAAATTGGCTGAACTAGAAGAGAATAGACTTGATTCTTAAGAGAATTATAATCTCTACAAAGAAAAATACAAGATACTCCATGATAAACACATCTTGAGAAAGGGATTCCATGAAGGTGATATGGTAATGCTCTTTAATTATCTATTTCGGCTTCACCCAGTTAAGCTTAATTCTTGTTGGGAAGGTCATTTTATTATTACTAATGTTTACCCATTTAGTGTAGTGAAAGTCCAAGACCCCTCTTCCAAAGGGACATTTATGGTTAATGGACATCAGTTAAAGAATCACCATGAGAGGACATGAAATCCTGGATCAACATCGACTTCCACTGGATCCCCAACTTCTCCAGTCGACCTACCAATATATGGAGATTACAACCCGCCAAATCCATACCAGGGGGATCCTCTTTCCCTTTAACACATACACTCCCACTTCCCCCCTCTACCTCTTTTTTCTTCTTCCTCTGCCTTTTATTTTTTTACAACATTCTTTTTCAAACCCTTTATTTTTCTCTTTCTCTATTGTGTGAGTGTGACTTTATTAGAAACTCAAAAAAATCTAAAAAAACAAAAAAAAAAGAATCATAACAAAAAAATACAAAAACATTAAGAGTCATGCTTACTCACCATCATGTTTTGAAATGTAGTCCAACCTTTTTTGGGTAGTCAACATGAATGTTTTCATCTCAAAAATTTTGTATTTTCATCATCACTTTGGATAATGATTTCGGTGTCAAAACCAACACATTTTGAATGATAAATTTTTGATTTGGAAAATAATTTTACCCACCCATAAGGAACAACATTTTCTTTCATTCCAAGGCCACCTATGGCCATCTTTCCAAAATGGGTTTTTTCACCCCCATTTGTGAGTCTTGAGTTTTGGACCTTCGAGCAGAATTTCCTACTTTAGTTTGCATTAATATGACTGAGGCATTTTCTGAACCACATGAGAATCACAATAGCCAAATAGCCTCTCATTCCCCTTACATTAATCCTCCTTTTAAAAGCCCCATCGATCTTATGAATACATTTTTTTAATAGCCACATTGCAAGCCCATTACCTTTTCCCACCAAATATCAACATGGATTTTCATTGCATTTTTTTGAAATTTATGTGTGGGGGGATGGATTTCATTTTGGGTAACCTTTGTTGATTTCACCATGTTATAATATTATTGAGGGAAAGAATCCAATTAATTGTGGGGGAGAGGTTTTCATTCAGTGTGTTTTGGGTAATGTAATGTACTTTCATTTATGTAATTTTGTAAATGTTATTGAAAAGTGTTCAAAAAAATAAAATAAAAATAAAAAATAAAATGAAAAAATGTGTTTGTTTCTTGTGTAGGTCAAAAATCACTCTTCCTCAACCTTTGATATAGTTATAACTATTACTATTAGTGTTGTGAGGATATCAATCATGGATTGGGATATGAGTGTGAGATCTTTTCAAAGTTCAACTTTCGAAAAAAGTGAAAAAAAGAAAAAAAAAGAACACTTGCATTATTTTTTTAAGTCATTTGAAGAAGTTTTGTGGTTTTATATATTTCATCTTCTCATCCCCTTCAAATTTTCATCCTTTATTGTGTCTTTCTTCACATAATCATTCCCTTGTAAAAATGTGTTTTCATTTCCTTCCATGTTTTATTTCAAAAAAAATGTGCATTGCTTTTTCTCTATTGGTGTTTTACCACTCTTCTTATCTCTTTTGGACATTATATTCCTACCATCCCATAGCCACAAAAAAACCTCTTAAAAATACCACTTGATTTTTTTGCAATTTGGATAGGGATTGGACACTAAGTGCTCGTTGAAACTCTAATAATTTCACTTTTGGTTGGTGAAAGAGTGAACCTCCACAAATGAATTTTATCATCTTGAGAGGTGCGAGTTTTGAGTGTCCACATTTTCCATTTCTAAATTTTCACATGAAAAGAAATGAATTAGTTTTGGAACATTATTTCTATAAGAACTTGTGGTGGAATTCAAAATGGATGAGTGAAATAGTCTAAACCTCCCCTGATTGGAGAAAACAAAAATTTACTATTTGTTGGTGAGTGAAAATGATTTTGTTATGTTTTTATATATATTGCACATGAGGACATGCACAAGACTAAGTGTGGGGGAGTTTATGTTATTAATTTTTTAATGAATTATTATATACTCCCTTTATTTATTTTATATGAAATGTGCATAATTTGTGTGAAATATTAATGTTTTAATACTAAAGATATTTTTTGAGCATTTTTAGAAGTAGTCCAATTGAGTTAGTTTACAATTTTATTTATACCTCTCAGCCTACTTATTCAAATTGTGTGGTTCTTGTTTTTCAGGATTCCTTATTCAATTTATCACATATAATTATAAGGATTCATGGGCTAAATCTTCCATTTGAAGTCTCATATGGACCACACAATATGACCCAAAGAATTTTTGAAGAAACTCGACCGGTCATGAGGATTGTGTTACTGGTCGCACTCTCGAAGCCCATATTTTGTGAAACTCCCCCATGTGTTTGTGATTATCCAAAAGAATCATGGATAAAAATTTCATGGCCGAAATATATGAAAAAGGGTTCCAAATAATTCTTTTAATTCTAGCATACTATTCTGGATGAGATTTAAAATCCGGACACTATTCATGACATATCTCAGGATTTAATCTCCAAAACGAGATGAGAGTTTTCAGTGTGAAATATGAGATATTGGCGGCCGACTATGTGGAAGAAATATTTCAGTTTTGAAGGCATCTTACTATTCAAAAACCCTTTCACATTTTGGACTTCAAAAATACTGGATTGAAATGGACAGATTAAAATTGTTTAATCTGCCAGCCATAAGGTTGACTACATAGGTCCAAATACCTTCAAATGTTGAGATTAGTCTTCCAAAATTATTATCAACAACTTTAAAGAAGGATATATCTTGAGATTTCTACTGTCTGGATGTCCAAATCATCGAGCCAAGGGGAGGGACAGATTGGGAACGCAAACAGTTCACTTCCTTAGGCTATAAATACATCCCCCTCCACTCCTTCAAAGGGGTTGGCATTTTAGAAGAAAGGAGCATCAATTGGCACGACCAAAGCCTTGCCAAAGGATTGGGAGGACATACCATACTGAAGTTTTCAGTTGAGATACCCTACCTCCTCTCTTTGTTTCCTTTCAATTTTTTGTTGTTCTTCATTTGTAAACTTGTAAGATTGTGTTTTGTAATTATGTTTTAATTCAAGTTTCTTCATTAATATCTCTTATTCTCATCCACCTTCTGTAGTTTAATATTAATTTTCTTAAAAAAATTTAAATACAGTTGAATCCCCTTCCCTTATTTTTCTTCCTCATTCAATTAAAATTTCGGATTTTTTAATTCCCATCATTGTTCGTGTGTGTGTGTTCGACACACCACTCTTTTCTTATCCCTTTATTTTTCTTCTATTCTTAATTTATCATCCTAATAATTATAACCAGATTATGAAACACCCAAATGGATGAGTAAATATCTCATTGGGGTGAGTCAAAATGTAGGGATGTTAAGTGGTTGAGAGTATTTTCTCAATGAGTATTCGTTAATTTAACATTTTGTTTGTTGGAATTAAAATGTCATGGATTAATGACATATATTGTTTAACATGTCGTTTCCATGGATTATTGGAACCATAAATACACAACCATAAACAAGAAATGGTAATTATTAGAACCCTAGGTTAAGTTAAGGCTTGAATATAATCCTTAACACTTAAGAATTCCAATCAATGTTATCTTCTGAAGTGGGTGTTAATTTAAATGAAATATAAAGCAAAGCTCAAGGATATCACAAGCTTAACTCCATAATGATGAACTCTCCCCAATATTTATCAATTTTTTAAATCAATTATATTCAATCAATCATTTCATTTAATCTTGGAAAACAAACCCCCCTAATCAACATACAATAAAATAAAAACAAACAACTATTACAAAGTATCATCACCGAGGATTCGACTCAAGTGCTTCTATAAAAATTATCAGAGCACCAGAACCTTGACCGGTATATAGACGACAATCGGCCATGCATTTCAGTGGTGAAAAACAGACCACATGTCATTGTGAAGGTGGTAGTCCACACACACAAGTGAATGACATTATCATTTTTATGGGAATAAAAAGGAAATAATGTAAATGATATTACATATTTTATTAATATCATATATATAAATTAATTCCATCATTATAAACATGAATTTTATATAGTGATGGAAAAAAATTACATCTGCTCATTATGCGGTAGTCCACCATACACAAAAATGATGATTTTGTTTCCCATTTTATTGAAGTGGAGTAGTAAATCACTAATGAAAATAACATAATAAAATATAATGATATTAAGGATATTATAATTATTATTTAACACTTCTTTATAATGGTTTGAGGGATGTTTAAGAAGAATAAAATCAAAAACTTGCCGATAAATCATATACTTGTTATTCGAAAAACATCATTTTTAACTTCTTAAGGCCTCAATGAATGGTATTATACATAAAAAATGATTTTTTAATGAGGGGCAGGATTTTATTAAATTATATTTTCTCATAATTTTTGAACCAAAAGGGATATGAAGTGTTATGAAATGATAATGGGAGACTACCTTTTACAGGATATGGGAGGGGAACTCTTGATAATTATAAAAGATATGAAATACATATAAACTAATTTTCAATTTCAAATTGCTAAAAACGAGTTAGTGAAATAATAAATTGATTATGGATAGAAATAACACCATGGAATAAAATTACATATGTTTTGGCAATATTTTTATGTTTATGTTTTTTTTAACCAATATTTTTCCCCTTTGACTCTTATTGTGACAACATTGATTTGTTATACATTGACCTTTAATATAGTCACTATAAAATAAAAAATTAACGTAAATAGAATATGTATGATCTATACAATTATATTCAAATAAATATTTATATTTTAATATTTTAATTAATTTTATATTATTTAAAGAAAATATTTACTATAAAATATCCATAATTTAAATTTTTTGAAATATTTATTACATATACATTAATAATATCAAAACAAAATCTATAATTTGAAAAAAAATTATTATACTACTATAATATCTTGGTAATCAGTAAAGTTAATTTATCACATTAATTTTCTAAAATTGTATTAATTTTAATATTGTTAATATCAATATTTTTGTCAATTAAATAATTTCTGCATCAGTATTGTGAAAGAATTTAAAATAATTATTTGTTCACTAAAAATTAACAGTACATAACATAATTAAGATATATAATTTATATTTTAAAATATTTTTTATAGTTTAACATATCCTATAAAATACACCATATTAAAAATATTGCACTTAAATAAAAATAAGCGTGTGATATGTTGGATATTTCTTTAAATAAAATAATTCATAGTCATAATCTAATCCAAGGGGATGAAAAGTACATTACATAGGCCATTGGATTATTAGGGTCAACACAACTCATCAAATAATATTTTGGTTAAAATTTGGAGAATTTAATAATTTTTATCATTTTAAACATTAATTTCCCAATTTACTATTTAATGTGGAAATAAAATTTCTAAGTCCACTAATATTATTAAGAAAAAAAATAAAATGGTAATACTTAATAAGTATATTTCTAGTAAATGAAAATTTAATATCCATTTTAAAAAAAATAAAGTCATATAATTTTTAGAATTCAATTCAAAATTAATCTCACAAAATGTATAAAAACAAATTTTCAAAAATTTAACATTTAAAATATAATTTTTTTACAAAATTAACTATAAAATTCATTTCATAATCCCTTATTGGATTATTTTAAATTAATATTTACTAATTGTAATTTAAAACTAATCAAAAACAATATTTTATCTTGTAAATATTAGAAAATTAAATATATGTTTCAATAAAATCCGTATTTTTTATTATCCCTTGCAAAAAATTCTAAAATATTCATCATAAGATAATTTTGATATTATGATTTTAATAATAATTTTTATTTATTCAAATAAGAAATCAAAAACTAGAAATAATACATTTAAATATAATAATATATTAAATTAATTTAATAAAACCATAACTACATAGTTTAGGAATAGTAAATAATATTAAAATGAGTTTTTATATTGTTACCCGATTTATTACATTATTCATTGTATTTAAATTTAATCCTTGATTTTTTTTTACTCTTCCTTAGTAACCAGTGTTTGAATCTTCAAAATACATTTATATAAAATCTCTATAATATAAAGGAACAACAAATATACCTCTTTAAAAGGAAGAATTGGAAGTACATAGGTAATATAGAATGACACATACAAGGTTTGAATGTTGAATAAATTAAATGGGAAGTGAAAAGATGGATATGAAAGAGAAAATACATCATCCAAGGACTATTATACAGTTATATAGATCATGGTCATCATAAATTAAACCAACACAAAACTATAAATCCATGATATGCTACTATTGAGTTTTGTGTTAGAAAAGTAGAAGGGTGAAGTTTTTATTTCAAGATAAATTTTAAGAGGAGATGAATTCATTAACAAGATAGACTAAAAAATTCAGAAATATACTTACATTACAAGAAGTATTATATTAATTAATCAATTCCCATTAGAATATCATCTTTTTATTCAGGAGATGAGTATCCAAGATGAATTCATTTTTTTCTTCTCTAAATAACTAGAACATATAATATATAGAAAAATAAAAAATGGATAACCATATATTCCTCCAAAAATTGAAATTAAACGAAACCAAAATGGTTATAACATGATAAGATAATTCCAAAATATGAAGAGGACCTCAAACCAATTAAAATTAATATAATATTAAAAATTCAACGTAATATACAATGATCAACATAGATCATTAAATTTATAGCAATCTTAAATATTCCTCAAAAAAATTCTAGACTACAATTGAAACACACAAATCTGAAGGATTTCATCACATATCCTTCCAAGATAAATTCTACATTTATCTCAAAAAATAGCATCAATCACTCTTAATGTATCAGACATAAAATTTAATTTCTAAAATTACCTAATCTCCAATATATGTAAGTGAGTTCTATAAATAACTATAATCATGATAGTTACATAATAAAATGATATATTCTTCCAAAATAAAATTCAACCATTATTCCTAAAATTAAATAACAAAATATTCTAGTTATAATAATCCCATAATGTTCCCAAATATTTGTAGTGATATCCTCCAAAAAAACATTAATCACTTAATTATAAAATAGGTTTTAATATTATGGTTATTTAAAAATCCAATCTTATACCCCTAAAATAAAATAATTACACATCCATAAAATCATTTAACTAAAAATAATGTGTCATACAAACCAACAAATTACATAGCCCAGTGGTAGGTGATTTAACCTTTTCTTCATTTTTGGGGGGTTCAAACCTCATGGTCATTCAAAATGTGATGGGTTCTCACCTAACCCACGGGTTGTCATTTTTCTAAAAGAATAAATCTAATATAATTAATACAAATTTGGGAAACATCCCAAAAAAATATAGTATATTTATTATTAATGAAATGGTTTAACCTCAATGGTTATCTCATACCATTCATTTTACATCCCAAAACATAGAAACCCATAAATACCTAGAAAATAAATTTCACTTAAAGTATCATTACTCACCATAAAATTTCTGAAGCTAAGGCATCAAATGGGGTTTCTAGGTAATTGAACATATGAAAAAACATAAAATTAAAAAACCATGATGTTATCCATTATTCTTAATATAACCTAACCTAGAAACAATATAATATTAAAATTTATCTAAACAATCATCTGATATCAACTTTAAGGACCCAACCATAATTATTATATATTATATTGGAATTAGAATAGAATTCATGTTTATACAATTTATAGAAAATTTTGGTTTTAGTGCAATGTAAAATTAAGGAAAAATAATATATATTAATCACATACATTATATGTGGATTTATAAAATCATTATCCATTTTCTCATCAAACTAAACTATTAACAAGAGATATGATATATTTTCTTGAAAAATATTTACAATTTTTATATTGAACTCATCCCTGACTGTACTCTCTCCAAAACCTGTGAAAAATATTTTAAAAATGTGGAATGAGAAAAAAAATTTGAATAAGTGACATAAATAGAAGAAATAAATTATTCTAATTAAAAACAAGAAAACCTTGAAAAAATATTTTCAAAAAAAGAATTCATTTTACCCTAAATGGTGTAATACTTTTTTTTACAACAAATTCTACTTAACAGACATTTTGAAATAAATGCTTTCCAAGAAAACATAGAATATTTAATTTAAAATTAATATAGGTTCCCTATGACATAATTATCATATCACTCCTTCAAACTCAATAAATATACAGTTGAATTACACCACCGGAGAACCCAATGCACTGGATCACTATCTTGGTTCACTCTTCAAAAAATCAATTACATTGAAACAAAAAATATCGGGGAGAACCTTACATATTATCTATAATGGGAACTACCATGGGATATAATGGGTATCAACCCTTATTAAATAATTTCCAAGGACCATATAATGAATAAAAACCTTGAAAACGCTTTTAAACTAATCAAAAAACCAATTTCAGTTATCAAAATACCATTTTTCATGTAAAAATCACATTTAAAATATAAAAACTATAAAGATAATGAAGAAATGATTTTTTTGAAAAGAAATATAATAATTTATAATGTAAACATTAAATCCTTTAGGAATCATGATGGTGTTAAAATTAAATTATATTTTACATGTTAAAAAACATTCATTTTGTATTTTTATCGAAATAGTAACAATGTTTCTCATTTGAAAAAAGATAAAAAGATTCATTTCAAAAAAAAATTTAAAATTGAAATTTAGATAAAAGTTTACTTAAAAATTATATGGTAATAGTAAAACCAATTTTTTATAAATTTTTAGAAAACATAGACACAGATGAAAATGTTAGTTTAAAGGGAATCTTTTTAAAAAAAATATAAAAGAAATTCCATGACATTGAGTCTGATTAATGGCATACATAATTCATAATGCTTCATAACAATATAGGTTTATTTAAAATTTCTTAATTACATTATTCTAGTTTATTATTCCATTTATATCATTTATTACCATTTTATAACAATTGCATAATTATTTCGGTTTACATAAGATGTTTTAATTATATTTGATTCCTTATTCCAAATTGACTTAGGTATATAGACTATAGTTAAATTGATTATTATTAAAAAATATCTGTAATAATATAATTTAAATAATTAACATTTATATACATCTATTATAAATTTACATCCCTCATTTAAATACGTTTTAGAAAAATGAACTATATTACACTCATGGAGGTAGTAGGTTTTAAGTACACATGACTAAAGATTTCATTTTTCAACCTTCATTTTGGAAAGATGGTGAGAATCTATTTATCATTCAAGAATGATTATAATATCTTAAATATCATATTACTTATTTAAATATTCATAATTATATATATATATATATGATCCTTGTGATGTGGTGATGAAAAAAGAATCCCATCTCTTTTTGGAGGTGGTAGTACCCAAGTACGAAAAAACAATGCTATAATTCTTTTCCACATAAAGTTAAGGATGTAAATGATATAAAATATTTCGTTAATATTGTATATAAAAATTAATTCCATAATTATTACCAATTTTGAGAGAAATTTAGGGACTGAAATTTACATTGGTTTGTGAGGCGGTTGTCCACCATACACACCAATAATGATATCGTTTCCATTTGATGGAAGAGGATATGGATATAAATAATGCCAATTCATAGTAAAATATAATTGTATACATTATTATATTGTTATTATTTTGTCATTTTTGAATATATTTTTATGGATGTGGGGGAAGAAACAATCCTAAAACATGTTGATAAAACATACACCACTTCTTTGAAAAAAATCTAGTCCTTAACAACAGAAGACCTCTAATATTGGAGATAAACATTAACCAATACCTATAAAATTAGTGGATAGATTCTAGGAAGGTATTGTAGTAGGTATTTGATGATACATAATGTTTATAAGTGTTATGAAATTAGAAGAAGTTGTTTTCTTATATAAGAGAGGGGAGAGGCACTGATCCAATTTCCAAAAATATTAAATTAATATAAATTAATTTTAAATGCAAAATGCATCCAAAGTGAGTTATGTAAATAATAATATGATTATGGGTCTTAATAACATAATAAAATATATATTATAAATTTTTTACAGTATTTATTCAATTATATTTTGGTTTTAACCCATATTTGACACCTTTTAATCTAACTGTGACAATATATGTTATTTACCTTTTGAGGGTTAATATAGTTAATATAAAATTACAATGTAACCAAAAATATACCGTGGATGATATTCTAAACCTTATCCTAATAATATATCTGAATGTATGATTTTTAGTAATTTTATGTCATCTAATAAAATATTACTTACTATAAAATAGTCATAATTTTCATTTTTAGAACTATTCAACACAATGGAATTCATAATATCATGAAAATAACTAAAATAATAAAACTATATTCTATTATATCTCTAAAATGTCATAGTAACCTATAAAGTTATTTTTACACAAATGTTTTAAAAATTATTTTAATTTTATTATTTTTAAATTCATTTATTTGATATCTTTCATCAATTAAATAATTCATGCGTCAGTGTTGTGTAAGAATTAATGGTAATTATTTATTCACAAGAGTTTAAAGAAAAATAATTGTGATGAATATAAATTTTTTATAATTCAAAATAGTATGTATCATATAAGATATCCTCTCGATAATTCTAATGTAACAGTATTACTCTTATTAAAAGCAATTGTGTGACGTGTTTGACAATTTTTTAAATAAAATAGTATAAAGGTCATAATCTAAACCATGTGAACCCAAAATGACATATATTTTATCCATGGATGATTATGGTCCCTATATATTCATAAAATAATAATTAGGTATGTTTTTGAGTCATTTATTAGATCTTATAATATTTTTTTATTTAAATTATTGGATTTTCCATATACCATGGTAGTAAAAATTATTAAGGATCATATTAATATTGTCAAAGAATAAAATAGAACTATTTAATAAATTTTGGGCCACACATTCAAAATATTGAATCCATATTTCAAAATTATATATGAATAATCTGTAGAATTTAATTTATTATTAAATCTGTAAAATATAATGAAAAAGATTTTTTCTTAAAAATGTTCCTTTTAAATAGAAAAATTGTATACTAAATTCTATAAAAAAATAAATTTACAAATCAATAATAATATTATTTTAAATTTTAATGTACTGAGTAGTTTTTTAAGCTTATTCAAAACATAAATTTAATAGGTAAATATTTTAAAATAAAATAAAATTTCAAGTATTAACTATTATTTTTCACAATTTATTAAAAAATAAATATTTTTAGAAAATTCAAAAAGAAAACCATCATATGATAAAGATGAATTGAGGAATTTAAAAATGAATTTAATTTTATAAAATGAGAGTTCTAAAATTCTAAAATAAGTATTTTATAAAATATATTATAATAAATTAGTTTAACAACACTGTAACTACATAATTCCCAAATAATACTAAATATTGAAAAGTTTCAGTCTAAAATTACCTATATTGTAAAACTAAACAAGTATTTTGAGTGATTCTTGATAAAGAAAATTATATTCAATTACTATTTCAATACTACATAGTTATATTTTATTCTAATGTTATTCTATTATGGCTCATGTTCGTTGATCCCTTTGTGGTTGATCTCTTATTATCTATCATAATTTTTTCCATGAAGCATGTTTATGATATATGATTTAAATGTTATGGTTTGTAATTTTCAATATAATGTTATCATTCCTTTAATATTCTATTTTTCATTTATGATCATTGACATCTCCCTTGTGTACCATTACTGAGAATATAAACTCACCCCTTAGAGTGTATGATGTTCTCCAGGATAGGAAGAAATATTTAATGTGTGTGTTGTCCAAGAAAGGGTTCCATTTGTGAAGAGCTTAATGGGAGATGATATTGATCTCCTATTAACCAGATAATTATGTATCCATGCATCAAAAGAAACTTTTTTTTTTATTAAAATAATTTTAATGGTATATATTGAATTTTTATCAAATAAGATGTAACGTATTTATAAATATAGTATTGGTTACTATAATATTTATTATTGGAATCCCTCAATCTAACATGATTTTATGAAATAAATAACATCATAAATTTATAAGATCATTATAATGATGCACTCACTCAACTGAATTCTTATAAAAACTCAAACTGAAAATTAAAATGATTGGAATCCATCACTCGAACAAGAAGTTATAAAATATTATAAATTGAACAAAATATATTTTTCACAAGTGTGTTTGTGGTCTACAAATCATTTAATATGTATCTGTATTTACAGTTTTTTGTCCAGTGGTCAGATTCTGTAAAAATTATTGTTATTTGTGACGGAATCAGAAGTATATTAATTATATTCTGATCAATATTTCATTTCTATATATATTCCATTAAACATAATCTAGAACTACAACCATGCACCAACATTAAATGACTAGAATGGTACATAGAAACATCATTCTCTAGATTGTTACATCTCATCCGAAACCTCTTGAATTAGGTGTAAAATTTTTTCTAACCCTTCACAAATAAAACATGAAATGAACTTTGTTATATAATTTTAAAAGTGTAATGTGATATTAAAAAATAGGATATGAATTTTCTATTTGACATAGCACTAAACCCTATTTTTAAAAGAACAAGATCCAGTCATGGAAAAGGAAATAATGAAAATAATCCATGTATACATCAAATATTTACAATGAATTCTCTCTAGAATTACTATCATATTTTATATTTACTAACTTATCCTCATTTTAGGTGATATTGATTTATTATTCATTTCCAATTTTGCCCAAAATTTTGTTATTTTCAAAAATAATCTCTATATTTATGAAATAAAATATTTCATGTATGTTACCCCCATACATACATATGTAGAAGTATATATTTTTATGAATTACATTTCTAGAATCTAGAAGAAAAAAATTTCATTCTTCAGTTTAGATTAAGGTAAATTATTGATCTCAGATAGTATTTCGAATTTTAAAAAATAATTTTAATATAATATAATTGATCAATATATCTAATATACTAATATAAATAAAAAATATTCCCATTAAAAATATTAAATCATTATACATTAATTCAATAAATATATATAATAACATTCTTAAAAAATTACTTACGACCATAAATTTTCAAAGAATAAACCAGGGATATAAAAAATTGAACAATAATCAGAAAATTCACTCAAAAAATGTCAAAAATACTTTAATAGATTATAATTAAAAATAATTGAATAATATATCTTCATTAGAAGAATAAATATTTGTTTATATTAAGAATGTTTAAATCATTTTCCATAACATTTAATTCTTCTTCTACTAAGCCTAAAAATTCTCTAATTTTGTAGAAATCTCCCATTAATGATCTTACCAAAATTAATTCTTCATCGATACTAAATTTTTCTATTCATCAATTGTCTTCTCCTAATTTCCATTTTTCTAGTAGAAATAAATTTTGAAATAGTATGAATCCTTTAAAAGTTTCTCCTAATTCTAATATAATAAACCATTATATCATCAAGTATATTTATATATCTTTATAAAAGTATCTCAAATTTTAATCAAATTACCTTATCTTCGGAATGGAAAAATCACCATATTTACTATCACTTATTATATATCCCTTAAATTTAACAACCAAATACACCATATATTTCATCCATTTTCAATCTCATATTTAAAAAAATTTGATTTGTATTTAATCTCATATTTATTCAAGAATAATTGTACCAATGAATTTAATCAAAAAATATTTATGAAGACTTACATATTTTTCAATCCAATGCGATTTTGTTCTTGCAAAAAATTTCAGTGAGGATACTTCAGCATCTTCAATTGTAACACCCCAAGCTTCCACTGTATTCTTCCCTTTGAATTATACAATAGTGTGTGTTGTACGCGACTTCGAGTTCTAAAACACGCCACAACCAATCAAACTAGCCGTTAGCAATAGTAATACCCAATTTTTGAAAATTTATACAATTTATCTTTCAAATGGACATCATTTTTGCATTCAGAATATCTAAATTAGATTAGGGTGAATTTTTAGTACTTTTTTGATAACTTTCATATTTTGATGAATAGTGAAAATTACAAAATTTTAATTAAAAACAAATTTTTTAATCAAAATAATTAATTGTGGTAAATTATGAATTAGAGTTGTTTTAAAGTATAATTAGATTATATTTTTACCATTTAATGTAATGTTGGTCATTGGACATAACTTTACGTTTAAACTGAACATAAGCAAGTGTCAATCTTTTGATAGTTATTATTTCTTAAAAACACCTTTTTTGTTTTGACAACAGGAATTAATTTTAAATTAATTTCTTCCACTTCTTTGTTTTGAATTTAGAAAATTGGATTACATATTTAGAATTAGGAGGTACATATTTTTTAAATAGGAAAACTATTATTTTTAGACATTTAGAAGAATTTCTTCGGTAAATATTTTATTTACCATGTTAAAGGGTAAATTCGGTAAATAAGGGTAAACAATAATATTATAATAATATTAAATTTCCCTAACATGTATCCTAACCCTATTAGATGATACATGTCCGACCATGGGCATCTTTGGGTCGATTTGGGTACCCTATGGAGCCACTTGTAAGTGATAAAGACACTTTATATTAATTAAGTTAAAGTAAATACAAAAATGACATAAGCATATATCTTTTAGTAATAAAATTTTTACATAGAGTTATACATGTTATCTATTCGACTATAAATATGGATTTGAAAGCTAAACAGAATTCCTATATAATGGTATTTTATTTATAATTTTTATATGTTGAATAATTAAATTTATTTATGACACAATGATGATGCAGTAATTACTGTATTAATGAAAGAATCAAATAAATGGTATTAAAGATGTTACAATAAATACAATTTGAATGTTATGATACCATACAAGGATTTTCAAGGTTAATATGACATGTTAGGATTGATTAAATGAATTTATTTAGAGTTAATAAAGTTGTTAAGACAATCAATTATTAAATAGTGTCAAAATTGACACAAAGGAGATTTTTAAAACAAATATTATATTATTAATTCATATAGTATTCCTACAAATCTAAAGTTCAGCCAAAATACTTATATAATGATAGGTGTATCATTAATTAACCACTTGGGGTTCTCTTAGAAGTATATAGTATGTTTATAAACTATATAATATAAAAATACAAAGAGACATGGTAAATGTCAAAATATTTAACTAAGAGTTAAATATAATATTTAAGGTTAATATAGTGACCCAAACCTGTCTAAAACCTATTGGTTGAGTGGTTTTCGACCCTTACCCACCTTATAATTTAAATAATATATTTTGGAGAAATTAGAAACCGAAAATTATTTTATTATAAAATAATATTTCTTTCTTTTCTTAAGGTGCCCCTCACCCCTCTTATAAAAGGGCACTCCCCCTTCTCTCTAATTCACACCTTCATAGCCCTTTGTCTAGGAAAACCCCTACCCAAATATCCTCTCAACTTCACTCAATTCATCCTATAGGCCTTCCTTTAGTCAGAAAAGACAGCTTAAGGAGCCCTTTTGATCAAATCAAAAGGAAGAACCCGAAGAAGAGGTAATAATTTCACCACCCTCTTTCAAGTTCTTTTCTTCTGCCACTTATTCATTATTTGTTATTTATATTATAAAATAATAACTCCAGTATCATCTATATACTGTGATTTTATTATAAATATGGTACATCCAAATTTAATATTCTATCTATCCTTTGAATGACATGTTACCGTACGTGCCTATGTACGGCTTACCGTCTCCACATTGTGGTGTAATTGTTATTCAATACATTATTATTTAGATGGGTATAATAATGATGTTTAATTGATGTAAATAATGAATATAAAATGATAATGATTCTGTATATATGATATAATATCCAATTATATATTATTTTAATATCAAATGAATGATATTGTGACTCGTGCGTACGTACGGATAGCCATCTCCACAAACGCGATGAGATTCATTCCCCATCGTATCCATTCATGAATAATTTTCATTTTATAAATAAAAAAAATGTTTAAATATTTGATATCATTCTAGATAGGAATAAGATACATTCAATCCATAAAAAATATGACTTATGTAATAAAGAATATAATAGAAAACGAATCAGTTAACACCCAAAACGATGATAATACTAAGATATTATTAACAAAGCAATGATAAAAAAATAATATATGATATTATATTAATGTATATGATTATTGTATAGTTTAATAACAATTATTTCACCCTTATAGAGGTGTTTATCCTGCCCTCAAACAAGGAAAAGTACAAGGTAAGGGTTTATTTCACAATCTCATCATTATCCGAGGTTGTTTATAGGTAATTATCTACTGGGACCTCCTTTTCATCCACAACAATGTTTCTTAAAAATTTATTTCAAAACATTCTTAATATTTTATAGACTATGGGGTAATGTCATTTATACCCTTTTTGACTTTTATAAGATGTTTATAATATAATCTTTCCGTCGTTTTCCAAACAATGTCCTTTTTATCCTTTTCGAAAGAATTAAGGTAAGAATGTATTTTTTAACATATACGGTGGGTGAGACTATTTTCCGCCATTATAAAATCATCGAAGCTTCCCTTAAAATATTATAAAAATATTTTCAAAGTAAATGTTTTCTTTTATAATTATGTGACTTTTAAATGATTTCAAAAAAGAGATATTTCTCTCAAATAGTTTCGATTTCATCTATGTCAACATCCTTTGATGGATTTTATGCTTATTTGAAGTTGATTAATATGATACAAAACGTTCATATTGTGTTGATGTTTTTGTGATATGTTTGATTGGGGATGTGTTATTTCTATACCATTAATGGTTTATAGATAAAGTATTGACATTTCTTATGCTAATTTTAATACAAATGTTTATGTTATGTTTAAACCTGTTCATATGAGGAATGCATTGGACTTAGTAAGTGACGGGTGGAGCAAGCTATAGCTCCTCAATGCATCGGTAGGTATAATGAGGCAAACTAGTTTCTTGTCACATGTTCTTGACAAAATCTTATTTGTAGTCTTGGCACAAGGCTTTGACTATGTGGTTGTGATAGACTGGCATTATGCATTCCATCATTATGAAAATCGTTATTGATATTGCATTTGATTATTCGACTAGTAGAATATCCATGTGAATAATTAAATGAAATTATTTCATTTTATTTTTTTTCATATTATTCTGATGTTGAAGTTTAAAAGGTTTTTGTTTTAGTTATATATTGCCTTATGTGTTTATGATTATTTATGAAAGTTTCCGCTATATTGTTATCCTTACTTATCATCTGAGCTCACCCCTTTCTATGTTTTATTTTTACAAGGATGTGAAGAAGTATTTTATGACTGAACTAGAGGGATAGTCTGAGGGGATATGAGTGTGGACTATGGAGACTATGTTTTTGTACCTTTTCACTTTATGATGTAATGTAAGACTTGTGAATATATCTAGAGTTTCCAAGGCTACTAAACTAATCGGTCTTTTGAGACTTGATATTTTGTGATCATGCCAATGTTATATAATAATGCACCGAATCTGGGTAACTGGGGTCGAGGCATTACAGTTGGTATCAGAGGAAGTTTAGTACAGACCTTTGAAACTAGATTTAAATAAACTATGATAAGAGAACATAACATTAAGATAGACTCTGAGGATCAGTATAGAAGAAATTCCTAGAATTTTGGTATTGTAGAGATTTTTTGAGTTTTCTGAACAATACATCCCTGTCTAGATATGAGCTGGTAGAGGCAGCTCTGGCACAAATGAACCTAGGAGTAAAACCCAAAAACACCACTTTGTGCTAGACTCAAACAAGAACTGGTGCATGACAACAGTCCTTGCGGCACTCTTGGTTACGACACTCCCAGGGGATATGATTAGGATAATTATCATTTTCTTTAAAAACCATTATGAAGTGTTTATGAGTATATACTTCCTCAAAGAAAACATTTTTAAGATTATGGATTATATCCATAAACTGTTCAATTTATGTTAAGTGTTTTACAAGTTTGGATTTATGTATTGTGATTCAAAAACTAATCTAGTTTATCCCATTATTTAGAAATGGCACTTGGTTGAAGGAATGGAAACTGTATCAATGCACATACTCCATGTAGGGATTTCCCTCCTACTCAAGATAATTATAGTTAAGCTAGGGATGCAACTGGTATTGATCATCTAATCACTATACTGGGACAACTCACTTAGGTTATGAATAATAACTTTACTCATATGGAGCAACCTGATCCTCAGCGTGGAGGTTTAATGATAGATCAATTCATGAGGAAACAACCACAAACATTCAATGAGAGTAAAAATCTATTGGTAGATGATTAATGGATAAGTTCCCTAGAGAAAATATTTCAGGCTTTGAGGAGTAGTGAAAGGGAAAAAGTTGTCAGGGTAGTTTATCTCCTCACTGGAGGTACGGATCAATGATGGTCATTGATACAAAACCCAAAGGAAGCTACAGAAGTATCAAGTATGGAATGGAGGGTGTTTAAAGAAATTTTCATAGAAAAATACTTTCCTCATGACCATCAAGTGGATATGGAAATACAATTCTAAGTCTGAGAGAAAATGAGGAAGAGAATGTCGCAAAGTATGAAGATAACTTTACAAGGTTAGTGAGGAACGCTATAGATTATATACGTAACCCATGATGTAAGATTGACCATTTTATTGATGGTTTAAAACCGTTTATTCGTTGAGCATTAGTATCACAATCCTTCTAATCATACGAAGATATTTTCTCGTGTGCTATCAAGATAGAAAAGTGATTCTCTAAGTCGTATGACTTTAAATCCAAGCAATAGAATAAGAGATCTACTGAACACTCTGAGAAAGGAAATAAAGAAACATGGAATAATGGAAGAATTTTATTTCCACATGGTAATAATTGTGCAAGGAAGCACCCTGGTGCCTTTCTAGAAGGTAAATAAGTATGCTACAAATGTGGACAGAAAGGCCATCTCGCTGGTGATTGTAAGAGAAAGAAAGATGCTACCAATGTTCAATGATACAATTTCAGGGAGATGGGACATTATACAAATGAATGTCTTAAGCATCAGAAAAACTTACCTCAGAAAAGGCCAAGGTATCAAGGACAATATTATGTGATCACTACTACTGAGGTTGAAGCTCCGAAAGACATAGTGGCAGGTAATTTAATGGTTTCCTCAACTTTCGAAAATGCTTTATTTTATTTTGGTTCATCGCATTATTTCATATCTTCCCAGTTTTCTAAGAAAATTAGATATTTCCAATTTGATTTAAAAAGGGAGTTGTCAGTCAAAACAACTTAGGGTAGTATCATTGCTACAATGTTCGGTGAATCATTTCCCATTAGGGAAAGTAAATGTTCTTTATCAGTTGATCTCATCGCCATACCAATGATTGAATTTGATATAATCCTCGGTATGGATTGGATTTCGGACCATGATGCAAAAATTTATTGTAATAAGAAGGATGTTACTGTTTATGATGACGATGATATGGAACAACTTATCTTTAGAGCACAGTCGTCACAACCTAATTCTTATTTAGATCCACCCCCAATAGCTCAACTAAATTCAATTATTGGGAGGAAGATAATGAAATGACCGTGGGTGAGGAAAGGAATGTTCAAATAGAGGATGTACCTATTGTGAGAGAGTTTTTTGACGTGTTTCGAGAGGATTTACCTGGACATCCTCCAGAACGTGAAATTGAATTTTCCATTGATTTAATTCCTGGATCAAGGCCCATATTGAAGAACCCTTATTTTATGGAAACTATTGAATAAGCGGAACAAAATAAGAAACTATAGGAATTGAGTAATAAATTATTTATTCACCTTATTATTTCTCCATGGGCATCCCTTGTCCTTTTTGTTAAGAAGAAAGATGGATCTATGTGGTTATGTATCCTCTACAGGGAGATCAATGATATGAAAACAAAGAACAAGTATCCCCTACATCGCATTGATGATTTATTTGATCAAATGCATGGAGAAAAATACTTTTCAAATATTGACCTTCGATCTTGATATCTTCAGCTATGTGTGAAGAAGGAAGACATTCCAAAGACAACATTTCAAACTAGGTACGAGCATTACAGGTTAACAGTAATGCATTTTGGGCTGACTAATGCACCCTCTGCTTTCATGGATCTAATGAACATAGTTTTCAAGGAATATCATGATGATTTTGTAGTGGTATTTATTAATCATATCTTTGTATACTCCAAAATCCACTATGATCATGAAAATAACTTGCGCATTATCCTGAAGACTCTGAGAAGACATGAATTATATGGGGAATTTAGTATGTGTGAATTCTAGCTTCAGGAGATTTCTTTTCATGGACATATTGTCTCTAAGGATGTAAATTCCGTAGATCCTTCTCAGATAAGAGTATTCCGAGAATGGACAACACTGATGAGTATAACTGAGGTACACAGTTTAATTGGTTTAGCAGGTTAATATCAAAGTTTTGTCTAGAAATTTGCTCGGCTGGCTAATCCATTAACAAAGATTACATGAAAAGGGGTTAAATTTGTTTGGAAAAAAGAGTGTGAAGAATTTTTTGATGAATTGATGAGAATATTATTCAATTCTACTATATTTACTCTACCATCAGGGAATGATGGGTTCGTTATTTATAGTGATGCATCGAAGAAAAGACTTGGTTGTGTTCTTATACCGAATGATTGGGTTATTGCCTATGCATCATAATAGCTAAAACATCATGGGAAAAACTATCGTACTCATGATCTTGATTTAGTAGCTATAATATTTTCTTTGAAGATATGGAGACACTATCTCTAGGGTGAAAAATGTTAGATTTATACCGATCACAAAATTTTGAAGTATATTTTCTCACAGAAAGAACTCCACATGAGGCAAAAGAGATGGCTTGAACTTCTGAAGGATTATGATTGCATGATACACTACCACCCAGGGAAGGAAAATAAGGTGGAAGATGCTTTGAGTAGAAAAGATCATGGAGTTTTGAACAGGAAGAGAGTTGAAAAGGATCCTATATATATGGATCTAGTAAAGATGGATATGGGAATCACCATGGAAGGTGAAACATAAATACTTCTCCAATTGGTTTTCAAACCATCTTTACTAGAAAGGATAAAGAGTTATCAGACTGGAGATGAAGAGTTTGAAAAGAAGATTAATGTTGTGAATGATGGGTGATTGAGTGACATTGTGTTTGAAGATGAAATTTTGAAATTTGGGAAGAGACTTTGTGTTCCCGATATACATGATTTAAAAAGGGAATTTTTAAATGATGCTCATAGCTCCAATTTCTCTATACACCCCGGGTGCACCAAAATGTATAGAGATTTGAAGGAACATTTTTGGTGGGACAACATGAAGAGGGAGATTGATGATTTTGTGTCAATATGTATGGTTTTTCAGAAAGTGAAATCTGGAAGGCAACAACCTGGAGGAGTCTTGCAACCACTTCCCATACCTGAGTGGAAATTGAATAATATTACGATGGAATTTTTCAAGGGACTACCAAAGACTCCAAGAAGGAACGATGCAATATGGGTCATTGTTGATCATCTTACCAATTCAGCACATTTTCTTGCTATAAGGGAAGATTTACCACTTCAACTTCTAGAATGACTATATATTAATGATGTTATGAGACTTCATGGAGTACCCCTATCGATTGTTTCTGATCATGATCCACGTTTTACATCAAGATTCTGGAAAAGTCATGAGAAATCCATGGATAATGAGCTTCGTTTGAGCACTACCTACCACCCCGAAACTGATGGACAATTAGAAAAAACTATTCAAATCATATAAGACATGTTGAGAGCTTTTTCACTTGACTTTCAGGGTATATGGGATCAATATTTACCTCTGGTAGAATTTTCCTATAACAATAGCTTCTATTCAAGTATTTGGATGGCACCATATGAAGTGTTATATGAAAATAGATGTCGCAAATCAACTTGTTGGGATGAGGTTGGGGAAAGAAAACTTATAGGCCCTGAAAATGTTGAGGAAATGATGGAAATGGAGGATGTAATCCAAACCCACATCAAATCATCTCAAAGTAAACAGAAAAGCTATGCAGATAACTGAAGGAAGGATTTGGAATTTCTGGTAGGAGATCGTGTTTTCTTGAAGGTATCTCCATCTAAGGGTGTTATACGTTTTAGTAAGAAGGGTAAATTGAGTCCCGGGTACATCGGACCTTTCTAAATTTCAGAATGAATTGGGGTTTTAGCTTACCGTCTGGCAATGCCGCCAAGTCTTTCCAAAGTTCACGATGTGTTCCACATATCACTATTGAGAAAATACATTCCATACCCAAAGCATGTACTCACATATGAGGAATTATAGCTGGAACCTGATCTGTCTTATTATGAAGAGCCTTTCATGGTTCTTGATACAAGAGAGAAAGTACTGAGAAACCGGACCACTCGTCTGGTAAAAGTTCTATGGAGAAACCATAAGATAGAAGAGGCAAAGTGGGAACCCGAGGAAATTATGATGAAGAACCTCCCAAGTCATTTTATGCAATAATATTCCAGAAATTTCGAGTCTAAAATTATTTGAAGGAGAGGATAATGTTACAACCCTATCATCCATGGTATGCTTCCCTTTTAATAATATAGTAGTGTGTGTTGTACGCAACTTCGAGTTCTAACACACACAACAACCAATCAAACTCGCCGTTATGAATAGTAATACCCAATTTTTGAAAATTTATACATTTTATATTTCAAATGGACTTCATTTTTGGATTTGGAATATCAAAATCAGATTAGGGTTAATTTTTTCTACTTTTCTGATAACTTTAATATTTTGATGAATAATGAGAATTACACAATTTTAATTAAAAACAACTTTTTTAATTGAAATAATTAATAGTGATAAATTAGAAATTTGATAGGATTTAAAGTATAATTAGGTCCTATTTTTACCATTTAATATAATGTTTGTCATTGGACATAATTTCACATTTAAACTGGACATAAGCAAGTGTCAATCTTTTGATAGTTATTATTTCTGAAAAACACGCTTTTTGTTTTGACAATGGAAATTAATTTTAAATTAATTTCTCCAACTTCTATATTTTTAATTTAGAAAAATGGATTCAATATTTATAATCAGGAGTTCCAAATTGTTTTAAAAGGTAACTTTTACTTTTAGACAATTAGAATAATTACTTCGGTAAATATTTTATTTACCGTGGTTAAAGGGTAAATCCGGTAAATAAGGTTAATAAATAATATTATAATAACATTACATTACCCTAACACGTTTACTAAACCTATTTTCTGTTACATGCCTGATTATAGGCATCTTTGGGTTGATTTTGGCACCCCATGGAGCCACATTTAAGTGATAATGACACTTTATATTAATTAAGTTAAAGTAAATAGAAAAATGACATAAGCATATATCTTTTTGTAAACAATTTTTACATAGAGTTATAGATGTTATCTCTTCGACTATAAATATTCATTAGAAATATAAAAAGAGTTTCTACATAATGGTATTTTGTTTATAATTTTTAGACATTTAATGATTAAATATATTTATTACACAATGATGATGCAGTAATTACTGTATTAATGAAAGAATCAAATAAATGGTATTATAAATGTTACAATAAATACAATTTGAAAGTTTTGATGTCATACATGAATTTTATAGGATAATATGACATGTCAGAATTGATTAAATAAATTTAGTTAGAATTAATAAAGTTGTTACGACTTTAACAAAAATCAATAATTATATAGTGTCAAAATTGACATAAATGAGTTTTTAAAACAAATATTATATTATTAGTTGATATAATATTCCTAAAAATATAAGGTTCGGCCAAAGGACTTTTATAATGATATTTGTATCATTAATGAACTACTTCGGGTTCTCTTGAGAGTATATAGTATGTTTATTAACTATATAATATAAAAATACCAAGAGACATAGTAAATGACAAACAATTTAACTAAGAGTTAAATCTAAATGTTAATGTTAATATAGTGACTCAAACCTGTATAAAACCTATTGGTTGAGTGTTTTTCAACCCATCCCCACATTATACTTTAAATAATACTTTTTTAGGCCATTAGAAATCGAAAATTATTGTATTATAAAATTATATTTCTAGCTTTTCCTACGGTGCCCCTCAACCCGATTATAACAGGGCACTCCCCCTTCTCTCTAATTCACACATTCAAAGCCATTTTTCATGGACAACCCCTAACCAATATCCTCTAAACATCCCTCAATTTTTCCTAGAGGCCTTTCTGTAGTCAGAAAGCCAACTTAAGGATCCCTTTTGATCAAATCAATAGGAAGAACCCGAAGAAGATGTAATAATTTCACCACCGTCATTCAAGTTCTTTTCTTCTTCCACTTATTATTTCTTTTTTATTTCTATTATTAAATAATAAATCCAAAATCGCCAATATACTGTGACATTATTATAAATATGGTTCAACCATATTCATTTTTCTATCCATCTTTTGAATGACATGTCACCATACATGCGTACATACGACTTACCGTCTCCATGTCGTGGTGTAATAGTTATTCAATACATTATTATTTTATGGGTTTAATAATGATTTTTAATTGATGTAAATAATGAATATAACATGATAACGATTCATTATATATGATATAATATCCAATTATATATTATTTTAATATCAAAATAATGATATTGTCGCTCGTTCGTATGTACGGATTACCGTCTCCACGAACGCGATGTGATTCATTCCCTATCGTAACCATTCAAGAATAATTTTCATTTGATGATTAAAAATAATGTTTAAAGACTTTATATCATTATGGATATGAATAATATACATTCCATCAATAAAAAATATGAATTATGTAACAAATCATATAAAGGAAAACAAATCAGTTAACACATGAAACGACGATAATACTAAGATATTATTAACAAAGCAATGATAAAAGAGCATATATGATTTTATATTAATGTATATGATTCATGTATAATTTAATAAAAATTATTTCACCATTAATTATAATTTTAACATACCATCATCCTAGGAAAATTACAAGGTAAGAGTTTATTTCACAATATCTTCATTATCCGGGGTTGTTTATAGGTAATTATCTACTATGACCTCTTTATCATCCACATCCATGTTTCTTAAAAATGTATTTCAAAACATTCATACTATTTTATAGACTATGGGTTAATGTCATTTATACCCTTTTTGACTTTTATAATATTTTTATAATGGAATATTCCGTCATTTTCCAAACAAGGTCCTTTTTAACCTTTTCGACAGAATTAAGGTAAGAATGTATTTTTTTAACTTATACGGTGGGTGCGGCTATTTTTCACCATTATAAAATTGTTGAATCTTCCCTTAACATATTATAATAATATTTACAAAGTAAATGTTTTCTTTTATATTTATGGGACTTTTAAATTATTTCTTAAAAAGAGATATATCTCTCAAATAGTTTTTATTTCATCTATGTCAACATCCTTTGATAGATTTTAAGCTTATTTGAAGTTGATTTATTATGATACAAAACTTACATATTGTATCGAAGGTTTTGTGATATGTTTGACTATGGATCTGTTATTTTTATACCATTCATGGTTTATGGAGAATGTATTGACATTTCAAAAGTTATTTGTAATACGAATGTTTATGTTATGTTTAAATCTATTCATATGAGGAATGCATTGGACTTAGTAAGTGATGGGTGGAGCCTGCTATAGCTCCTCGGTGCATCAGTAGGTCTCATTAGACAAACTAGTGTCTTGGCACAAGGCTTTGAAAAAAATATTATTTGTAGTCTTGGCACAAGGCCTTGACTATGTGGTTATGATAGTCTGGCATTATGAATTCCATCATTATGAAAATGGTTATTGATATTGCATGTGATTATTCGACTCGTAGAATATCCATGTGAAAAAGTAAATGAAATTATTTCATTTTATTTTTTCCATATTATGCTGAAGTTCATGTTTCAAAGGATTTTGTTTTAGTTATACATTTACTTAAATGTTTATGTTTATTTATGAAAGGTTCTGCAATATTGTTATCCTTTCTGAGCATCTGAGCTCACCCCTTTCTATGTTTTAATTTTCCAGTATGTGAAAAAGTATTTTAGGAAAAACCTGCATGGATAGTGTGAGGTGATATTAGTGTGGACTATGGAGACTATGTTTTTGTATTTTTTTCACTTTATGATGTAATGTAAGACTTATTAATGTATTTAGTGTTTCCAATGCTACTAAACTAATCAGTCTTTCAATACATTATCTTTTGTGATCATGACAATGTTATGTAATAAGGCACCGACTCTGGGTAACTGGGGTCGGGATGTTACATCAATATATTTTGGTTGTAATTCTGGTTTATCTATTATGATTTTGACATTCTTAGGACTAATGCTATCAAAATCAACTATCACATCACGAATTTAAAAAATATATTTACTATTGATCATCATTGTCATATTATCTTAATTTTGATCCTTTAAAACTACTATATTATGATGATATTTATAGAGATTCGAATTTTAATGAACATAAATATATTTTAAAACTCAATGATGGGGTTGATGAATGAGTATACAATGTATGAATATAAGTCTCACTCAGTAAATAATATTTTTCAAATTTTTATCTGATTTATTCTTAACTATCGTTTTACATCTACTACAACTGGTTCTTCTTGTAAATCTTCCCTAATTTATGGAATATATTCTAGAGAAACATCTGAAGAAATAATAGTTGATTGATTTAAATAATTTTATATTTCATAATCTCAAATAGCATCTAAAAATTCAAGGTGAGAAGAGAAGGGTGGTGAATAATTCAATAACACCATAAGATTTTTTAGAATCATTCTATGTTTATGTTCTAGATTTATTTCCTCACTTTAACCATGAGTGTATATAAACAATGATATAGTAAAAATTTACATTCACTGTGTTAAATTAGATGATATGAATATTAATAACCATAATAAAAAATTTGTATATTGTTTTTAAAAAACTGAATATTATAGATTAATTAATAATTAATAAGTCCTAAATTTTAAAATTATCATTTCCATCCATGTTAATGTCCCATTGTGTTTAAAATGTGGTTTTAATATATCTTAATACTCATTTTTTATAAACAATATAATTAATTGTATTTTAATTACCATTATACTATATTTTGGGATAATTTAATATTTGGTCTTAAATTGTTTTTGTGAAAACAATTTTTACGATTATAATGTCATTTTATCATAACAAAATAATTTATTCAATATTAATTTATTGGTTTATTTAAATAAATATATTATATACAAATAATTTTATTTCTTTTAGTCATTTTATGGTTCTTACAATGTTAGTAATGGAACTAAATTATGTTTTACGCTTAAAATTTAAATTTTCAAGAACATGTTTTTATTGCATGTTGTTTATTAAAAAATGGTAGGGAATAGTCCCTTTATATTAAATAGAAAACAAACTAAAACATGTAGATGAGTAGTTTTGTTCACATAATTCATTAATACATCACACGGTACAATGTTTTCAGCTAAAGTTTTCTGAAATATGGCGTTCTTTATCTTGTAAAGCTCCCCAATCCATTCCTTGTCCACTTCCATGTCCATGACCCCTAGTGTGAAGTGATTCGAATTTATTTTTATTATTGGAGAATGCTTTCAAATTCTGAGTCATCTGATTTAGATAACTCAACATGTGAATCATATTTTTTAGTGATTCCAATTAGTTTGTTTCCAAGAGCCTTCTTGCTCATCATGTTCTGTAGTGGAATGTTGTTTCTATAATAAAATTATGTCCTTTATCCCTTAACTTGAGAAATATGGAAGCTCGGTGATGTTAATGCAACATTATACACCTTGGCCTCCCGAGGGGGATCATCAGTGCACTCTTCATCAGTTTTCCATTCATTGTTAGGGGGAGAATCAACAGGTTAAAGAGGGTTGCAAGATGTCACATTGATATCATTATGATTTAGAACAAGTAAGTATTTTCATGACATAGTAGAAATTCCCAGAGCTAATGAACTATTTGTCACCTAGGAGTATGGGTTGGAATCCAAACACCCATCATCTTCAATGGTGGTCCGGACCTCCTCCTTTGAGATAAAATCAAGTGTAACAACAACCTGAATTCCAGATTTTATAGAATGTTTTCAATCCTGACTTGGGATAAAATGGTCATAAGGTCTTTTCTCATGTATTGAATACATGGGGGGAACACAGTTTCAAAAAAAAATTAGAGGAAGGGTAAGATTATTTTAAATATTTGGAATCAGAATAATTAATATAATTTTAATGGTTAATTTAATTTTGTTTCATTGTTAATAATAAAAATAGCCATTTTTTACCATAATTAATGTTATAATAGTTTTATCATAGGTTAATCAATAAGGAAAGGGTAGGATTACAAAAAATAATAAGAAATATTAATATGTTTCTAACATATTTAAACCTTGTTTTTTCATAACATAAAATTCCTAAAAATTTGGATCCATTCTCCCCTAAATGTTTCTTTCTATTATTGAAATCATTTATGAAATTCCTTAGGGGTACCTCCCCGAACTTCTAAAAGAGAAACTACCCAACTAACTTATTTACATAGTTTAAACCTTATATATATTTAAATTAATAAAAAAATATGTCCTATAATAATTCTATTCATCATAAAACTTATTTCATTCTCCTATGTCAAATACTTTGGCGATTAAGATGTAAGCCAAAGAAAGTCTCTCAATGAAAAGTTATAAATTTTAACCATTATCTTGAAATTTTATTTGTTATTATAAATTATATAAAATCATTGTAACAATAGTAAACTTATACCTCCCTTTTCAGCAATAAAATTTGTTTTTATTATGATAACTTCACAACCATTTATCATATCTTATCAATCAAATATAAGGAGAATGGATCACTCATGTGTATGTGTGGACTACCGCCTCCATATAGCGATATGATTAACTTTAGACCCCCATCATTTATGGTTGGTTATTATGGAATATTTAATGATTATATAATATATTTAAGACATAATTATTCATTTTTATTTATAATAACAAATCAACATTGACACATTTTTATCCATTGGTAAACGATAATGTCATTGATGTGATTGTGTAGACTACCACCTTGAAGAAGAGATATGATTTGATTTTCATTTTCAATTTTGTTTTATTTTTAAAAGTATATATTTATTGATATGATATTATATTTAGGATATATGGATTATTCTATAGTGGGAAAAATCATTTAACTATCTTTTAATCCATTTATTGATAAATTGAAACTCCACCAGTGTGAACGTACAAATCACCTTCACCATGTAGTGATCAAATCCATTTACCCAGAATACTTTATATGAGTGATTTATTATATTTATATAATTATTATATATGATAATTAAATCATTATTATCATTATTTTTGTGTAGGAATGTTGATCAATGTGCAAGGACTCAAATAGATGAACTACAACATATATGAAACATGATACAATTAATAGCTAAAATAACGACTTTTATAGAGAATTGTTCAGTAATGGGGTTTGAAATGATATAACGTGACCATATATTATAAGGACCCGACCTTAAACATTACTTAATATTGAATTAAATGAATAATTCACATTGAGGATCTTTTCAGGTTTAGAGTTTTAGAGAATTAGGACATAACTGTTACATCTCAAAAGATTACAAAGTAGACACTTCTACTAAGTTTCCATAGAATAAAAAAACTCTTAAAAAGAAACATGTCTAGTTCCCTGTTTTTACATAGCATGACTTTCCCTGGATCCCATCCTTGACCCTATTCGACATTAATTCCTGTGAATAAAATTTCAAAAAAACCTGGGGTGAGCATAAAAAGCTCAGTAAGGGATACACAAAGAATGAAAACTATTAGTTTATCAAAACAAAAAGTAAACCATGTATACTTTATCAAAGTAATACTTTTCACATTTATGTAGTAGTAAAAACTATTTACTGAATAAAAGATCATTACTCACACTTTTGTAACCAAAAGATTACCATAAAACCCATAAAAAGACCACATAACATATAAAGGTAACTTGGGACATAAACATACTTAAGTGGAATAACCATACGGTCGACTTCCACACATATCACTTAATGGAATAGCCATACGACCAACATCCATACATACTTAATGGAATAGCCATACGGACGACTTCCATACCCAATGCATTGGAGGTTATAACGTAACCACCCATCCTGGTATTCACGGCACCACCCCTCATATGGTTTATCACGTAACCACCCATCAAATGTCTAAGTACCATTATAAAAATCATAAGACATAAAACAAATATAATGGAAAGAAAACATTTCCACACTTTGATCACAATATATCACTTAAATATATTGACATAACAAATCCATTATAAAATACCATTTTCAATACCAAAGTACATAAAAGAGTATATGGTATTTATTTCATTTTAAAAAAAAACATTACGGCTTGTTCAGGAAGCCAAAGACCAAATAGTACTCGCGGCGGTGGAAAAGGTCGTTGTCACCACGTACGTTAAAAGAAACATTCATTTTTTTCATTTTGTAAAACGCTTCGTAGAAAATGATTCCTTTTGTATAAAAGTAAAAGACAAAGGGGTTTATACACCTTATAAAATAAAGTTGTGTATAAAACAAAATATGCCTCAATGAAAGGAGATTGAGATGAAGTCCCTTACCTCGGGTCCGACTTGACTCGATCGTTCTTTAACGTCCTGAATAATAAACTTGTGTTAATTTCTATTTTCTTAAGAACCTTTTTCAAGTTCATTATTCCGTTTATATAACTTATTTCCATGTTATAAACATTATGTAACCATTTAAGTTAATAAGGTTTGTTTTGTCGATATTTGGTTCTTAAGTCGAAAGTGGACTTCTTACAATTACATGTTGTTCGTGTGGTCAAAGGTTCTTTATATCCAGAATGACATGCCGGATTTGGATATCATATATATCATATATATCCAGAATATACATGAATTTATAATATTACATAATCATTTATAGGTAATAAATGAAATGCACCGTTCATGGAGACGGTAAGCCGTACGTACGCATGAACGCTACTTTCATTTCTATGTCATATTAATGGAATTAAAACTAAATGAGAGGTATGTATATTTTAATTACAGAATTATATTAATCATTTAGATGTATAATTAATCATATATATCCATTATATACATGTACTTATAATAGTACATTACATTTGGGGATAAGAAATGAAATGCACCGTTCATGGAGACGGTAAGTCGTACGTACGCATGAACGCTACTTTCATTTCTATATCATACATTAATGGAAAGAAATTATAATGATATAGAGTTATATTATAATTCAAGTATAACATCACATATAATAACTTTAAATCTATCCTTTATACGTCCCACATATGGCATTAATTAATCACATCACTTTGAGGGGGGCGGTAGTCCGCACTTCCTAAAATGAAATTAGCGTGTTTACCCACAATGGAAACCATAAAGGTATAACACAAATGAAAAATAAAGAAACATAAGGGAAACATAAACATAATATATATCATATATAAATATAGTGACATCTTAATGGCCACCATTAAAGGTGTTTAAAAGAAGATTGAACAATCATCGTTCCGTGAGGCAGAAATTCACCATCCACAGAAACAGTATGTTATTTAACCATTAGATGTAGGTGTGTATAAGTGTAGCTCGAATAATTATTATAACAACATCCTAGTATATTGAAGATACTGGATTTGTTAAAAAATAAATGAATAAAAAGAGTTTATGGGGTTGGAGAAGCAAAATAAAACAAAAGAACACAAGTGAACACATTACCTCAAAATCGAGTAACTCTCTTAGATTTGAGCTCAAAGGTTTCCTTGGGAAGACTTCTGCCCAAAGTGAGGCTTCAAGGAGTGAGAGAGGGATGTGGAGGGAAAAAATTGGCAGGGTTTGGCCGAGCCAAAGGATTTGGATGTGAGGGTAAAGAGTTAGAGGTGGGGGCCTTTTATAAGAGGAGAGGAGGGGAACCCTTGAAAAGTAAAGAAAAGTCACTTTATTTTAAAATGATATTCGGATTTAAGAGGTCCCACATTTATATAATTAGAGGATAAGGTGATAAGGGTTTGAAATATACCCACTCAATAGGTTTTGGATATGTTTAAGTAATAGATTTTACATTATCTTTTCATTTTATTTAAATCCATTATTAATGAGGTAATCGTTGCATCATCATGATGTCATAAATAATTTAATATATTTAATTTATAAAAATTAAAAAAGAAATATCATGATGTAGGAAATAATTTTATCTTTATAATGAATATTTATAGTAAAAAATATGACTTGTATAACCCCATGTAAAAATTGTTTTAGTAAAACATCTCATGTTTGTTTCATTTTTTACTTTAACATTTAATAAAACGTTATTTATGTCATTTCCCAACCAAAGTGGCTCCATGAGGTCCCCAAGTTGACCCATGGATTTTATTGGTCGGCCATGACACATCCAATGAGGGTATAACATGTTTCAAGCTCATCTCATTTTATTAAAACATTATTTTTACCTTAAAGTACACTAATTACCTCTAATCGTGATTAAAAACTTAATAAGTTACTATTCACCAAAAAAATTATTTGAATCCCATTGAACCCCATTTTACTTCTTAATAACAACCATGTATGTCGGAGTTTTGAAAATCAAATCATAGAAGTGACAAAGTTTCATTTAAACGAAAAAATCAGTTTCTTTAACTAAGACTTAGTGGTTTCACTATTCATAAAAAATTGAAGTTTTTCAGAAAAATACCAAAAATTCACCCTAAGATATATTTGTTATTCCGAATTCAAAAATGAAGTCTATTTTAAAAAATTCAAAACATATAAGTCACATTAATTAATTTAATAATTAATTCCCGATGTCATGACAAATAGCGTGTTTTTATGAAACAATAAGTATCAAAAGATTGACACTAGTTTAAGTCCGATTTCAAAGTGAAATTAATTCCAACGACCACTATTGATTTTAATGGTAAAAATATTTTCTAATTTCACTTTCAAACAAATTCAAAAGATAATCTAATCATATAAATAAATTAGATTAAAAATAGGTTTTGAATTAAAATACAACATTTTAGACTATTCATTAAAAAATGAACTTTATCGGAAAAAATACCAAAAATTTACACAAAGTAAATTTTTCTGTCCCAATTCTTAAGAAGAGTTTTATTTGGTCCAATAAAATGTATAAGAGTAAACAAAACAATATTTAATGACGGTTCGCCATCAAAAGGTGATATGTGAACCTTTAGTGAAAACTAGGGCATATACGCCTAAAATTGAATTCTTTCCGTATTTTAGGCCTTTATCTTTTATTAGATAAATGTAAAAACATTTAAAAAATATATATAATCATATTTTAGTTATTTCTATCCATTCCCGCCAATACAACGGCTATGTGTTAACTACCATTTAAAATAATATTATTTTATTACTAGTGTGCAACGTAAGATTTCAATGAAACTCTTTGTTGCGTATCGGGTACGCTATCGAACATAGCAACCCCTTTAAAGTAAAATTAATATTTAATTCGAAAATATTAATAAATATGAAATTGTATAATTATTTATTTACCTGGGATGTTACATCCTTCCCCCCTTTTTGGAATTGCGTCCTCGCAATTTTATTCAATTATCAAAATAAGTGGGGGTATTTATCCCTCATAGCATTTTCAGATTCCCATTTTTCCTCTTCAACCATATGGTTTTTCCACAAAACCATTACCTAGTGGATTACCTTATTTCGCAACACATTATCTCTTCGGTCAAGAATCTGGACTGGTTGTTCTTCATAAGATAGGTTCTCCTCCAGCTGAACTACCTCTGGACTCAAAACATGAGATGGAGCTAGCATATACTTCCTCAACATCGAAACATGAAAAACATTGTGTACCTAAGATAAACTCGGAGGCAAAGCCACTCGGTAATCAACTGATCCAACTTTCTCCAGAATTTCATATGGTCCAATAAACCTTGGACTCAGCTTTCCTTTCTTACCAAATCTCATCACACATTTCCATAGAGAAACCTTGAGAAATACATGATAACCTACCTTGAAAGATAGATCCTTCCTCTGGTTATCTGCATAACTCTTCTGCCTGCTCTAAGCTGTTCTCATGTGTTTCAGAATCAAATAAACGTTTTCTGCCATCTCTTCTACCAATTCTGGTCCCATCAGCTTCCTTTCACCCACTTCGTCCAAAAATGCTGGAGTTCGACACCACTTCCCATATAATGCCTCAAATGGTTCCATCTGTATACTGGAATGTAAACTGTTATTATAATAAAACTCAACCAAAGAAAGATATTGGTCCCAACTTCCCTGATAATCCATCGAACAAGCTCATAGCATATCCTCAAAGGTCTGAATTGTTTGTTCTTACTGCCTATCTAATTGAGGATGAAAAGTTTTACTAAAATTTAATTCAGTACCCAACGAATTCTGAAGGACTTTCCAAAAGTTAGAAGTAAACCTGGGATCATGGCCAGATACAATGGAGAGGGGAACTCCATGTAATCTGACTATCTCTTTAAGATACAAACGGGAAAGTTGATCTAGGGAAAAAGTATCTCGTATAACAAGGAAATGAGCAGACTAAGTCAAGCGATCATCAATAACCCAGATTGTATTATTACCTCGAGGTGTCTTCGGCAATCCCACGACGAATTACATGGATATATTCTCCCATTTCCACTCTGGCACTGGTAAAGGATAAAGCATCCCTTTTGGTAACTAGTGCTCTGATTTAACCTACTGACAAGTCAAACACTTCACAGTAAAATCAGCAATATCCCTTTTCATTCCATCCCACCAGTAATACTCCCACGGATCTCTGTACATCTTAGAACTTCTATGGTGAATTGAAAATGGGGAACTATGAGCCTCACATAACAACTCATTCTTCAACTGTGAATCTCAATGCACACATAATCTCTTCCCAAACCTCAAAACAGAATCATTATCAATGATGAATTCCAGAAACTTACCCTTATGAACAAGCTCTACCTTTTTCTGCAACTCACTATCTTCCCTCTGTGCTTGCTTAATTCTGTCTGATAGAGAAGATTTCACTGATACCTGAACCGAAACAGAAGAACATCCTGCACCAATAACTTCTATGCCAAAGTTCATCAAATCCTTAACTAAAGGACCACATTCCAAACACAACATTTCTAATGAAGAATTACTTTTTTCGACTCAAAGCATCAGCCACTTTATTAGTTTTTCCTGGATGGTAATGAATTGTACAATCATAATCCTTGATTAATTCTAGCTATCTCCTCTGTCTCATGTTTAATTCTTTCTGAGTGAATATATACTTTAAACTTTTGTGATCAGTATATATTTCACAGTTTACTCCATACAAATGATGCCTCCAAATTTTTAAAGAAAAAAAACAACAGCATCTAATTCCAAATCATGTGTAGGGTAATTTACCTCACGATTTTTCAACTAACGTGAAGCATAAGCAATTACCTGATCATTCTGCATAAGGACACAGCCAAGTCCCATCAACGAAGCATCACTATATATAACAAACTTACCATTCCTGGAAGGAAGTTCTAAAATTGGAGCATTCACCAATCTTCTTTTCAACTCCTTAATAAAATCATCACATTCTTTTGTCCACATGAACTTAACACCCTTCCGAGTTAGCTTAGTCATTGGACTAGATAAATGTGAAAACGTTTCAACAAACCTTCAGTAGTAACCTGCCAAACCAAGAAAACTACATATCTCTGTTACATTTGTGGGTCTTGGCCATTATTCAACAACTTTTTTTTAGTAGGATCAACAGTTATTCCATCTTTTGAAACAATGTGACCCAGGAAAGAAATTTGTTTTAACCAAAACTCACACTTTCTGAATTTTCCATATAGTTTCTTTTCATTTAAGGTTTTCATGATAACCCTTAAATGAATTTCATGCTCCTATTTACTTTTATAAAACACCTTAATATCATCAATAAAAATAACCAACATTTTTCACATGATTCAACTGAGCCATCACTACAGCAAACTGTTTAGTTCTGATTCTGACCATCTCATGATACTTATTTGAAAGGTCATTTCCCTCTGTATGCCTTCCCAGAAAATATGTTCTATTTCCTCTATGAAAAACCATTCATAACACAGAAATATCTTAGGTGAATCAACATGGTAATCTTTAAATGCTATATCATTTCAGTCATACCATAAATTACCTTATAATTTAACAATTTCCTAACTCCTAATGTTGTCTAAACCGACCTCTGATACCAACTATAAGGCCCCAGGCTTAAACATTACTTAATATTAAATTAAATGAATAATTCACATTGAGGATATTTTCAGGTTTAGAGTTTTAGAGAATTAGGACATAACTGTTACATCTCAAAAGATTACAAAGTAGACAATTCTACTGAGTTTCCATAGAATAAAAAAACTCTTAAAAATAAACATGTCTAGTTCCATGTTTTTACATAGCATGACTTTCCCTTGATCCCATCCTTCACCGTATTCCACATAAAGTACTAGGAAAAACATTTCAAAAAAACATGGGGTGAGCATAAAAAGCTCAGTAAGGGATACACAAAGAATGAAAACTGTTAGTTTATCAAAATAACAAGTAAACCATGTATACTTTATCAAAGTAATAATTTTCACCTTTATGAAGTAGTAAAAACTCTTCACTGAATGAAAGATCATTAATCACCATTTTGTAACCAAAATATTACCATAAAACCCATAAAAATATCACATAACATATAAAGGTAACTTGGGACATAATCATACTTAAGTGGAATAACCATACAGTTGACTTCCACACATATCACTTAATGGAATAGCCATACGGCCAACATCCATACATACTTAATGGAATAGCCATACGGCTGACTTCCATACCAAATGCATTGGAGGTTATAACGTAACCACCCATCCTGGTAATCACGGCACCACCCGTCATATGGTTTATCATGTAACCACCCATCAAATGTCCAAGTACCATTATAAAAATCATAAGACATAAAACAAATATAATGGAAAGAAAATATTTCCACACTTTGATCACAATATATCACTTAAATATATTGACATAACAAATCCATTATAAACAACCATTTTCAATACCAAAATACATAAATGATTATATGGTATTTATTTCATTTTAAAAAAAATCACGGCTTGTTCAGGAAGCCAAAGACCAAATAATACTCGCGGCGGCGGAAAAGGTCGTTGTCACTGCGTACGTTAAAAAAAATATTCCTTTTTGTCATTTTGTAAAATGCTTCGTATAAAAATATTCCTTTTGTATAAAATTCAAAGTCAAAGGGGTTTATACACCATATAAAATAACGTTGTGTATAAAATGAAATATGCCTCAACGAAAGGAGATTGAGACGAAGTCCCTTACCTCGGGTCCGACTTGACTCGATCGTTCTTTAACGTCCTGAATAATAAACTTGAATTAATTTCTATTTTCTTAATAACCTTTTTCAAGTTCATTATTCCTTTTATATCACTTATTTCTATGTTATAAACATTATGTAACCATTTAAGTTAACAATGTTTGTTTTGTCGATATTTGGTTCTTAAGTCGAAAGTGGACTTCTTACAATTACATGTTGTTCGTGTGGTCAAAGGTTCTTTATATCCAGAATGACATTACGGATTTGGATATCATATATATCATATATATCGAGCATATACATGTATTTATAATATTACATAATCATTCAGAGGTAAGAAATGAAATGCACCGTTCATGGAGACGGTAAGTCGTACGTATGCATGAATGCTACTTTCATTTCTATGTCATATTAATGGAATTAAAAATAAATGAGAGGTATGTATATTTTAATTACAGAATTATATTAATCATTTATATATATATCGATTATATACATGTACTTATAATAGTACATTACATTTGGGGATAAGAAATTAAATGCACCGTTCATGGAGACGGTAAGCCGTACGTACGCATAAACGCTAATTTCATTTATATATCATACTTTAATGGAAAGAAATAATAATGATATAGAGGTATATTATTATTCCAGTATAACATCATATATAATAACTTTAAATCCATCCTTTATACATCCCACATATGGCATTAACGAATCACATCACTTTGAGGGGGCGATAGTCCCCACTTCCTAAAATGAAATTATCGTGTTTACCCACAATGGAAACCATAAAGGAATACCACAAATGAAAAATATAGAAGCATAAGGGAAACATAAACATAATATATATCATATATAAATAGAGTTACATCTTAATTCCCACCATTAAAGGTGCTTAAAAGAAGATTGAACAATCATCGTTTCGGGAGGCACAAATTCTCCATCCACAGAAACAGTATGTTCTTTAACCATTAGATGTAGGTGTGTCTAAGTGTATCCCGAATGATTATTATAACAACATCCTAGTATATTTAAGATACTGTATTTGTTAAAAAATAAATTAATAAAAAGAGTTTAGGGGGTTGGAGAAGAAAAATAAAACAAAATAACACAAGTGAACACATTACCTCAAAATCAGGTAACTCTCTTAGATTTGAGCTCAAAGGCTTCCTTGGGAATACTTCTGCCCAAAGTGAGGCTTCAAGGAGTAAGAGAGGGATGTGGAGAGACAAAATGGGTAGGGGTTGGACGAGACAAAGGCTTTGGAAGTGTGGGTAAAGAGGTAGAGGTGGGAGCCTTTTATAAGAGGAGAGGAGGGGCACTCTTGGAAAGTAAAGAAAAGTCACTTTATTTTAAAATGAAATTCTGATTTAAGAGGCCCCACATTGATATAATTCGAGGATAAGGTGATAAGGGTTCTAAATATACCCACCCAATAGGTTTTGGATATGTGTAAGTCATAGATTTTACATTATCTTTTCATTTTATTTAAATCCATTATTAATGAGGTAATCACTGCATCATCATGATGTTATAAATAATTTAATATATTTATTTTCAAAAAATTATAGAAAAAATATAATTATGTAGTAAATATTTTTATATTTCTAATTAATTTTTATAGTCAAAAATATGACTTGTATAACCCAATGTAAAAATTGTTTTACTAAAACATCTCATGTTTGTTTCATTTTTACTTTAACATTTAATAAAACGTTATTTATGTCATTTCCCAACCAAAGTGGCTCCATGTGGTCCCCAAGTTGACCCATGGATTGTATTGGTCGTCCATGACACATCCAATTATGGTAGGACATGTTTCAAGCTCATCTCATTTTATTAAAACATTATTTTTACCTTAAACTACACTAATTACCTCTAATCACGATTAAAAACTTAATAAGTTACTATTCACCAAAAAATTATTTTAATCCCATTGAACCACATTTTACTTCTTAATGACAACCATGTATGTCGGATTTTTGAAAATCAAATCACAGAAGTGAAAAAGTTTCATTTAAAAGAAAAAATTAGTTTCTTTAACTACCACTTAGTGGTTTCACTATTCATCAAAAATTGATGTTTTTCGTAAAAATACCAAAAATTCACCCTAAGCTATATTTGATATTCCGAATTCAAAAATGAAGTATATTTTACAAAATTTAAAACATATAAGTCAAATTAATTTATTTAATAATTAATTCCCGCTGTCATGACAAATAGAGTGTTTTTATGAAACAATAAGTATCAAAAGATTGACACTAGTTTAAGTCTGATTTCAAAGTGAAATTAATTCCAACGACCACTATTGGATTTAATTGTAAAAATCTTTTCTAATTTCACTATAAAAACAATTAAAAAGATAATCTAATCATATAAATAAATTATATTAAAAATAGGTTTTGAATTAAAATACAACATTTTACACTATTCATTAAAAAATGAACTTTATCGAAAAAAATACAAAAAATTTACACAAAGTAAATTTTGATGTCCCAATTCTAAAGAAGAGTTGTATTTGGTCCAATAGAATGTATAAGAGTGTAAAAAACTATATTTAATGACGGTTATCCATCAAAAGGTGATATGTGAACCTTTAGTGAAAACTAGGGCATATACGCCTAAAATTGAATTCTTTCTGTATTTTAAGCCTTTATCTTTTATTAGATAAATGTAAAAACATTTAAAAACATATATAATCATATTTTAGTTATTTCTATCCATTCCTGCCAATACAACAGCTATGTGTTAACTACCATTTAAAATAATATTTTTTTATTACTAGTGTGCAACATAAGATTTCAATGAAACTCTTTGTTGCGTATCGGGTACGCAATCGAACATAGCAACCCCTTTAAAATAAAATTAATATTTAATTAGAAAATATTAATAAATATGAAAATGTATTATTCTTTATTTACCTGGGATGTTACATATATGATATTTTTTATGAATATTGTTTTATAACTATAAAAAATTTAAATTTATTATTCCGGATGTTTGAGGGATTACTAATAAAGTCAGATAAATTACAAGGGTTTTTTCACAATTATTATCCATTAAGACATGTTTTAATGTTATATACCAATTTATTTTTTCTATGGATTATATATTTCCCAGGAATTCATTACTAATACAAAATGATCCAATTAAATTTATTTATATAATAGTATGAATTTCAATATTCTAATGACTTTCTATTAAAAACTGATAATATCTTAAGGTTTTGTCATCACATTTTTTCAATTAAGACATGTTTGATGTTATGCACCTATATTATTTTATAAGGTGTATCTAATAAGACATTGATAGGTTTTTTATATTATATTTTTATTTATGGTTTTTAAAATTTAATTTCATTTTAATTTTTTAATATGGGCTAGGATTAAAATTTTACAACAACTGTAGGGGCCTTATTTTAAAATCTCAATTTTAGAGATATTATTCTTGCATAAATTTTATGATAATTAAATTTTATGATATATCTCTCCATAATATTATTTATTTTATGATACATTGATTATTATTTTATATTCTATGTTTTCATTTCTTTTTCCTCTCTTGATGTATATAAGAGACTGAATGATAGTTTTTCTGAAAATAGTCCATGTTTTCCCTACAGTCGATTAACTTTTTATACATGTAAATATTATTCTTTAATATATTTTTAATAGTAATATTAATATTATCAAATAATTACATAAATTGATTTTTAAATAAATTATAATTTTCTTTAAAAAATTGGGAGGAAACTTTTTATCTTTTTCCTATAATTATACATTTTTATTTTTTTGAAATTCATTAACGGAGTTTTTGTTTTAACAAGAAAAACATGAACATATTTTTCTACCATCATGAATACTATTTTCCTTAAAAATTATACTATAATATTATTTTTTATGTAAAATTCATTATATAAATTTGGGAAATTTTAGATCCTAAATTAGTGTTTTCAAATGAAAATTGTTTTATCATTAAGAAGTGATATAGTGTAATTTTAATGTATTATTTACCGATAAAATATTCTATTGATGTTTTTTTATGATTTAATGTGGATATTATCCCATTTAATATCATTATTATTTATCATGATACTTTATTATTTTAATAATGAAATTTTTATAAAACTAGTATCCTTTATGTGTGGTATAATATGATGATATTATGAATGTTTTTTATCATGAGGCCCACATATACATGGTTTTTATTATGAGAAGTGTGGGATCATAAATATATATTCCTATAATTTATTGGCTAAATATAGATATAACAAGAGATAATAAGGACTATAATGGGGAGGGAAATTAGATTATTTTGGGAATTTTTCCAACAGGGCAGTCTTGGGACTGAACCATGATAAATAAATGAATTGAATATGGATTGAACCCAATACACTATGATATTCTTGGAAATAAAAATTTACTAAGGGATGTTTTTTCTATAATTCTATATATGACATAAAATTGTGTTATGTGATTATAATCTTTTTCATGGAAAGTGAATAATTATCAATGATTCAACATTCTTACGTCTTTTTTTTTATTTTTTTAAGAAAAATGTATAGCATGTTTCTTTATTGATGATCTCTTACTGGTCAGGTATGATCATTGAACTCTTGATCATACCCTCATACCCTTAAGATTATATTATTATCACCTATGATAAATTATTGATATCTATTATGTTTACCCTTACAGAACAAATGAGATCAACCATACATATGTTTCCCTTCCCCAGGTGAGGAATAAATATTTCATATATGTTATATCTAAGAACAAAATTAGATGTAAATAACATAATAAAAAATGTTATAGATCAATTATGTATAATTGTTTTATGTTTCCATTTTTTCAAAGAAATTAAAACACTCATATCCTCAAGTCTTTACTATTTAAGAATTTATTAAATTTTCATATTAAATAACGTAATATTTTTAAATGAACATTATTTGTTTTCTTATGTGGTATTATATGCATGGTTTTGTAAATTATAGATACTATAATGATGTAAAATTAGTGAGAAACCATTATAAGATTCAGTGTGTGATAACATCTTAATGTTTTGGTAAGGTTGAGATTAAGAGGATTTCCTTCAAATACATTTACTTCATGACACAAAAAGTTGAAATTATTTTGGAACAAATTCTTATAGTGGTAATAAACCTAAATAGTGTTGGTTGATTGTATCTTTTCCGTCATTACGGTAAATTATAAAGGGGTTATTACTAAAGATCTACATTTACACTCTTGGGGGATATTATTAAGAAAAAATCATTTATTTATTAACAAATATGATATATTTTTATATTTAATAACCATAGATAAACTAGGTTAAAAGGAAGGCTTTATGGTTTAAATCTCCTAAAAATGAATTTTAATGATTAGTTGATTACCCAATATTATTTCTCATAAAATGATTTTGGTTTTATTTTGTGGATGAAACTAGGAGGAATTATTTTAATAACGGGTGTGATTGATGATTAAATGATTGTACCCATGTGAAACCAAATTGAATGGGAGATATAATTTGAAATCCTATCATTATTCCTCATCACATATCTCATTATATGATAAAAAAATAAACATATGTTAGTTTTTAAATGAACTAAATAAGTGAAAAAATTATTCTCATAAATATCATGGAGGAATAAAGATTAAGCCTCATACCTGTCAAAAGTGTTGGAAGAATCATCTGGGGAAATGTCTAAAAGTAATAGGATGTTTTTTTAGGTTTTGAAAAAAGGAAATCTAACAATTAATTTACTTTCAAATATAAAATTTGCTTTTAATGAATTATTTCTGGATAATTTCTTCTTTATAGGGAGAACTATGATCAAATGTTTTAAATATTAAAACTATGGGCATTATAAAATTTTATATTCCAGGGGTAAACCTCTATAAGAGAATAAATAAAGTTATAAAAGTAATGATGTTTTATGAAGAGGATAATATGTATTAAAGATAAATGGTATGAGTTATTTTAACTTTATTGATTATTTTAGAATGAATATGAATTATTAAATTGATTTTGATGAATCGTAATATTTGATTTAGATTTCCCACTCTAGAAATTATTAGTTAAGGAACATGATAAAAAATCATGGATAATTTCTTAAGACGGGTGAGTAATGATTTAAGTATTTATTTATTTGGATTCCAGAATTATGTTGTAGAATTACTTTTTTAAAAATATTTTTATTATAAGTATGATTAAACTTTATGGGATTGTGTTCAATTAGTTTTTCATTAAGTGTTACCAAGAGTATGTCTAATGGTATTGATAACCAACATAAGTGATTTAGTGGTAAAGGGATATTATTTGAGAAAACATAATTTGGGGAAAGATAACCCTTACATATTCTTAATGATATAATAATAATTTTTAGTTGGCATAAAGTGATTATTTATTTGGATAATGAAATGTTAAAAGTATTGGAGACATTGATAATGGATAGTGATTTAATGAAAATATATTTTATGTTATCATTGATGAAGTTTAATGAATTTCTTGATATTTGGAATATATTGGGTATTCGTTTATTTTATTTGAGGAATATATATAGAGTTTAGTATTTTGGAAATATATATTTATATTTAGTTTTTATGGCGACTTAGGTTATTAGATTTTTTTATGAGAATTTAAAATCAAGGCATTCACATGATTGGAATGTTACATTAAGAGAAACATTATGTTTTTTGGGATTAATGTTAACATCATTTTGGAACATATGTTCCATTAAAAAAAAGGGTTTGAACTTTTTTTAAACATATTATGTAGGGGTTTTATTGTTTACTATATATTGAAATTTTTATATTGATCACTGGATGATATTTTCTCTATTTTATAGATTGATGTATTGATGCATCCTATAAACTTTTATTCATATTGAATAATAGTTTCTAGTCATATTTGTGCTGGTATATGCCTAGATTTAGAATGAATTAATTTTCATTCTAGTATGGATCATATGATCATTAAATGTTAATTATATTGTTCTGGGTATGGAAAATTCATCTTAAATATTCATTTGAGGGAGTAAGTAATGAAATATAAGTATAAATTAATCCATGGAAAAATAAATGATGAAATTATGCCAATAAAATAGCATGAAATCATGTATGAATAATTTCATTAATTCATTGGTTTCAAAATTACATCACCATATGAAGAATTATTTTGAAAAATTATTTTTCCCTTTTGGTAGAAAATTATTAGGAGATAAGGTTAGTTTTCACTTCTCGCAAGTAAATGGTTATATGTTCATTAAAATTATCATGTCCATGTACTCAATAACTATTTGTTTTTATTTGGAAATTATATCCATAATCTCTGTCTATATTTTCACTTCACACTAATATTTTCCAAAACTAGGAAATATATTTTGTGTTTTTTAAAGTAAACATTATGTTTCCCACTTACTTTTTTAATGAATGTTTTATTATTCATTTACAGGATGTGGGATTTCAAAAATTGTCTTTTATAATATAAATCCTTTGAATTCCAAGAAAATAATTGTGAAGAAATAATTTATTTAATGGGGTTATAATATAACATTTATGTATTTTAGAATATAATTTTCTCTAAATAAATTGTTAATGCTCGATAGCTTGTCATATACTTAATCCAGATCATAGATGGACCATATTATTAAAAACCATTGAAAAATAGACACTAAGTTGGAAGGTATGCATATTAATAACCATATTATGAGAAATATTTATAGATATATTTTTATCAATGAAAATTTAACAATAAATTCATAACAAATAGGTAGTAAAATTTAAATATAATCGTTTTATGATTCAAAATTATTTTCACTTCCAAAATGGTTTTTATATCTTTTTATGAGAACATTAATTATAATTAATTTGTAAAAGTTTTATAAATTTTATTCTAGGAGATTGAATTAGTTATTTTTTTAAATCTAGAAGACAATATTAGATTAGGGAGATTGTTTTCAATTTTTTATAAAACAATTACTTTTCAATAAATATAGTAAAATGCCAATTAATTTTAATGATTATCATTTAATTTCAATAAAATCACCTATTATGATTTTAATTTTATCTTAATGTAATATAATTCACCATTATTTAGTTGTAATTTATTTAATTACATTGGAATCTGTATTACATGTTTTTCTAATACGTAATCTTTTATATTTTAAATGCATTTTTTTATAAATAAAAATGTTTTAAAATAGAAAAGATGTTTTTTATAAATAAATAAATTTAATATTTATTGGAAAATTACATTAATAATTTTTTTATATATTATATTATATATAATTTTTTAACATTAATTGAATAGTTTTTACAATTCATGGAATTGAAGTAAATTACGTTTTAAGCATAAAAATTCATTTTTCAAAAATAGGGTTTCATTGCATTTTGTGGGATTAATTAAAATTAAACTATGAACGATATATAATTTTAATTTATTAAAATGTAATATATATTATGAATAATAATAATTAACATAACATAATATGATGAAATTTTTTCTTGATCATTGTAAATTGTAAAAAAGTAATATTTTGTGACCATAGTTATGCTTAATATTGGTTTATCGGCGTTTAATCCATGAGATATGGGTAGGATTTACACAAAAAACTATTAAATTATTATTGAATGAATATATTTTAAACATATATCATCCTACCAAATAATATAAATCCATTTGGGGAAAATGTTTTATTATATTTACCATAAACCAATGAACACTTTTAAGGAATTCAATATGTGTCACTCCACTCACTCATAAAAGGGTACCTATCCTCCTATAATATTCACACAATTGTATTATTATATATTTTAAAATACATTATAAATACACTTCCTAGAATAATTAACTTAATCTTAGATATTATTTTCTTTTCTTAGGAGAAATCCTTCATGGATTAATGTGTAATCCAAAGTAGGTCCCTCAATGAATATGTATAAATCATATCCAATATGTTTAATTTTATTTCATATTAAATCATATCAAAAAATATTCTATACATAAAAACATAATGAATCATGTATCATAAATTTAATAATATTTTTTTGTTATGTTGGAAGAACCATTTACCAGCTCTCCTCTATCAAATGGGAAAAGAAAGAACCCCTGATGCGAGGTGTGGACTAACGCCTCCAGATAGAGAAATGACTTATTTCCCACAACCATCATTCATGGATTTTTATAATGATTATATATATATATATATATATAAAACTTCATCTAGAGGTATAATATATTGAAATAACATGGATTTTTATGTATTATTTTTGGACATTGTATAGATTATTTTTAAGAATTAGCGCTGAGACGTTATGTCTTTCCAATGTCGGATTTTCCCAAAATAATTGTTTGAGATATATTAAATATATTAAATAGTAATCATGTGATTTTATCCTAAAATAGTGTAATACCTTATATACAGGGCACCATATCATAAATTATAGGGAATCGTTGAGACCAAAATGTGATTTTTTACACTAGGTGGGACATTACCTTTGTCGGTGCGTGCAAGTTTTTGAAAAATCATGAGCATGGAAATGAATAAATTAATTAAATAATTTTTTTATTTCATTTTCATTGACACAGTGACTAGGGAATCTTTAATTAGTCTACTATGACGAAATTATATTTATAACCACATAAACATGGAGACTTTGGAGAACCATTATAGAGCATTTTGGAGGATCTACCTAAGACCGAAAGAAATAAGATCTTGGATCGATGATCTACATTAAATGGAATTAGGATATCTAACCACTGATTGATATTCAACTCCTTTATTCATTATCAATCGATCTAAAATGTGGTAGGATGTTTTTTTTATTCTTTCTGTTCCATGTTCTTAACATCTACGACACATACGAATCAATCGACCGATGGATTGATTCAAAAATTGGTTATCTTGTAGGAAGGGTTTATCTTTAGTGATTATATTGTTATAATTATTTGTAATCATTTATTTTATAGTTCTTAATCTAATGGTTATGGATTGAGGTCATCCTATCTTTGGAAGAGGTTTATTCCTTATGTTTTTTGTTTGTGCATTTCTCACACGCTTCTTCATTCACCACGAGCATTATTCGTTTGAACTATGGTTCAACATCCCCCTATGAATCAACCGTTGTGAACCAATTTTTGGTGAAATGATCCAATATCATAGATTCTAGATCCCCACAAAATGAAGGTGGCTTGATGATAGGATATGATACAAATTAGATGGGTTTTAAAAATATATTTTGTGTTCTTCAGTGCACAATGAAGAACTATGTATAAATCCAATTTCTGAAAGGATCAAATGTCCGTAAGATATTAATCAATGATGAGGAGGAACTTTAGGATGTGATACCTGATTTTTTGGGTGTGGAACATCATGATCACTGGTTGGAGTAAAAGAGAAGGCACAGAGCACCAGATCTGAGAATATATTAAATTTCATGTTACATGTTTTGTATGTTTGAATTACATTCTGTGTGGGGAACTATTAGAAGTGACTAGGGATTTAGAGAATGTATAGAATCACATGGATTTAAACCCTATCATATTGTGTGTAGTATCTCTGTGGTGAATCAGTGTGTACATCTGATAGTACAAGGAACCATTTTGGAGTACACGGGTTTGAGCATGTTGTGTAATCCCCTACACGAGAAAAACATAGACAAGTACATGGGCTATGCTGTGTAATTTTACACAGGTACAATACATGAAAAGATGACATACCATGTACTATTACAAAGACACAACCATGAGATATGGTCTGTTTACACCGGAAAGAGTTTGGTTTAAGGGATAAGGTGTGTAACCCTTCAACCCACAATCTGCTTTCTAAAACATGTCTTGTATCCCATGTCCAATATATATTAAATAACATTTCCCTAGGGAGAATTACCCAAATGATAACCCTAAGGGTTATTGTGGAATCAAATCCTATAGACATTCTTGTGATACATTATATGGGAGTTCATAGATAGAGATTTTAGAATCATTACATGAGGCCTATAGTGAAATCCTAGATTCGTCTTTGTGCCCTATGTAGTGTTCTTGTAATCTTCATGACCAACAATGCAGGATCATAAATCCTCTACCTAGCAGGTTAATACAGATTTATTTTTTGGTATACACCATTTCCATGGGAGTGATACTCATCTCATTATCATATCTCTACATCACTTGTGTGTGTACTTATAATGGTGAGACCTGATTAGAATTACCCCTGGGATGGACATCGTTTGTATTATTATACTCAGGATTGTGTTCTACCGAATGAGTTATTTATGGAATATTAGAGATAGAATCTTAGGACGACATACTATGGTAGTGATGTAACTTGAGACTATTCTTCATTGTATATTATACCTGGATATTCTTGTTAAATGTGTTATAGACATACACTTGTATAGATATGACAACATTACCTTTATTTGATGCTATGTGGTTAGGGGTTTTTAGAAGTAATATTTATACTCATCCAGGTAGTTTCATTTCCTACATGTGTCATTTCTTATTTATGTGAACAAATTTTTTATAAAATATTTAAAATATCAGGACCAGACAGTGCTTAGTGAGACATGACCATCATAGGTGTGTTCCTACCATATTTGAAAATCACCCCCACATTTAATTTTATATTTGAATTATTTTTTGGATCTTTGTAGTGGGATTGTATTAAATCATATTTACATTCTATTACTTCCTATAGTACACCTATTTTGTGATTTAGATTTATGAAAGCATGATTTTTCAGTTATTTTTTACATTTCATCATTGTATAGGCTTGGAATGTGTGCATGTGAACAAGTAATAAGGTTATGGGATCCCATGTTAGCGATATGACTACATATTTGTAGTTACCGTCCCCTATCACAATAGAGGTGGTTTGGGGAGTTGCACCATGGGCCCCTTTGGGAGGGATCATGATAGAGTAGTATCAGAGTGGTTAGTTCTACATTAGTACTCGAGTCTATGAGTATGCTTTGGGGAATCTTTGTTAAGTGTTTAAAGCTCATATTTCAAGACCTATAATCTAGTGTTGGTGTGGTGGATGACGTATCCATACACTAAGGCTAAAATATACTTTTTTGGATTCATTACATGATAACACTGATCATAGGGAAAATGATGGTACAAACAACATATAGGAATGGGTTATTGATTCTATGTCCTTCTTGAGTCAACTATCTAGATATAATCATTGATCATGTTAAATCTTGATGATTTCTAGATGCCTCCATGATGTATTGTATATATGATTCGACATGAGGATCATGAGGATGATCTACTCAATGATGAGGAATTGATACATGTATTGGTTCCCTAGATGTTCCCTCTAAGTTGTGCACTAGCTATACCACCCCTATTGAAAATCATGTGGTACTTGTAGTACCTGTGGATAAGTTCTAAAACATGAGTGAAATTCATGATTTATAGTGGAAAAGACCTCTTAGGTTCCATGGTGAGCCTGAAAATGGAAATAGTGGACTATCTTGAGGTGGTGACCCATGTTTCCCATTTTGCGAGGACACCAATAGATTAGATGGTGGTCCTGCCAGAAATACTTTTTCACGGATCAACGGGGTGATGGTTGGGTATGGGATCATATATTATGATGAGGTGACTCTTGTGTGGAATGAGTTTGAGTTTCATTTCATATAAGAGTGCTATATTTCTATACTAAGGGTTGTTTATATCGAAGAGCTTCTACATTCCAACGGGGTAGCATGACATTAGTAGAGTTTTCATCAATGTTTACCAGAATCTCTAGGGACTCGATGGATAAGGTTCATGACTAGTTATTCTAGGATCATACCTTTTAGTGATGTATTCATAGATACATATAAGAATGTTTTATCCCTATATGAAATCATACCCAGGATGGGGTCCTAGAGAAATATTTTCTGTTGATAGATTCTTGTCTGAGGAGATATTCCCGGTTATCATTGGTAGTTGGAATACATGACCAGAGACCTTAAAATAAAGGAGATGAATTTATTCATAAGGACCTAAAGGTGTTATATGTTTCAATAAGAGGTCCTAGGACAAATGGTATGTAGTTTAGGGCTCACAGGGTGGTCCCGATCATCTGAGAGAGAGGTGGTGTTTTGTCGTGTAACGGTTGGGGACATCTTTAAAAATATTGTCCTACCCGTCATACGACTAAGAGAGAAAATGTAGATGGGCTACCAAGGCAGAGACAATGGTAGGATTAGACAGGTTCTCAGGGTGGTGTACATGTAAGAGGATATGGGATAGTAGAAGGAGGTGGGAGATGCTTTGACTTATTACCCCCACAACCCCAATGTGTTTTACTCCAGGCTCAGAGTGATTGAGGAAAAGGGTGAAGAGAGATGCAGGAAATCGAAGCATATGAAACAAAGGCTTTGGGAATGATTTGAGGTATGATAAATTTCTAATCTAACTTATTTGAACTACTTATATCCTTTTTTCGGTCATTACTTTCTTACGGAAAACATGTATAATACTTAGAGATTCTAGTTGATCCTTTGGCACAAAACATATGCTTGGAGACGCCTGCTAGAGAAGACTCTGCAGTCAAAGAATTGTGAAAATAGTATCATCTAACTCTTCAAGGGGATAGTTTATGTTTGGATCTATTTGTATTAGAGTTGAGGCCTTATGATGTCATCTTAAGTATGGAATGGTTATAATAGTTTTACTCCAAAATTGAAAATTTTATGAGAATGAGTTGGAATATCTGTAGTGAAGGAACTGGGAAATTCATTGTTGGTAAAAAGGAAACTCAAGGAATTTAGAATGGACTCATACATAGGATGGTATACTTAATTAATCACCAGTTGGCCAGAATGAACCTTGTTTCAGTAGATTTAATGAGTTACTATTTTCCTGTAGTGGTGGTGGAGTACATGGAAGTCTTACCCGATGATGCTTTGGGTTTATGTCCCCACTAAGAAATAGACTTATTCATTGGTCTATACCCTGGTATGGAACTAATATATGTTCCATAATATTGGATGGCTTCTATAGTGCCTTGATATCTGATGGTTCATTTGGAGAACTTATAGAGGAAGGGATTTGTTAGACCCAGTGTTTCACCTTAGGCATCCCCAGTATTGTTCGCCAAGAAAGAGAACATGATATTAAGGTTATGTGTTGACTATAAGCCTTTAAACCAGGTTATTGTGAAGAACATATATCCACTAGCAAGGATTGATTATCTCTCTAACTAGTTTCTAGGTGAATGATTGTTCTCAATGATTTTCCATAGATCAGGAAATCAACAACTATGAGTACAAGACATGGTTATACTGAAGAATACATTTAGATGTCACTACGGTCACAATTAAAACATGGTGATGCACATTGGAATGTAAAATTCCATAGTATAGTTCATGGGACTCATGAACCAAATCATTCATTAGTTCATAGACTAGTTAATGGTACCTTTCATTGATGATATCGGTTTGTGCTTGGTATCTGAGGAGGAGCACATGAGAATCATGAGTATAGTTTTGGATGTACTCTGAGAGCACTATCTTTATGGAAATATTTAAATGTTCTAGTTCAGTATTTAGGTGGTTCTCATTATAGGATATATTATCTCAGTAGATGCAGTTGTTGTGGACCTGGAAATGTTAAGGAAATGTTATCATGGAAGACACCCTAGGGTGTGACTAAGGTTCAGATAATCCATGGGTTGGCCAAATATTATTGGAGATTCAAAGCTTATTTCTCCAGGAAATTATCACCATTGATGTATTTGACCCCAAAGGGATGTTATTTCATGTATATAGAGAGGTTCTGACATGATTTTTAGAAGTTGAGGAAGAGTTTGACGAGTTCTCCTAGAGGAGGGTGTCGAGTATGTAATTTTTTTCATTACACAAAGAACCAGTCTTGATTCTATTCTGAAGTAGAGGAAATAATTGATTTCCAATGGTTCACATATTTCTAGACAACATGAGAAGGAATATGTGACCCCTGATCTTCAGTTAGCATTAGTAGTATTCACACTAATGATGTGGCTACCCCTCTTTATTGGGGAGTGGTTTATCATATTTTCTGATCAAAATTATCTAAATTATATATTCTCTCCAAAGAATATGAAGTTGAGACATAAGGGATATATAGAGTTCTTCTAATATGATGACTTATAAGTTTACTATACTCAAGGGATGTGAAATGTTGTAGTGGATTCTCTCTAGAAGAGGTCACTTTAGAAGTTATAGAATGAGAAATTGAATTATATTTCAACATCAAATTTATCATTTTTTGGATGGAGATGATGAATATTACGTCCATACGATGGTTTTCACCCCTTCTCTTTTGTAGCGTTTCTAGGAAGCATTGTTGGGGTATTTTCACTGTGAGACCCTAAGAACATAGATATCCACTTTACATACTCATGATGGATTTTCAATAGGTTGAGATCATTTCATTATTTTCAGAGGATAGGCACTGGTACCTATTACATTACAGGAGGATTATCTGATAGAGTATCATATGTCTCCCTTGGTAGTAAATCCAGGTTTTTAAAATATCTTCCGAAAACTCCAATTTCAATTTTGGTCACTAAGGATGAATAAGGGAGTTACTGAGTTTGAATCTCAATTCCTCATTTCCCAGTAAGTGAAGGTTAAGCACTAGCTTCTAGTGGGTATAGCTCAACCCCTTGAGGTGACAGAATGGAAGTGGGATGGGATAGCCATGGAATTCATTATGGTTCAACAACAAACATCTATGATGAAAAAATATATATAGTTGGTCATGGAATGACTCAGCAAGTTATACTATTAGTTATTAATTTGAGAGGAGAAAAATAGGGGGATTGGGATGACCCTATTTTTGGGAGATAGTCAAACCCATGGAGTTCCATCGATGATTGTTTTTGAAAGTGATACTCACTTCACATCCCAGATTAGGATGGGGTTAAAGGAGGTTTTTAGGACTCAGTTACACTTGATCATTACTTTTCACCCCTAAACAGATAGACAGAATGATTAGGCCATTTAGGTTATAGTGTACATGCTACAAGCTCACATGTTAGAGATTTTGTCTTTTTTGGGAGTATCACTTACCACTAGTAGAGTTATCATACAATAATATCTTCCATACCACCATTGGTATGGTGCCTTTAATGTATTTTTATGGGAAATCCTACATGTCACCACATTATAAGCCTCACCTAGGAGAGTCTATATTCATGGTTACAAATTTTTTCAGAGATACTAAGGATAAGGTGAAGATCCAATTGGAGTGAATAGATACTACATAGATCCATCATAGGTATTTTGTGTACAGATGGTGAAGGCCTTTATAGTTTGAGGAAGGAGACCTTGTGTTTCGAAGGATTTCACCTCGATGTGGATTATGGAGATTTGGATTTGGTGGCAATATATATTTGACGTTCATTAGCCCATTCTAGATACTACATAGTGTTGGAAAGGTTGTGTACAAATTAGATCTACCTCCAACGTTAGACATGGTACATGGCGACTTCCATGTGTCACAGTTTAGAAGGTAAGTGCATGACCCATTACATGTTATTGAATAGGGATATATTGACATTGAGGATGGAGATACCATTTTAATACTCGATAGAGATCAAGGATTAGGGGGTGATGATCCTACATTGGATATTTATGTATTTAGTCTCTATCTGGTGGAAACACAAGAATCTATCAGAGATAACACTGGATTGGGAGGCTTATATTCATGCTCAGTACAGACATCACTATCTATAGAATATTTTTATATTTTATGGACATAAATTATGAAAATGGGTTGAATTTAATGACTTGTAATTTCTATGTATTTTTTTATAGATATTGCATAGAATATTGAAGAGACCATGCACTAAGGAGGCATGCAATGCCGAGGCCTAGTGTTACTAGATTAAATGACTGAAATATATTAAATATATTTAAAGGAACCTATCTTCTATTTCTCAAAAACAATATAATAACATCTAAATAGGTTCATGAAGTTTAATTTTGAGGAAACTATTTATTTCAATGAATAGTTTTTATCCTAGGCTTGACATAACCATTATCGGTGATGTTCGTTTGTGGAAAAGTCATCGTGGATGTGAAAATGAATAAAATAATTATGTAAATTTCTTTTTTTGTTGATTCAGTGACTAGAGAGTCTTTAGTTTTATTTATATGGCTATATTGAAGGATTTCCCTCAAAACCATGGAGCCATTATAGAACCATTATATATTGCTTTTGAGAATCGATCTCAGATGGATGGAAACCGAATCATGGATAGAAGATCAACATGAAATAGAATCGAATGATATTTCCAACGGTCATGGAATAGATCCATTCATCATAAGAGATCAATCCAAAATGAGGTAGAACATTGGTTTTGATTGGGTACTTTCCTAGATCATAATTTATATATACAATGTGAATCAATTAACTAAAAGAATAATTTGTAGATCAGTCATTTTACATGATTGGATTATTTTTAGGGATTTTATTTGTAGAATTATTTTTTGATAATTTAATATTAATTGTTTTTCTAATGGTGATAGATCATGTCAAACATGAATATAAGATGAGTTTCCTTCCTTGTGTTTGTGGTTGTGCATTTGTCTTCTGATTCATTGTTCTCCACGAGAATTATTCTTCTGGCCTATGGTTTGACATATATTGATTAATTGATAATTTTTGAACTCATGTCTTATCAAAACGATCTAAAATAATAGATATGGGATTAATAAGTCATGTATCTAGGGAGATGTAGGGATCATCGACTGATCTAATAGTTTTGACACCGGATTTCAAGTTTTTTCAAAAGACAATAAAGAACGATATATAAATCCATTGTCCAAATGGATAGAATGGATGGAAGATGTTATTAGAAAATGATTAGACTCTTTTGGATATGAAACCTTATTTTTCAAGTGATACAAGGAAATATAAGTGTCTAAAGAAAAGAAGAAGATGCACATAATCAAATCACAGAATCTAGAAAATTCCATGTTACACAGCTTGTATGAAAGAGCTACAGAATGTGTAGGTCCCTCATTGTAGTGTATTATGATTCATAGAAAGGTATGTTTCACATGGAATGTGATACTATCACACCATATGTGGTATCATACCAATTACATTGAATGTACATCATTGGGTACATAGAAATATGATAGAGTACACAGGTTGTGGCACGACGCGCATTCCTCTACACCAACATGGCCTGGAAAAGTGCACAATGTTATCCACGTACTGGAACAATGGTATTGTACATAGGCATCTAACATTTCATGCACTATAACATAGAAAAGTTGAAAAGGGGGTTTTATCCAAAAATACTCTATTTTATAAGGGGCTGATTGTTGAGAACAATAAATTATCCTTTTATTATGACTTTTATTCTCACAAATACCCTTGTTTGTTATTCTAAGGATTTTACCTTAAGTGTATTTCAAGAAATTAATATTCTTTATTTCTCTATTTGGGAAAAATATATTAGTGTTTAATCCACATGGAATATTTTACAATGTGTTCATAAATTGTTTTAGCGTATTAGCATGTTCTGGAAGCACTGTTCATGCTCTACGTGTTCAGAAATCACTTTAGCATGTTCTGGAAACACTGTTCATACCCTAAGTTGAGGAGCGTAGCATAAGGATGGAATCAATCGTTTACTTTACTGGATATCAGAAAAGTATGGTTAAGAAACCATATGTTATCGACAAAAGTATGGTTATTCAACCACATGTTATCAACTAAAGTATAGAAGAAGAACCCTATGTTGGGAAGGAACCTTGCATTCAGGTTATCAGAAAAGTATGGAAAAAAACCCTACATTAGTGTGGAACATTTTGTTTGTTTTTAAAAAATATGGTTCATCAACTTTACTTTTGTAAACAACCTTACGTTGCATCAAAAAGTATGGGTCAAGTACCTTATGTTCAGAAGATGATAAAAGTATAGATTATATAACATACGTTTGAGAGTTGAATAGAAAAGTATTGTTAATCAACCTTACGTTGTGAACCTTACGTTTTGAACTGTACATCGTGAACCTTATGTTTTGAACCTTATGTTGTGAACCTTATATTGTGAACCTCACATTGTGGACCTTACATCCAGAGAAAGAATGCTATGTGGTTCAACCCTACATTTGGTGTTGGAGATCTAAATTACAACTTCATTGAGCAACAGTCTTTATACAGACTAATAGGATGATTACAAGCGAGATTAAAAGACATATTTTAATGAACATCATTGACTAATTCAAAGTTGTTTATTTGTGATTCAAAGGATCAATTTAAGAGAATCTTTTCATGCTGAATATTCAGGGGAGTTATGACTGCCCTATTATTCAAACATTTGAATATCGCAATTCTAATGGAATTTTTTTTGGATCTATATTCGAAAGGAAAGAGTTATTTTTATCCTATATATCTATGATATTTTTTATTACATAAAGAGAGAAGAATCATCATAAATAATATTATGATAACAAGCTCTCGAGTTTTTCACTACTACAGTTTACAGAGATATACGAGTCACTCAGATCTACTGCTACCAAGATCTATGAAACTATGTTTTTATAAAGAAGAAGAAAAACTTTGAAGATTAACTGATTCTAAATCAATTATCTATTGTGAATCTACTATTTTTGATGTTTCTGAATTCATTTCATGATCTAATACAACAGGATCAACTCAAAACTACTTCTACTGGATGAAAATTCTTTTTTAAGACGATGATCCATCGACTGTAAGTTGCATGATGCTGCAACTGTAACGATATTCTGGAAAGAGTTTTTTTCAGAAAAATAATATTTTTATTTTTAGTAACTGACTTCTCATACTAAGCAATGTATTCGGATCTATGTATGAACTAGAAGGCCTTGTTTTATCCTTAACTTGTAAAGGTTTCAACTTCTTATACTCTGTTGAGGATGGTATGTTGGTAAGAGGACCATATAGGGAAAAGCACCAAGATCATGGAGTAGAGCATTGGTGGAGTGGACTAGGGGACTTCTGTACCTCAAACCACAACATATCCTTGTATTTTTTTAAAATTTTTATTTTCCACTAAATAAAATATCTGATGGAGATAAAAGGATAGACTCAACCATCTTCACGATTCATGAAAAATCTGTAAAAGACACAATACACCCCCCCACATGTGCGTATTTTTTGTAACCTGATACAACAATTTGTATCTGAAGAGGTGGTTTTGTCAAATCTATAAAATTATGAAAGTTTTGGATTATAAAAAGAATAATAACTGATAAACTAGAGAGCTTGTCAATGGTTTGAGCTCCCTACTTCAACGGTAAAAATTATTGATGTCGGAAATCAAGGTTGAGCATTTACGTAAAGAACCTTGGATACAAAGTGTACTCGAAAATTTTAACTCCATATGTTAATACTGAGAAACCTGAAATATGGAGCGCTGATATAGAAGCATATTATGAAATAAACTCAAAAGATAATAATGCTATAATCTTTGGTCTTAGACTAGATGAATTCAACAGAGTATCTTAGTTCTCGATTACTTATAAAATGTGGCAGACGATTGCAGTTTCCTATGAAGGAACTGAAAATTTCCGAAAGATGAGGTATGCCATAGAAAAATTTAAATTTGAAACATTAATAATGTATGAAGGAGAAATGATCACCCAGATGAATGAAATACTTATAGAAATTGTTAACAATATCACTGACTTGGGTGATCCTATCAAACAAGAAGATCAGACCCTTAAAGTTCTAAGAGTATTACAAACTAAGTTGAATGGAATTTCATGTGCTATTAGGAAATCATCACAAGTCAATGATCATGCAATGAGAGATTTAATTTGAACTATTATGATGTATGAAGCTGATATGGAAGATGAAGAAAATCACAATAAAGTTTTAATCAAAATAAAAAATACTTCTTTTAAGGTAACATCTCAAAATAAATGTAGAAAAATGAAGAATCAAATCAAAGTGAAATCAGAGAGTTTTGATTCAGCTATTTCAAATTTGAAACTAGCTCATCTAGCCAGAAAGTCCAGTAAATTATAAATAATGATGATTTGATTCATAAAATCCTTCAAAAAGGATGAAAATAAACTAAAGGATGCTAGATGCTATGAATACAAAAATATGGGGCACATTAGTCAAGACTGTCCTCAATTAAAATGAAAAAAGAAAAATAAATTTTTAAAAAACAATAATTATGAGTATAAAGGGAAAAAGGGGAATAAAAGCTACATGGAGTGTTTCTGAACACTCCAGCAGCTCATCAAAGTCTATCTCAGAAAATGAAGAATCAAATCTAAAAGTAAACATGTGCTTTATGGCAGAAGCTGACAAGGTACAATATTTTTACTCGCCTGATTCTAAATCTAGTTCTTATGGTTAAAATTATAAACAAGCATCCTACTTCAATATGATGAAAGAGAAATATGATTTCTTATTTAAGAAATAGATATCAAAAAAAAATATTCACACTCTTATTTTAGGAGAAAGATACATTCTTCTAAAACAACATCTAGAGTTAATTGAAAAATATAATTCATCAAACACAAACTGTACAGATAATAAAACTAAAATAATAACACTAAATATAGAAGTAAAAACATAAAAAGGTGAACCTATTATTATTATGAAAGAAGAAAATAATATAAATTAAATTCTTGGAAAGATTGTTATTAAAAAGTAAATATATGGAATAAACAGTAAGGGTGAGAAACATAAACTGTATAAGAACTATTTTTTCCAAGTACAAAAGGTAAAATTTGAAACTACTATGGATCGAAAGTTCACATATCTAAAAACTATTATTTAAGGCAACCATAATTAAGTGGGATTAAGTAATCCTTTATTTCAACCTGTTCATATGATTCTATTGATTAAAGAAAAAAAGTATGGATTCCCAAGTCTTTAGAGGCTAACATTGCTGCACCCAATAAAATATAGGTATCAAAACAAACCATTGTTTAAATGCCTTTGTAGGAAGCAGGTCACATAAGTTAAAAATATCTATGGTATATGGACAGTGGCTGCTCTTGGCATATGAGTGGAAACTCATTAAATTTCATAACTCTACATCAAAAGGATGGTGGTCTAGTCACATTTGGTGACAATTCCAAAGGTAAGATAATTGGCATAGGAACTATTGGATATCCAGAAGATTCATAAATTCAAAGGTACTCGATGTATGAGGATCGCAACATAATATGATAAGTATCTCTTCAATAATATCATTTTTAGTTCTGTCAAAAGAATTTTTAGATATTTAAAAGGAACTGTTTTTCAATCTCTTATCTATCCAAAAAGTTTTGATTTTAATTTAATTTCATATTCAGATGCTGACTTTGGAAGCTGTAGTTTAGATAGAAAAACCATCTCAGAGACTTTTCACTTTCTAAGAAAATATTTAGTGTCGTGGTCTAGGGAGAATCAACACTCAGTTGCCTTTCCAACCACTGAGGAAAAATATATATCTGCAGGAAATTTTTGTGCACAAGTTTTGTGGATGAAAAACACTCTTATGTACGTTGAACTAAATTTTAATAATACACATATGTTATTTGATAAAACAAGCACTATAAATATTTCAAAAACCCTATTAATCATTCTAGTAATAAGAATATTGACATCAAACATCACATTATAATAGATCACGTTCTTAAAAAAGATATATTCTTAGAATTTGTATGTAATGAAATTCAATTAGATGATATTTTTTCTAAACAAATTCCCACTGAAAGGTTTGAATTTATTAAGGGGGAACTTGAATTATTTATTTTTAAATGAAATTTAAATTTAAATTTTTCTTATTTAAATATTTTAATTCATATCTTATTTTTTAAAAATAAATTCAATTACTTGTATTGATGATAATTTAAAATTTTTCCTATACTACTTTAATTTTTTTCTACATAAATTTTTACTTTTAAATAATTTAATAACTACTATGCGTGTAATGACATGGGAATCATGGATGTGAGATACCAGTTCAAATTCCAAACCCGTTCATTTTCTCAAAACCTCTTGAAACTGAAAAACCTTACCAATATTGTATACGCAAACCTTAACCTCTGAAACCCTAATCCTTCAAGCCTTCAGAAATGTGCTACAAAAATGATCAAGACAAATATAATTGTGTAAGGAGAAGCTAGTAATTTAAAGCATTGGCATATGGTAGGAATAATGATTCTATAGGGAAAAGAAATCAACCTGTAATGGTTGTATCAAACAAATCAGATGCTGAAGAAATCCATTGCATTTCAGAATCTCTACTAAACTTTTAGTGGTAAAAATATTGAGTTTCAATATGAGGTAGAGCTTCATCACTTTTTCAAATCGATTCAGTTCAATCTTGGAGATATAGGGGACACTATATTTATGAAAATTAAAGATCGGTGTTGTTCAATTTCATCTGTGGAAATAGCTAATCTCTTAAACCACCATCATGAGGGAGTTTATCATTTCAACATAAATAATATTGAATATAATGATCATAAGTTAGTAGAAATTATTTCATTTTTATTTTGTTTTACAAGTATAAGAAAAATGTTAGTGAGGGATCTGGAACCTGATCAGAAGATTCTTGTTAAGTTTGTGAAGATAAGTATTTCGCTTAGGATGTTAGAAATTGAGAATATTTTGTTTCATGACATGTACATAATGTTTTTTCTTATGAGTGAAATCAATTTGAATTTTCCTTGATATATGGTAAGAAATCTAAACTACTGTTGTCAACCAGAGGCTAGAATGAACTTCAATCTATATAAAAGGTTCATTTCAAAATTAATGTTTATGTCTGATATGGTGAGATTAATATATACTAGAGTAAGATGCCATCATAGCAATGTTTTCAATACTGGAAATCTAAGGAAGATTGGATTCTTATGGAGTACTTTGAAAGGCAAGCTTATGCCTTCTGGAGTTGAGGAAGTCCAGGACTTGGCATAGGAGAGGAAACCTACTAAATCTTTGTAAGGCATGGAAGAATCCAGGGAAAGTGAATCTTCAATAAGATTATGATTTGAAGCAGTCATTCCACCTGCTGATGAGGGATGTCAAGAAGGACTTCATAGGAAAAGAAATCAAGTGGATCAAACTCATGAGGTGCATGTTCAAGAAAATTCTGATGCAACAGAACCTCTTTTCAGCTATATATTTATTAGAGAATCTTCAGTACAGAAAATTGAACAACAAATAGTTTCTTAAATAGAGGTGACTCCTCATAGAAAAAATAAAATGGTGCAACAAACTGTTGAAAATCCTAGAGAATTTGATGTGGCTAGACCTTAATCTATTCTACCTATATAGCCTACTATGATTTTTCAAGAGGAATTAGCTCAAGGGGAACTGGTATGAGAGGATCTGGGCTTGGAGGAAATCAATTAAGAAGATTCTCAGGAGGAGAAAGAGTCTGTTCATATGAATCAATCAGAGCACCTTTATGAAATTCAATCTAAAATTATTAATGAGTATTTTTCCGTGGATGAGTCCGGGAAGGACTCGATGGAAGAATCAGTGGAGAAGCTCGTACAGAGAGAGAATGAAGGGAATTTAGATACTGAAGCCCTACCTTTAGTCTGGCTAAATCTAGTTGAGGATCAGAATGAGAATCAAGCACAAGGTCCCTCTGACTCTATGAATGCAGAAGTTGAGAAGCTGTATAGAAAGTTAACCAGAGTTGAATCAGAAAATGAAGCTTTGAGAAGATCATTAGAAAAGGAAAAATCAGAGATTTCAGAAATTTAAAGTTAGTTCTATTTCAAAACACGAAGTTTATGTTTTTATGAAGGATATGTATGTTGAAATTGAAAATTTTAAATATGAGATGGTAATTAAGTCAGATTTGGAAGATTTTATGATTTTCATGGAGAAACAATTCACAACTATCAGAAACAATCAAGCAGGTAACTCAGGTACATCTCCTGATATGATACAGGGGTTTTGGCCATTACTATAGTAATGAGAAATGTGAATGAAAAATTACTGGACCTTCAGTGAAATAGTGGTCCATTGTATGTCTTGATGGACAACTAGAAGCATCTTATTGAGCTGTTATCTTTAAATGGACCAGGAATAAGAACTTTTGTGAATTAGTTCACAGATAAGTTAAATCTTATTATGTAAAAGGAATAAATGATACATGAGTTCATTATAGTCAATTTGATTTAGGATATTCATCTGACACAAGAGGGAATACATCTCATTATCTAGTTAGGATATGGATTAACGAAAACGATAATGAATCAGTTAGTAAGAATCAAGGAAGTAATATAGAGAAGATGAGACCTGTTTCAAACCTCTGTTTCACCAAACCATGATCCCCATTGTCATTACAGTATTCGTATTTATATTTTCAATAAAATATATTTTCATTCCATGTATATGTGTTATTAACTTTTTTTACTTTACTGTCTAGGTTAGAAATTCTATTAATACAACTTCAAATATTGATAAATATTTTATTTAGTATTTACTTAAGTTCACTACTACATAATAAAGTGTTGTATGCCTTATTCTATCATTATTATTGATATCCAAAAGGGTGAGAAATTTGGATAAACACAAGATTTTTTTAAGATATTTTATTTTAAGCTTTTGACTCTTTTACTTAGGGGGAGAAAAGACATTTTATATCTCTTTATTTATTTAAAAAGGAGAAATATAGATAAACATGGAAGGATAAATTTTGGATAAACATAAAATTTTATTTTCAATATTTATAAAGGGGGAGACATTATTATACTTTATAATGGAGGGAAAATGTAAAATCTTGTTTTTTTGATTTTATATATATATATATATATATATATATATGTAACTATGGATAACACATTGTTTATCTCTTATTGAAATAATTTTGTTAAAATTAAATATTGTTTTAATCTTTGCAAAATTATAAACTATATGAAATTAATTTTGTAAGAAAATTTCATTGGTTATTTCATGGGTTTTGTTATCATCAAAAATGGGGAGATTGTTGAGCAAGTGTTGTTATCAACAATAATCTATTTTACAAGGGGGATATTCTTGATAACAATACTATATCTTTTTATGATGATTTTGATTCACACAAATACACTTGTTTGTTATTCTAATGATTTTACCTTAAGTATATTTTAGGAAATTAATATTCATTATTTCTATATTTTAGAAAAATATTAAAGAGTTTAATTTGCATGGAATATTTGAAAAAGTGTTCGAAAATCATTTTAGTGTATTAGCATGTTCTGGAAACACTATTCATGCACTTCGGGTTCAGAAATCACTTTATTATATTCTAGAAAAACTATTCATTCCCTAAGTTAAAAAGAGTATCGTAAGGATGGAATCTGTCGTTTACTATAAGGGATATCAGAAAAGTATAGTTTCGAAACCATACGATATCGACAAAATTGTGGTTAAGTAATTATACGTTATCCACAGAAGTATTGAAAAAGAACCCTATGTTTGGAAGGAACCTTATGTTTGGGTTATCAGAAAAGTATGGAAGAAGAACCCTACGTTAGTATGGAACATTATATTTGTTTCTCAAAAGTATGGTTCATCAACCTTACTTTTTTAAACAATCTTATGTTGTATCAAAAAGTATGGATCATGTACCTTACATTCCAAAGATGGTAAATGTATGGATTATATACCATACGTTTGAGAGTTGAAGAGAATAGAATGTTTGATCAACCATATGTTGTGAGCCTTACATTGTGAACCTTACATTGTAAAGCTTACATTGTGGACTATATGTTGTGAACCATACGTCGTGATGCTTACATTCAGAGAAACAATGCTTTGCAGTTCAACCCTACGTTTGGAGTTAGAGATTTAAATTACAACATTATTGAGAAATGGTCATTATGCAGATTATTAGGCTGATTTAAAGACATATTAAAAGCCCAGTATTAATAAAAATCTTTCACTTATTCAAAGCCATTTATTTTTTATTCAAAGGATCGATTTAAAAGGATCCTTTCATAGAAAATATTCAGGGTATTTTTGACTGCTTTGATATTCAAACATTTGAATATTGCGATTCTAAATGAGATATTTCTAGATATAAATTTAAAAGGAAAACATAATTTTTTTTATTACATATATCTATAGTATTTTTTATTACATAAAAATAGGAGAATCATTGAAAATAAAATCCAGATAACAAGCTCTCGAGTTTTTCACTGCTACATTTTACAGAGATATACGAGTCACTCAGATCTACTGCTATTGAGATCTATCAAACTCTATTTTTCTGATGAAGAAGGAAAAAGTTTAAGATTCACCGATTATACATCAATTATATGTTTTCAATATATTTTTTGTCGATGTTTCTAAATTCAATTCAAGATCTATTACAACTGGATTGGCATAGAACTACTTCTACCTGAAGATCATTCATTCTAAAGACGACGATCCATTGAATATCAGTTGTGTGCTCCTGTAACTATAAAATCATCTAGAAAGTATTTTTTTCAGACAAATACTCTTTTTTATTTTGAGTAATCGTCTTATCATACTCAGATGTGTATTTAGTTTTTTTATGAACCAAAAGGATTTGTTTTAGACATAATGTGTAAAGGTGTCAACTTCCTACACTCGGTTGTGGACGGTCTGTTGATAAGAGAACTAGATAGATAAAATCACCAAGCTCATGGAGTAGAGCATTGGTGGAGGTGAATAGGGGCCTTCTATTCCCCAAACAACTATATATCCTTTCATTCTTTAACTATTTATTTTCTGTTGCATAAACAACCTGATAAATATAAACAAACAGACTCGACCATGTTCACAATTCAAGATGAATTTGTAAAAGACTCAATTCACCCCCCTATTGTGAATATTTTTTATAACCCAATCCAACAAGAAATGTGTTTGATTCCCTGGCCATTTACATGGGTAGGAACCATGTTCAAGGGACACAAAGTGTAACCCTTCTACACAATGTGTACTTTCTAAGACATGACATTGAACCCTTTTCCTTTATATCTTAGAAAAGTTTAATATGGGTGTGTTGACCATTTCCCTTCCCTAAGGGTGAGTAACGAATATCCTTACACAGAAAAGACAATGTTACCATTAGTGGTAATTCATTGATTTAGTTTTTGAAAATTTTCCATGAGTCTTGGAGTGATACCCCTTACTCATCTTCATTCCCTAGGTGGAGTTCTTGGTATCGTCATAAACAGCATTATGCGGGCATAGATCCTTTACATAGTAAGTTATTCTAGATTGAGTTGTTTGTATGACCCATGGAGTTGGGAGTGATCCTCATATATCTATTGTGTATATTTAAACCATTAATGTGTACTTATAATGTTCAGAACTATTGAGAATTACCTCTCATAAATATGTCATCTATGTTATCAGACTCATGAGTGTATTCGCCTTAATGAGAGATTTTTGGAATCTTCAAGATGCAATATTAGACTGGCATACTACCAGTGTGAATTAAAATTAAAACTTGTGTCTTTATTGATTATATCTTGATATTACTATTATATGTTTTGCTGACATATACCTATGTAGAGATGATTATATTTCATTTGTTGTGTGCCTTTGGGTTTCAGGGAGTCCTACTGTGTATTCTTGTACTAACCCCTACATGAGATTTTCCCGAACGTGTCGTATCATATGTGGAAAATCATCCATTTGAAAAATACTTGATGGTACATGAAAAGATAGTTTCTTGTGATACTGGATAGATAGAGGTATATTCCTATGGTATTTTAGCAGTTGTCCCAGTTTTACATTCATGTTGGACTTATTTTCAGACACTTTTTTGTTGGTCTTGTATTTGATGCTTTTTACTTTTTTGTATTTACAATCACACTATGGATGGGGTATTTAGTTGTATGAATTCATGGTTGTTCTATTTTTTTTACATTTCATCAATTTATAGGCTTGGAAATGTGTGCGTTTGTGGACATGTACTTATGCTAAAGCCTATCATGTCAGTGATATTCATAGTCGACACTAGTCCCTAGCCCCTAGCCTATTGGACGTGGGATTGGGTTGTCATAGAATGGGTACCATTATTATGGTTCTTTATATCACTTATTTAACTTGTAACATTAATATCCATTATTAAAGGAAAATGTGGCTCATTCGTATGCGTGGACTACGACCTCCACAAAGTGATGTGATTTTTTTATTTTTTCTCAACATGGATGTAAAAAATTATATATATAATGAAAAAATAATTTATTTATGACTTATTAATTATACCATAATTGTTATTTATAATTTACCTTTCTTTAGATACATCTATCAAAAAAATTAAAAAATCACTCATGTGTATGTACGAACTATCATCTCCACATAGTGATGTAATTCATTTTTCATCACTACTTTGAATGAATGATTATAAATATGTTCATAATTATTATATATTAAGATTATATCATGAGTTAATTTCTATATATGTATAAACCATGATCATACATCAATGACCATAACTTACGAACTAAGTCATACATGAAAATTGATGTAAAAAATGCCCAAAATGGGGACTTTAATTAATAATTGTTAATAAATAATTGTTGAGGTGATATATTTTGATCATATATAACAATATATTTATGAATTAGATATTTTTATGATTTTAATATATAGAAAATTATTTTATTTTATAACAGAAAATATATGAATCAAGTTAGATATAAATAATTATTTCATCAAAATTTCTCTTCATTATGACATGTTTTAATGTTATGATAAATTTTCATATTTCTATGATATATATACTACACAACAGTTTATATTTTAATAATAAATTATGTAAGGAATGGTATTTAGTGAACCATTTTATATTTAGGCATTCAATTCCTTTCATTTCAATAATTACTACGTCATAAAGTTCTTAGTCTCAGTTTTTTTCATTATGACTTATTTAATGTTATACAAATGTTTTGTTTTATTAGATGTATTTTCAAAACCATTTTTATTTTTTATCATTAATATCCTTATTTTCATTTAAATTAATGTTATATTTTATTTTATTTTTTTTCAGGGGTGTTATGATTCAAATTTTATCACTCTTGTAAGTCTTTAATGTTTCAATGTCATTTATACATGGATTCTTTATGCTTAAATTTCCCGAAGATAAAATTTTATAACACATCTCGCAAAAATTTTATGTATTTTATTATCCATTGTTTATTATTTAGGATGTAATATTTTTTATTAATTTTATACTCTTTATGTGCTTTGAATTTTTTAATGATTTTTTAAGGAAAATCGTCCTTGTTTTTGTTTTCGGTTGGGAATATTTTGTTCAACGTCCATATTTTTCATCATAATATTTTAAATAATGATTTTAATATTCAAGAATAATTATTTAAGGTCATTTTTAAAATATATTACATTAAATTACAATAAAAAAGGAACCTTCTTATCATTTTCAAAATATTGAACTTTTTACTTTTATAGAAAATGTGAATGGATTTTTGGTTTTACGATACACCACATGAATGAAATTCCTATAAATCATGAATATAATTTTACATAATTATTTATTTATAAGTTTAATTTGGTTCATTCCAAATAATTTTTGTCATAATGTATTGTATATATTTATATTCTAAATAATCTATTTCAAATGAAAATTTTAATTTCTTCAAGAAATGTTATAGTAGAATTTTAAAGATATTTTTATCTATAATAACACACATTTATATTTAATATGATTTAATAAGTATATTGTTTAATGGGAATGTCACGACCCATCCCCCGAGGTCCATTTTGTGACTACCCCATGCCCGCCTTCCATAGCCTAGGGGCTGGAGACAAGCACTAGAAAGGCATATCCCGAAAACTAGGAAGTTATTTATTTTTAACCTGCAAACTCACACAATCCAAGCACACAGCTAGATACAAGCACAAATAAACTATTTAGTAAAAAGAGTGAGTACAACAAGTAAAGGGGGCCAGAATACAAGCCCAACATGAAAGTACAAGTAAAACTGAAAACAACTCCTATGAACGCTCACCAAGGATCCTACCTGAAGGGTAGGTAAAACTCTCAAACTGTGACCTCTGTAGTACGTCTCTTATAATGGTCCACCTCTGGGAAGCCTCTAGTCCTAGCACCCTCAGTCTCGATCAATGCTATTCATCATCTGTAGAAGATACATCAAGGTGTGGGCATAGCCAATGTAGGGGTGAGTATAACAATACTCATTAGGGACCCCGAGACCCCCGAAGGTTTCTCAGAATCTGGAAAATATAAAACAAAAAGAAAGACCACAATTACAAAGCAAGAAGCAATATTCAACCCTACTTAGGTATATTCCCATTCATATACCTAAGTTTTCATGTGAACCCATCTCATTAATGATGAAACACAAGGACCAACTATTTCTCCAAAAGCACAATTGTTCCATGAAGGAAACAATACCACAAATGTAACACCATGAAAGTAAGTACCACAAAGGTAACACCACTCAAAATAATACCACGAAGATATCACCACATATAGGTGTACAAAAATGGTAAAGACTTAGATCAGACAAGGTATAACTTAGGTATGGAATCATAGATGATTAGTTGTATTGCTAGATAGTCTTACTTTGTTGAGAAGCTCTGTTGTTGACCCACACATGGTGAAGATGACCCACAAAGGATCTGAAGATGACCCACACCGGATATGAATATGTCCCACACAGGATCTATAGATGACCCAAAGAGGATCTTTAGATGACCCACACATGACAAGTAGATTAACTAGACAAGATCAGTAGATGATTCTTCAAGTACAGAAAGCTACAGGGATCCCGCACTAAGAATACTTGAACCAGGGAGGATCTTCTACTGAAGACATTAGTTGATACTTAAATATCCACAATGTCCCACGAAGAAGTATCACAAGGTCCGTCATGTCATAAAGGACCCAACGCGACATTCGATGCATCAATCGGATGCATGGTTTATAAGTTATTAGTGTTTTATTTCCGAGGGCCCAGTTGGATTTGGGTTCGGTCCAACCTGGTTGTACCCCAACTTTATCCAAAAAGCAAGTGGAGTATACTAAAAGGACTGTCTCGGTCCAAGGATTCTGGCGTTGTGGATGGTTTGTCAAACAGACGCTTTTTTCTCATGATATGGACAAAAAGGTGTATCTGGGTCCTGATGGGTCCACGTCTGGTCCGACCCGGCCCAACCCGACTTGGGCTGACCCGACCCATCCTGGGCCGACCTGAACCAGTCTGGGTCTGGCCCGAATGGGCTAGAATGAACAGGGCCTAGCTCACTGAGCCGGAGTTCGGCCTAGCCTGCACGGGGGGGGGGGGGGGGGGGGGGGGGGCGCTCGGCTAGGGGCGGTCAGCCATTGAGGGGCCTTCTCTAGCTGCTACCCAAGGGACGACACCCCCCCCCCCCCCCCAGAATTCTGAATTTTACAGTGGACCGTTCATCTTTGTCCAACCTAGAGGCACCACATGGCACCCCATGCTCGTATACGGGACCTACAAGAGCGGGTCCTGCAAGATGTGATGCTACTGGACCAAAATCTGTTCGGGTCCCCCTTCAAGCGACGCGATGGTGCTTCCATCCTCCCACGGATAGCCAATTGTCGAACGCCATTGTGGGCCACCATGGCTCAGCATCCGTGACCACCTCCTCAGTCAACGGTGCCGAGGTTTGGCACCCTTGTACAACACTGCCGGCCAGGGTGCCGGGCGACACCTTCCACCACCACGACCGATGGGCCTTGACCTCCCCCACTACTGGTGGAACGGTCGCGTGCTGCCCCATTTTCATGCGGCCTACTAGGGTGTCGGCCGCCCCCTTCCTCTATTGCGGTCGACGGGCTGTGGCATCCTTTAGTGGCACGGTTGCGCCACCACCGTCATCGAGGCCATCCTGTGTGTCAGTCGCCGCCAATTCCCTACTGGTGTCGGTTTCAAGCGACGTGGGCTAGTTCCTCTTAACCATCGATCTCCCAACGAAGAACACGTCAACAAAGAGGGAGCGGAGGAATCAGGTCGTGTTTGTTTGGTCCTCACCCTCCGTGTTAGATCGATATGAGGTAGTTCGTATATTAAAATCAATGAATTACCTTGAAGAACGAATTAAACAAATTCCCTACCTCAATAGTTCGTTGGGGATGCTATGAGTTAGAGGATGAAGACATTTAAGGAGATTTCGGCGTTGGTCTCTCCCGCAACACACTTCTGATCCGAGCTCGAGCATTGGTTCCTCGTTCTTTATTTGGATGTTCGTTCTTCGTTGGGAGGATGCTTCTACAAAGAGTTCTCTAAGGGCTCCCCCAAATCCCTTCATTACCAACAATCCCCACTAAAAGTGGTGAGGATCCAACATAATTAAGTTCATGTTAATAAATTTTTCACTTAATGTTGGCTCATTAATTGGGGGATTCCAAGAGTTACAAAGGTTTCATGTTCGGATAGTCCCCACCACAAGAATTCAAATGAGAGGTTTCAAATTAATAAAAAAAAAGTTATTGTTTTTTTATTATTTTTTTAACTCTCATATGAAAAACATAAAAACTAGAATCCAGCCCTGACCTACTGTGGCTGAGGTGAAGGCTCCCCAAAGCGAATACCAGAACTATGAGTTCAACGGTGTCCTCATATTTCAATTCTAGGCACCGGTTCAAAAGTTACAAAATGACGCTCACGCGTTTAATGAATGTACCTAAAAAAGGTTAGAAATTCATTCTAGGAATATCGAGCCTCGGAATCATGTGCCATTAATTTTTACTACTCGTTATACTTCTATATAATTAAAAAAATTACACGGAAAAATCCAAGTGTTTACGTTCTCCCCACCTCAGGGATTTTCATCCCCAAAAGTCACAATGAAAACGTGGGATACAAGTGGGGGTACTGAGCATGAATTAGACTCTCCTACTCCCATGTGCTATTCTAGAGGTTCCCATTCTTCCAACATACGTGCACCAGAGGTATCAATCGCCCACAAAGGACTCTCTCTTATCGATCCACAATCTCCACTGGATCCTCCGAAAACTTCGGCCCATCATCAATGTCTATCTCACCCCTGTAAATGATGTGTGAAGGATCATGTACATATCTCTTTAGTTGGCATACATGGAAAATGTCATGCACCCAGTGCAACTGAGGGGGAAGAGCTAAGTTGTAAGCAACCTCGCCAAATCTGCTGAGGACCTAAAAGGGTCCGATGAACCTCAGATATAACTTGCCTCCCCGGCCAAATATCTACAAACCATGTCGAGGTGAGACTTGTAGAAAGACATGGTCACCATCCTCGAACTCGAGAGGTCTCAGTCTCCTGTCAGCATATGACTTCTGCCTACTATGTGCAGTCTTCATCTGCTCTTGGATGGTCTGTACTTTCTCTGTGGTAGCTCGCACCATCTCTGCTCCCATGAGTGTTGACTCCCCTAGGTCAGTCCAACACATAGGTGATATAAAAGGTCGATCGTAAAATGCCTCAAATGGTTCTATAACAATGGTGGAGTGATATATGTTGTTTTATGAAAACTCCTTCAAGTGTATGTGATCCTACGAGCTGCGGCCAAAATCAAGGACGCAAACACACAATATGTCTTCAAGGGTCTAAATGGTATGCTCTATCTGTCCATTCATCTGAGGATGAAAGGTGGTGCTCAATAGAAGTTGAGTCTTGAATTCCTCCTACAAAGCCATCCATAGCTGGGAAGTAAAACATGCATCACGATTAGAGACAATCATCAAAGGCACTCCATGGAGTCCTACAATCTCTTATACATAGAGGCGTCACAATCCCTCTACTGAACCCTGCTCTCTGATAGGTAGAAAGTGGGACAACTTGGTGATTCGTTCAACGATCACCCATATGGAATCTTGTACCTTGGACGTCTGTGCAAGTACGATCATGATTTCCATGGAAATTCTATCCCACTTCCACTCTGGAAACTATAGTGGCTGGACTAAGCCTGTTGGAACCTGGTGTTCTTCCTTCACATGTAGACAAGTGAGGCACCGTTAGACAAAATCATCCACTTCATTCTTCATTCCCAGCCACCAGTGCTGACACCGGAGGACCTAGTACATATTTTCCACTCCTAGATGTACCGCTATAGGGGGTGTAAAGAAATCTATCAAAACATCCACTCATAATGCCACCGGTACCATAGTACATCCTCTGAAGAGGAAGACATGCTTCCCACCTGCAGAAAATCCATTAGGTGCCTATCCTATGGATATATGAGCACATAGAGAATCGAAGTCGGTGTCCCCATGCTACGCCTCCTTGACTCACTGAAGAAGTGGGGTAGTTACTATTAGAGACTGAAGATAAGATGCTCCATCTCGATCCACGTAGGATATCCGAAAAGCGGATAGCTTCTCAGTCGCCTCACTGAACAATAGTATACCAGATCTCATGCTCAGTGAATCTGTTAATCTGTTTCCCTTCCCAGGAGTATAGAATATCTTGAAGTCCTATTCAAATGGGAACTGAAACCAATGCTTCTATCTCATGTTCTGGTTCTTCTAAGAGAAGATATACATGTGACTCTTGAGATCAGAGTAGACTGTAAAATGTTTTCCCATCAAGTAATGCCGCCACATTTTCAAGGTCAAGACCACTATTTCTAACTCCAGGTCATGGGTAGCATAGTTCTTCTCATTCTGCCTCAGCCCTCAAGAACCATAGGTGGTCACTACTCGCTCCTGCATCTGGACACATCCAAACCCTGTCCCTGATGCGTCGCAGTAGACCACGTAGCCAACACCCTCAACCAGTAGTCTCAAGATTGGGGAACTCCTCACTATCTTCCTTATCTTCTAGAAACTCTGTTTTCATCTATACAACCACATGAATGGTTTCACCTTATTTAACAACACTAATAAGGGTGTTGTAACTCTGGAAAAGTTGGGCACAAACCTCCAGTAGTTATCGACCAATCCCAGGAAACTCTACACCTCTGTCACACTCCTGGGTGGTTCCCAATGAAGCACAACCTAAATCTTCACTGGATCCACTACTACTCCATCCATTGAGATAATTTATCCCAATAAGTGTACCTCTCGGATCCATAAATGGTACTTCGAGTGCTTACCATAATGTAGGTGCTCTCAGAGTTTGTCCAGAACTATCTGAAGATGATAGGAATGCTCCTCCTCTATAGCTGAGTATATCAGGATGTCATTGATGAAGACTACTATAAAGCGATTGAGGTATGGCTGGAAGATCTTGTTCATGAGTCCCATGAACACCGTTAGGGCTTTTGTCACACCGAATGTCATAACCATGAACTCATCGTGACCATACCGACATCTGAATGTTGTCTTCTGCACATCCCCATCTCGTACCCTGAGCTGGTGATAGCCTAATATGAGGTCTATCTTCGAATACCACCATTCTCCCTTCATCTTATTGAAGAGATCTACAATCCTTGAGATTATGTACTTGTTCTTCATGGTCACCTAGTTTAGGCATTAATAGTACACATAGAGTCTCAAACTCCCATCCACCTTCTTGGTGAAAAAATCGGGGCTACCCATGGAGAAACAGTGGGCCTATTGAACCCCTTACTCTACAATTCCTCCAGCTATACCCACAACTCTCAATGCTCCATGGGATCCATTTAACATTCTAGTGTAGATATCGGTGTTGTCTCTGGGTATAAATCGATATAAAAGTCCATCTCTCAGTAGGGAGGTAGACCTGAAACATCATCAGGGAAAATATCAATTTACTAGTCCACTACTATAGGATTGCTCAGACTCTCAACATTTACCTTTCCAAGGATATGGCTATCCAACTATTGTGTGATCGGATGCACCCTCCTCTACGTAAGTCCATCTTATACTGCAAAGGTTCCCTTCTCTCCAGTGAAGGAAAGCCTTGTCCCATCTATGCGGACACACCGCACATTGCGCCTAATACAATCAATCTGATCATTGACTCTAGATAACCAATCCATAAACAAGATGACATCATAAGGCCTCGATGCCATTACAATAAGATCAAAACAAAATCTCTCGCCTCCTATAGTAAGTTCACACTGTCGGTATTAGTGTGTAATCATTGAATCCTCTCATGTAGGATTCTCTAGCCGTATGGATCGAGCCAAAGGCTCCATTGGAATCTCCAAGCTCCAAACGAGGGTGGTGGCAATAAAATAGTGACTAGAACTTGTGTTTATAAATACTTCCGTTATGGTGGAGTAGACACATATCATACCTTGAATCATATATTGAGTTCCATAGTCATAGGCCTCAGATTCCAGGAGTGGTTCTCTTCACTATCCACATCCTCCCTGTGGTCGGGGTGGACCACATAGAGGTGGTGGAGGTAGAACCTCGAATCACCGTCCACTGCCTCTTTCATGGCCAGCTCCTCTACCACGTTCGGCTCCTACCTACGGACCTCCTTGATTGAATATTCACCTCTGCCCAGGCGTTCCTTCGACCGTCTGCTGGTCGTCTGTATGGTGGGTCGAGCAGTGGCGAGCCATGTGACCCAGCCCACCACACGAGTAACACTGCCTGCTCCTTGCATGTTCTGCTCTATCTCAAGAGCCCTGCACGACCGAACCTTTTTCCTGCAGTTTTCCACCTGTCGGTCTGGTCTTCTTGGACCTCTATTTCATCTGTCTTCTGCCAGCAATAGATGAATCTACTACAGAATGTCCAGTGTTGGGTTTTTCTGCTAGTGTCTGCTCAGTAAAGAAGCTCTCCACAAACAGTGCTTTCTCTAACACCCATGCTTGATTCGGGATGCTGAGGGAAATCATTGAAGCACTAATCTAACATCTGAGCCCTTGTTTGATGGTATGATCCCCGAATAAAGGGTCTATCACCATGTCAATGGAGTAGCGCGAAAGGTCAGTGAACCTCACTGAATTCTGAGCCACGGCCAGGCTTCCCTACTACAAGTGGAGAAGCTCCTATATATCCACAGAGCATAAGGTCTCTGGGATGAACTCTGCCATAAATATTTTCTCGAAGTCTGACCAGTTGATAGTGATGTCGTCGTGAACCTAGAGAATCAAGCTCCACCATCTGCCTGCAGCTGCCCGAAGAAGACTACCAGCAAGGATCACCATGAGATCTGCTGGTGTCCCTACCGATCAAAAAACTCTAACCACAGCCTTCAGCCAATCCTTAGCTGCCTGTGGATCCATCTCTCCCCAGATACTCCGGGGCCTCTAGCACTGGAACTTGTGAAACACGCTCAATCAGCATGCACCCTCTACTATTGGGGATGGTGGCATGGGCTAACCAATATGGAATGGTGCTGCTGGTACACCACCGAATGGTAAAACTGCCGAAAGGGGGCCCTGCACCGAAGCCTCATCGCTCGGTGGGTTGTCATCACGTACCCTACCTATAATCCTGGTTGGATGTCTGTGTGGTGGCATCCTAAAAAGAAATAGGTGCACCACAGTCTTTAAGATATACTTGGTGAGCTTACTCAAAGAGATCACAAAGAAAACTTTTCAAAAACACACATGCAATCAGTGTTTTTGTGCACATAGTCAGAAATCAGATGTTAGCATCCTGGTATATGGATACGTCCACCACTGCACCAACTCTGGATTCCCCAAACTGATTACCACACTCATCAAACTTAACACTATTGTCGATTAAAAGATTAGATTCCATGTTCTTCGGTAGAACCAACACCTCTGATACAAATGTGTCAAGACCCATCCCCCGGGGCCCATGTCGTGACTACCCCTAGCCCACCATCCATAGGCCCGGGGCTAGAGACAAGCACCAGAAAGGCATCTCCCTGAAACCGGGATGGGACTGCCTTTTTAACCTGCAAACTCACACAATCCAAGCACCTATCTAGATATAAGCACTAGTAAACTATATAGTAAAAAAGAGTGTGTATAATATGTAAATGGGGACAGAATACAAGACCAACTGGAAAGTACAAGTAATACTGAAAACCGCTCCTCTGAACGCCCGCCAATGATCCTACCAGAAGGTTAGGTATAGCTCTCGAATTGTCACCTCTACGGTACGTCTCGTCTAAAGGTCCACCTCAGAGAAGCCTCCAGTCCTAGAACCCTCATCCTCAATCGATGTTGTTCATCATCTGCACATGAAATAAAAATGTGCTGGAATTTCCCATGCCGAGGTGAGTATAACAATACTCAATAGGGACCCCGAGACCCAGGAAGGTTTCTCAGAATCTACAAAGGATAAACCACAAAGCAAGACCAAAATTATGAATCCCAAAGAGATAGTCAACACTGCTTAGGTGTATTCACATACATATACCAAAGTTTTCTAGTAAACCCATCTCGTTCAAGAGTAAACACAAGGACTAACTCTTTAGCCTAAAGCACATCTGTTCAACAAAGGAAAGAATACCATGAAGGCAACACCACAAAGGTAAGTACCACAAAGTTAATGCCACACAAAATAATACCACAAAGGTATCCCCACACAAATGTGTATCACAAAGGTAAATACTCAGCTCACACCAGGTATAACTTAGGTATGGATGTATAGATGATTAGATGTATTTCTAGATCATCTTACTTTGTTGAAAAGCTCTGTTGTAAACCCACACAGGATCAAAGATGACCCACAAAGGATATGAAGATGACCCACACATGATCTGAAGATGACCCACGTAGGATCTATAGATGACCCACACATGATTTTTAGACAACCACACAGGATCGGTAGATTACCCACATAGGATCGGTAGGTGATTATTCAACTACTTCCAACCACAGGGTTCCCACACTAAGCACGCTTGATTCAGGGAGGATCTGGTCCTTAAAGAATCAGTCGATACTTCATCTTCAACAAAGTCCCACAAATAAGTATTGTGAAGGTCCATCATGTTATAAGGTACCCAACACGATAGATGACACGTCAATCGAACACCAGTTCTGTAATTTATTAGTGATTACGTTCCGTGGGCCCGGTTGGATTCATGATCGATGCAACCCGGCCATACTCCAGTTTTATTAAGAACTCAAGTGAAGTATACAAAAAGGACCATCTCGATCCAAGTATTCTACTGTCATTGATGGTTTGTCAAATGGACACTCGGTTCTCAAGGTATGTCCAAAAGGCATATTTGGGTCCTGATGGGTCCGGGCTCGGTCCGACCTCATCCTGCCGACCCGGCCTAGGCCGACCCGACATAGTTCGAGCCCCCCCCCCCCCCCCCCACCCCGACCCGGTCTGGGTCCTACCTGGATGATCCGGACCATGGAAGGACCATCCCACTGGTCCGCGGTCTGGCGTGGCCCGCAAAGGGGGGGTCCGACTCACTGGGCGTGGCCCGCTTGACTGGGTGCGTTCCGTCGTGGCAGGGCCCACCCTAGCGGCAACTCGGGGGGAAGGCACCCCCTAGAATTCGGAATGGTCCAACGGACCGTACAACTTTGTCCAACCTAGAGGTGCCACACGGCGCCACTAGCTGTCATGTGGGACCCGCCGGAGTGTGTCCTGCTCGGTGTGATGCGGCCGGTCGAAAATTCGGCCTGCTCCCCCTTCGAGCTGCATGACGGTGCTGTTGTCCTCCCTCGGCCGGCCGGTTGCCGGCCGCCCTGGTGCGCCGTTGCAGTTCTGCAGCCGCAACTTCCTCCTCCATTGGAAGCGCAGACGCACGCCACCCCAATTCCACACGGTCGACTGAGATGTCAGCTGCCACCTTCCACCGCTGCGGCCGATGGTCCACATCCTCCCTCACTACTGGCAGTGTGGTTACGCGCTGCCCTGGTTCAACACAACCAACCGACGTTCTGACCGCCGCCTTCCTCCACTGTGGCTGATGGGTCGTGTCCTCCAATTTACGATACATGTAATCATATAATTAGAATATGAAATCTTTTTTAAGAAAAAAACAATTATAGAAAATAATTTTCATATTCCATTATTGCTTCATAAACTAAAAATATGGGTTGGTTTTGCTCACGTGTTTACTGAACATACCCAAAAAAAGTTCAGAAAATCATTTCAGGCATACCGGGCCTCAGAATCACATTCCGTTACTTTTCGTAGACTCATAATATTTCCATATAATTAAAAACAATTTACATGGAAAAATCTGGGTCTTTACCATGACCATATTTATACATTCTCTCTATGGTTAATTACTATGACGCTAAAATATTTATAAAACTCTTATCCTATCCCCATGTCATGATTTGATGATATTATGAATGTTTTATTATCATGTACTGTGTGTATTCATGGTTTTCATTATGCATCTTATGAGACCATAATTTTATATCTCTCCAATTTATTGTATATAGAAGTATATATCATGGGACAGTAATGACTCAAATGGGGAGTGAACCCTGTTGAGTTAAGGATTTTTTCCAATATGATAGTTTTATAGTGATCCTTGACTAAGGAAATGATGGAACAATGAGTAAAACCAACCCATATTTTTAGTTTATGAAGTAATAATGGAATATGAAAATTATTTTATATAATTTTTTTTTCTTCAAAAAGCATATTTCATATTCTAATTTTATGATTACATGTATCGTAATTGATTATTGATGGTTCCTTACACTTACATTTTATGTCGTTGGTTTAACAAGAAATTATTTCATGTTTATTGATTAAAGACCTTTGACTTATTTGGAATGACTAATGTTAATGTTGAACATATTCTAATAACCTTATGGTTATCCTATTATCACTTATGACCATTTATGGAATTATTATCTCTTTGACCTTACTGAGAATCAGATATCAGTTGTTCTACTGTTTCCTTTCACTAGGTTATAAGTAAATGTTTCTAGTATGACATGTCTAATAAACATTCTAGTTGTGAAGAAAATAACCATAAATTATTTAGATACTTTATGTAATAGTTATTTCTTTATCCATGTTTTCATGGGTACTAAACCTATATGGTCCATTGGAATTTATTATTGTAAAATGTATTGAAATTCTATCTAAAATTATAGAATAATTATGTATCAAAAGTACAGTTCATTGTAAATTATCTAAATCTTATATCACCTAATCATTTCATTTTCCATAAAAATATATCTTCATCTAGACTAACTATAACTTAGATATCAAATAATTGACGGAGAATGGTGTTAAGTTGAATCTACTATAATAATCCTTCTATAACATGAAATAAAAAATATTCCTATTCATTTTTTAGACATTGACTCTTATACATGATCTATCAATTCCTTTTATATATCTTTATATAACACAAATAATATTGTTCTTGAAGCATTCTATACCTTGTTCTTCTTTTTAATTTCATTAGAATTTGGTTTCCAAAATTTATTATGGATTTCATCTAAGTTCCAAAAATCATCTTCTGATGAAACTAGATTATTATGAGATTCCATTTTAAGGGAATAAAAATACTGAATTTTTTTCTTCTATGGAGGTGACATATTAACTACTAAAATTTATGATGATTCCTAACCCATGACCTATTTTTTCTTAACAAATTTAGAAAATTAGTTTGAAGGAAAATCTATTGAATTTAAAACAAACTTTTTCTTAATAGACTCATAAACCTATATTATCTTTGATATGGTCTATTCATTTTTCATATTTTATTTAACACTCTTAGAGTGTGTTTCATTATTGATTAATTTAATCTCACATAAAATTATTAATATCTTATTCCACATATATTTTTATAATAAAATCCATAGTTTTCCTATCCCATTTGTAATTGATTATATATATATATATATTTAATATTTACTAAAATTAACATTATCATGTTTACCAGAAATTATAAAATATACACACTTGGGATATTAACTCTTTCATTATCTCCTTTTTATAGAAAAATAAAACACAAAACCCATTGGAATCCTATAAAATATTCTGTTGTAAAATAACTCATCTTATAAATATGTTTGTTCACATGAAAGACATGTTCTTCTTCCTGATTGTAATAAAATGACCAAAAAGATTTAAATATTTCTATGATAAAAGCTTCAGATTTCCTATCCAATTTAAATCCTAAAAACTCCGAAAAATGCTTTAGTAATTGGAAAAAATATTTTTCAAAACAAAAAAATATCAAAACCTATATCAAAAAACAATTTAGTTCTTTAGAATTTATAAATAATTTAAGGAAAGAACAAATGATTTAATAATTTCAAAAGAAAAATTGAGTCATAGGCCTTGAATTTAGTAAAATACTTTAACAAATAGTAATACATAAAAATTTACTCAATTTATAATAATAATTCTATATTAAATTCACTAGAACATATCTTTATAAACCATTATATTTGTTAGACATAAAACAGACTATGATTCAAAAAATAAAAAATAAAAACTCCCATAGAATAATGTTAATGAACCTTTATATTTCTAAGTGTCTATGAAACATTTCAATATACTTACATAATGTATTCATATTTAGTTATTTCGATGCTAAACCTTTTCATATTCATATATATTCATGAATAGAACCTTTACCACCAAAGTTTTATTATAAATATGATTCATGTAATTATAAAGTTTCATTGAATTAAATGTACAAGATTTACTAAATTAATTTTCTTAAGGAGACACTTTTCATTCATTTTACCCCATCATGACACAACTTACAAAAATGAAATTTACTTGTAAAAAAAGTAATTTTTCTTATTCAGACTAATTTTTCTAGTGTATTCACTTCATAGACCAATGTGTTTCATTTTTTTCTCATCACACCATACATTTTATCAAAAAAATTTCAAGTTGTTGAAATATTTTCTATAAATTATTTTTATGAATTAACATTTTGATTTAAATTTATTAACATGATTATCATTATATATAGATGATACATTTTTTTCCGAAATTAGGCATTTTTATGTGAATTTAGAAAACTTTTTTACCTCCAAATCAGATGCCATCTTATAAATATTGTCTCTTGACTTATACAACATTGAATAGTGTTTTCTATTTTATTATTTACTTTTACCATGCCATATTATATTAATCTATATAAATATTTCTTTTACTTTAACTTTTTAGTGAGTATAATAACATTATCTTTAAATTTTAAAATTTAATAAAATTTAGTGAGAAACTAAGATATTTGAATTTATACCTTATTATTATATTTACTAAACTCATTTTAAATACCATTAGTAAAAAATCAAGTAATATGTATTCAATATATTAATTTTTGTATTATAATATAACTTCAAAAATATAATCTAGTGAATCTTCTTAATATTTTACCATTTTATAATAATCTGAATAGGCTGGAATGTCATCATCACATTCTTCTCAAATATATTATTCCATAATATTATTATTCAATGAATATTGTGATAATATTAAGTACTATTTATCTCTCCTATAAAACATTTAATATTATCCAGAATTGTTTTATTATCATAAAATCATATTTACTATCAACTATCATCAATTTGAACTAATGAACTATCAAGATAATTTTCACCCCCATATGTGCTCGATGTATCTAAAATTTTCAATCTTTTCATATTATTCCACATATAAGACAGCTTTTAATACATTATATCTTTTTATTCCAATTTTAAAACCCTATTATTATATTTATAGTATTCATATAGTCATAATAGATTGTTTTCTATGAGACTTTCTTTTATTACACAAACCATAATAAATTAACATAATCCATTTTAAAAATTAAAATTAGAATTATTTTTCATTCCATATATGAAAATTAATCTTATGATATTTCAGGAAAATTTTCATCCATAGATTTTTTAACATAAGTTCTCAATGTATTTTTTTCTCAAATATAATGCTCCAGAAGTAGAAACAAAGGATGTGAAATTAATATTACATACCATTCAGTATCCATTTTCAATACACTATCATAAAACCTAATATTTTTTACTAATGTCATAATGACATATCTCCCAGATATTATTTTTTTTCATTAATATCTACCATATTTGATTCCTACACATTAGGTAAAATTTATAAAATATTATCAGAAAGATTATTATTTGATATCTATTTTTTAAGATATTGAAATTTTTTTGCAATATTTAGGAATCTATGAATCATATAAGTAATATATTGACCTGTAAAATTTTAAAAAAAATTAATAATCAGCTCTAAGCATGGATCGTTTAGTCTCCAAAATTTTTTATGTTCAAAATTGTTAAAATTAATTGGTTTTTCAAATTCATAATGTTATTTTCAAATATGAAAATTTTCAATATATATTTTTCTATATTGAACACAGAAATACACTTATCAGTGAAAAATTCAATTGAAATTATTATCTATCATCATAATTAATGGTAGATTATTATTTTATAAATATTTTATAACTTTGATGAAGAAAGATATTATTTTTTGGACTGTATTTATAATGAATGTATCTATTTAATCACAACAATATTAAAATCCATTTCCAAAAAAATATGGCTTGTCTGTTTTTTTATTATTGTACAGTATTTAGATATGAATGAAAAGTATAATTTAAAAAGAAATTATGATATTTTCTCTATAAAAATGTTGGTGTAGGTAAATAATAATTCATATTCTATTAAAAAGGAAATTCATAAGATAAAAATAGGTTCAATATGAAACTACAGAACTTCATTGATACTATGTGTTAGTATTAGAGAAGATTTAATGATTCCTAAGCCTGCAAGCGTTTTTCTCTGAATGTAATTATTTTCCCAAATAAGAAAATATGAGGTAAACCAAATATAAATTTAGCATGATTTACTAATTTATATCAATATCAAGAATAGAATGAATGAAAAAATAATATGATGATCAATTGAGAATATATCAGAGTAAAAGTGTATAAAATCTATATAAATTAAACTATTATATTTTCAATAAATTTTGATAAACGTAATAGAACACCAGAAAGAAAATGAATTAAAAAAGTTAAAAATAATATATGTAGTATGTATAAATAATATTAAACTTCAAAATGAGATTAATACAATATTACACTATAAATAAAAATAAAATTGTTATCAATAACCTAATATTTGGTATCATGACTTCTTATCCCTTGTAATTCCTTGGATATAAACCCATCATATGGTATCTTTGTCTTCCTATCAATGATAAAAGTCAAATTTAACATTTGATATGGAAATATATTCATTAACCAAATATATCTCCTTACACAAATATAATCCATTCATCAATGTTTTTTCTAACCACCCATTTTTACACAGTAGAACCTTTGTAATTAAATTGATCAGTAGCTTTGTCTTTTTTACTAGACAATAGAAATAAAATATGATAAAAAAATAAATATAATATGAAATTCTATGAACATTAAAATAAAAATATCCCATAACAAAACTCTTATAAAACACATAAAAATGTAATTATATTTATCAAAAGAAATCGTAGAAAAAAGAATCATGAAATCAAATGAAGAACTTTCTCTTGAGTGAGTTTACTTTCTTCTGATCCTTAAAGATATAAATATATATGGATTTATCTCTAACAATTTTATTCCATAAACCATGTGTTAATATAAAAATATATTAAAATATTCTTCATCATTAACTGATAAACTCATCATCTCATTCCCAATGGGTATTATGATATTCCAAACAATAATATGAAGGGGAATTTATCATACCAGTCACATAGTAATTAATTTTTATTTGGTTATGATTAAAATTGTCCTCTATCCTAATTGATAAAGTTCTATATTGACCAATATCTGGAGAACCATTTTTCTATTCACAACAAACTTTTCAATTACGGTCTGAGAAAAATAGAATTAAAATAATTTTACCACTCTGTATAATGGATCTTCTTAGTAATAGGATCTCATTCACATTTGGTTTTCCCAAAACCCTTTCTATGTATGTCAGGAAATATTTTAGTCAAATTTATATGACCTTAATCTATAGTAACTTATAGTTTACGTGAACTAAAAACATAAACTACATGAACCCATCCGGGAGGTAATATATATTTTCAATTTCCTCTCAATTCATAGTGGTATCACATTTCCCTTTCTATATAGCCTACCATATCATTTTTGAAAAAAAAATTGGGAATAACATTATAAATTTTTAGTGAATGCTCTGTGAATTTAAGAAATAGATTTAGGAGTCATGCATGCATGGAATTAAATTATTAAAGACAATTCAAATAGAGCTCACCAGGTTGAATACCTATAATGGGATTTCATGGAAAATATTTATTCTTTATTCTCTATAAATGAACCTTTCATAACAAATGAAAAATTTTGGGTATTAAAAAATTAAAAGGAAACAAAAGTTTTCAGGTTGAAACCCTGTCATTTGAATCCTGAGAAGATGTTGAGTATATTCTAACCAAGTAATTCACCATATTTTTCATTGGAAAATGATAGATCTTAAATCTATTGAGAGGATATAAATATATTCCAAACCAACATTAATCTCACTAAAAAGTTATGATATTATCATTGGGGTTTTTTCCCTTGATAAAATTTTACCACCCATATATTCCTTGAATATTAATTTAAATGGTCTGTGAGAAAAGTATGAATGTGTTACTCAAAGGTACACGACCTCTTTTGACCATTAGAATCATCATTTTAAAAACCCCTTTATAATTTTCATTATTTTGAGTTTCTAATGAATCATATATCTAATTGAATTTCTATTATATATTTATGATGTTATATATGCCTCCATGTATGGCCCACCTATATCTATATATGGTCACCAATTAAAGAGTAAACTAACAATTGTGGTTAAACTGTGAATTATGTTTGTTGTATATGTGATACTATATTCTTCGTACATATATAAATCTATGTGCGCATACCTTAGACAAAACACAATCCAACTTTCATTTTTCTAATAAGCTCAACCAACTTGTGGTGATTTTATATTTACCTCCATATTAGGCTCACTTTTATACTACCATGGGTATATATTTGATATATAATTGATTGGTTTATATATATTTCAATTAACTCTTTTGTTTGGAAATTATTTTTCACCCGATCCATTCCAAATCAATATTCAAGTATATCTGGGTATCATCAAATCACTTTCTATGAATATCATATATTATCATGAAATGAGAAGTTGATGCAATACAAGGTCTAAAAACGTTTGTAAACAGAGTAAATGAGAACATTTTTAATTTATTGAATGGAATGGGAAGAACAACCATAAATATAAAACCTCCCCATTATTTATTACAAAATAAGTGGAGGATATAATATTTTTAGGCTTCTAAAATAGGAATTATATCATCTCTAAATAGAGGGTTATTAATATCATCAAGTTTTCATCATCTGAATGACGTATTTCCATTCCTATAGAATCCTCACCCTCTTCTAATATAATCCATTGATACATGATGGTGGGATCCTCCACTACCTTATTAGAATTAGTAGTGAGTATTTCATTCCATTTTTCTACTCCTTGATTGAGGATTGTTGATGATGAATAAGGATTACCAAAGTTATCACTTTCATAATATATCATCACTATCAAAACATTAATATAGAATTCCAAATAACTTATGGAATACTATGGACCTTGTGTCATTATGGTTAATATAAACCTCATCCACTTTATGACCCTGTCAAGTCTCCTTGTCCTTGTCCTACTATCTAATATTTTCTACCACTACGTTGCCAATTTTTATATAATTATAATGTTTTCCCAATTATAATGAAAATATATTCCATCATTTTTAGTAGATTTATTAACACCCAAATTGTAGTTTCATGGATCAAAAACTAGATATACATCTTCACAAACTATCTTCTTGACCATTGAGGCATAATGAAATCCACTTCAGAACAACATCCTAATAGATTGAGTGAGATATAAGTTAGTATTGAGTTTGTTAACATGAAAATTAATTCAATGATATTTGTTATCTTTTATATCTTTGATTAAATGGATATTAGTTTATAAATATTCTCTAACTAATGTAGAACACATATAGTTTTAATTTCAACTACATGTTTCCTTCTTCCTTAAAAATTCTTCTTGATAGAAGAGGTAAAATGGTGATTCCTATGGATGAGAAAATGGTGGTCGAAGATGGTTGGATAAGGCCGGTTTTCATTAAAAGGGAGGAAAAATGTCATGTTATTTAGTTTTAAGGGATGCTTATTGGTATCTAATATATATCTCACATCAGATTCCAGAATATATTGTGGCTAACATATAATGATATATTTGAAATTCCTCAAATCAAACATGTGTTTGGGATGGAACCTTAAATTGGATTATCTACTGGTCCTAGAAGACCAATGCTGAAAGAATTGAATCCCAAAAAAATGGAATATGTAGGCCATAATAGGGAATACAAGATTATGGGCCCTAGATTCTCCTCTAATGTCCTCATAAACATCATGAATGTTCTTAGTCTCACTCTATTCCGTATCTAATAGAGATGTATCATGTACCCACTAAGACACATGAGGAGGAATCTAGTAGGATAAACATGGGGATTTATTTCAATATTGAATATGTATACCCCCTCACTACACAAAACAAACTTTAGTGTAGGAGTGTATATACCCCATGATAGCCTATTCTATATCATATTCAATAGTATGGTGTTCTATGTGGTTCTTCTATCACTATGCTTCCCTATGAATATTTTTCATCTAGCTATTAAAATTTATATCAGACATGGATCATGGATACTCCCCAATAGACTTCTCAGCATCAATCAACAATTCAGGATCCAATGGTGTTGTTTCTTTTATTATCCCACTAGGAATTATTTTTTATAATGTATTTACTATAAATCTCTTTATCATTTGGTTCCCTAGAATGTTTTTCAATTCCCCAAAGTCTAATATGAATCATTGCATAAAAACATGAGGTATTAGCCGAGGGCCCCCTTCAGAAAAAATGAACTAGTAGGGTGTCTTAATTATTTTAAGCATATGTTTGTGTTATATAAACAACCTTTTATATGATTTATTCATGAATCCATTTCTCAAACACAACACACATCTTCTGATACAATAAATACCACACTAACAAATGCTTAATACCACACAATGTTCCATTGTCCAAACTCTTATTCCATTTGGGAGTTATTTAGTTACTTACTGAAAATATATAAATCATTGAAATTAATTATGGGGCTCTAGTAAAATCATTTGGATGTTAGGAATGGTCTTTATGAATTAAATTAAACACTCCAAATCCACAATATATTCTCTAATGTGTATGTTGTTCATTAAAATATTCTCCCACAACTTATTTGAGTAATAAGTAAACAAGGATAATTTAATAGTATTGTTTGGGTAATGCATGGAGACATGACTCTATAGGCACAATCCAATACAAGTGTAATAATTCTGCTAGAGATATGCCTTATTTATACATTGGTGGAATCTATGAAAGGTATGAAATTTAATATTGAAACTTAAAAATCCTATTATTGATCAATGATTTAGAGGATTTATTAAACATGTTAATCCATAGAAACATCAGGAATTGTTCTTTAGGATATTTGAATTTCATAAAAGGAATGATTATTGGGTTTAACATTTTTTCAAATGGAGGTAAATCATTATAGAAACCATGAAATTAATATATCCAGAGATGAGGTATCAAAATAATAATGTTAAAATTTTAATGAAGTGTGAAATAATAACAAACTCATCATTCTTAGTTCACGATCACTAAGGAAATGGGGCTAAATTTCTCTTAAAGAAATCTGTTTTCCCATGTAATTATTCCTTTATATACATTTAAAACACATTCACAAAGGTTGTGTGCACCCAAATCACCATTTTTTATAATCATGACCCTACACATATTATATGTATCTCAAACATATCACCCAAATATAGTTTTTGTTGAGAACATATATTGTTCAGTGACTAACTTCAAAATAAATAATGATATTGGTCTGTAGTACTCTCTATGGTCATAATAGTGTATTAAAAAATGGGATTCCACCATGTCCATATGTATTTTACTATGAAAAAAATTTAAATTACCCGACAGATGAAGTGTACAAATGATCTATCACCTGAGAAAGTTTTTATGACCAATTTAAACACAAATCATATATTTACCTTATAATTTGATCAAAGTTTTTCAATATGATTCAATTATGGGGGGAAGGAATTCATTGGAAATCCAATTTTGGAAATGTAATAAGTTCCTTACACTATAATATGGTGCGAATATTTAAATGGGTATGGTGAGAAATCTAGGCAATCAATTAATGGCACTTCTCACTCCATGAGGAAACATTGTGATATTTTAAAATTTCGCCAAAAAAATATTTTTAGAATCACACCATTCTTCATAAACAACATAGCTTCGCACCAATATTACATACTGAACTAAAATAAATCTAGTTCCCAGGGAGTGTTATCACTAGTTAAATGGATTCCCATTTTCTAGATACATTATAAGGTCCCCCAAAATACCTAATTTGAAAAGAATTATTAAGGAATGTGAGCAAAGAATAATGGTGGAGACCTAGTAAAACCATAGTTCCTTGAAAATATGACTAGCTCCTCCAAAGAGGCATGTATGTGAGTTTTGAATCTAATCTAATAAAAAATGAGGTAAATGATAATTTCATAACTTTATATGTATGGTTATTAAAAGACCAAGTCACCCAAGACATTACCATGACCAAGTTGAAGGAACCACCTTAACAGGTGCTTTTAATGGAGTACGCCATATGATCCAGGTTTCTAGTCTATTCTAAAACCAATCGAAAAAAGTATTCTTTTGAACTAAAGCCTTGATCCAATAGGACACCAAGTTTAGTTCCCCTTATTTTTATAATATTGGTTGAAATAGAACTCAATCATTGAACTAACATTCACATTCCACCCATTTCTTGCAAGATGGAATTGTGTCCGGGTCCTCCCAAAGGGGTTGCACCGATATCACCAAACTAGGAACTCCATTCCCAAAAATCACCTACATGGGTTCCAAATTCACCCAGATCCCAAATCTATGAATGTACACATCTTGAAATCCTCTATATTATCCAAATATAGGTTTCTATGTTAATAATGTCATTGTTCTCCCCTTAAATCATCTATGTATTTGATAACGGATTTACTATGGTTTTCCTCCCTAATCGACATGAACCCTTTGGAGTCTAAAAACATCTATTTAATTGATAATAATGGTCTATTCCATTAAGATATCAGTAAAACATCAGTTATACAATGATTCTCAATTGGTCTTTCACATATTAATCATCCTTTGGTCCCCAACATTCCAGGGGATTCGTTCATATACACAACGGTCTAGGGAAATATATGAGCCTCCAAATAAGGTTATTCCCTCATCTTTTCTTCACCTAAGTCATGTTTACAGTTTAAATAGAATAGAAATCCCATGCCTATGAACTAATTCTTCAACATCATTGCATACTATATATGATTCCAATATTACTTCTCTATATAGTGACCAACGTACATGAGTTGAGATCATATATAGTCATCTTCATTAGATGTAAGTAACAACCTTATCTTAAATCATGATATCAAACTTGTGTATCCCATAAATGATTTATAATCATTAAGGAATCCTACTAGCTATAAGGATCAACATTTTACTCTTTAGATTTTAATCCTCTGGGTCCAATCATACCCTCTCAATTTTAGTGACAAATAAATTTTAATATCCAAAAGGAATACTCATGTATATGTCCCACACAAAAAACTGTTATCCACAATTGGATTAGTATTCCTAGAGGCATGGATTTAATCCACATAGAATATAGTACTTTTTTTATGACATTAGAAAACACCTTCCATTGCTAACATACAACCATTATTTGTATATCTAAAATATTTTGGGACATGATTCATGTTAAATAGGATATGTAAGACACCTATTGGAGGATCATTCATCATATTTCACATATTCATGAATTAAAAGGAACATCATATGACATTTATTAATAACCATGAAATTTATTTAAATTAATAACTACTCATTAACAAAAAAGGTAACATAGGGCTCCTTATCACAATTACACAAATGGTATGTTGTGTCTCATTAAGTAAACTAGAAAAATGTGGATTGTAATTCCCTTATGATGGAAATGTAAGAATAATATCTCATATGCTATATCCAAACATCCAAACAACAACTCCATCCCTCAATTGGGATAAACATTATAACACTAAACTGTGCATATTTATCATATAGAATCGTCAATAGTAAAAGAAAGATGGAGATTATATGATAAATATTGATGATCACATTGATTCATTTTTTCCATCAATCGGGTACACAATATAAAAAAATATTATCATTTTTACAGGGGAGGATTCACTAATATGTTTTAAATAATTAAGAGAGTTTCACACCTGTTTTGTTTTCATTTTATTCCATTATTTTCATTTATATTTTTGACCTTGGCTTGTCTCTTGTGTTTCAAGTTATCCACATTTAGATTCTAGGTTTCATGTATATTTTCTTCTCTTTCGCAATTTAGGTTCACAATTATGGGTTACCTCTATGGAATATTCATTCTGAGCCACTGTTTGGTTCATTTTGATCGTGGATGGTCTGAGTTACACAGTCTATGCATGGTTTGACCGAAACCATGAGACTCCTAGGAGAAACCTTTCTGGTTCATGGGTGTCTATGGTTGAGGGTGCACTACCTAATCATTGTTAGGAAAATTGTAATGAAGTAATTCACATGATTATTCAATATATATAGGACTATGTCACATTGTTGGTCCATAGTTTTCCAAAAAAGTTGTCCAAAATGTGCATCTGTCTAGTGTTTTTAGTAATGAGAAGATGGATGTGAACGATTTGAGAAATTGTGCTTCCTAACCATGAAAAATGCCCATGTGTGTAAAAACATGATTTTACCTTTCTAAACTCTTATATATTTAACCCTAAACACCCCTCACTCGTTTCCATGGATAATGTGACCCAGGTGGAGCTCATCCATTCTTCTCCAAGGATCTACCCCACTTCATTGTGTGTATCTAAGGGGTTTTACCACAACAAAATCTCATATTAGAGGAATTTTAATCAGTCACCAAAGGTTTCTATGAATGTTTCCAAGAACCACAACTAAATATGGAATCTATATCCATCTAATTTCAGTTCTTTCATTTTAGAGGGAGTTTCTGTGAACCATCAGAAAAAAAAATTTTAGAGGTTGTTTTTTTGGTATTATTCAATGGTTTTCCTTCCAAAAAATGCAGAGAATATAGTCATGGGTTTAAAAACCAATATATCTTTATGATTATTTATGAGGGAACCTACCACTATAATGAAAAAATTACTCATAATAAAAAATTCATCATTATATACCATCATTTTGAAACACCCCTAGAAAATTTTAATATTTAGTGGTGGGTTAAATTTTCACTAAATATAGATTTAAAAAAATGAATCGGAGAAGCTATAGCCCGATAACAGCTGAACAAAAATAGAAACCAATATATAATAAGATTATTTATCCATCCCACCTCTAACATCCATTAAAAAAGACCACGTTTCAATTATATAAGAATCAATAAATTATCTAATAATATTAAAATACTTCTTATCACGAACAAAATATTATCAATTGATCAATACGTTTTCAAATATAACCATTGATATAATTATATATAAAGTTCCATTTATTATATTTCACATCATCTCTAAATCCAATTTTAACCCTAATCAGTAACCAATGAACATTGATCAATATCCACTCCCTCTCTATCTCCACATCTTCCTTCCAGCACCTGCATGAAAATTATATTATAAATTAAATAGTGTTGTATATTTAAATTTATAATTAGAAGAAACAAAATTTTGAGTGCTAAATGATTTTGATGTGGTATGATTTACCTTCTAACTACAATACATCAATGAAATATCACTGGGGATAGATCCAGTCACCTTATAATATAATTCAATTGACACCTTCTTCACGGTGAATGTCTTTGGAACTTGAATATTTCTATGATAACCCTATTTATAAATATTTCATTGCATGAAAATTTATCCCTATGGACAGAAAGTCTTGTGACATCATCCATTGGGACCCCATAGCAATAAAACGGGACAAAAATCTTCTTACAGTTAGGATTCCAGACATCTTCACAATTCATATTTTTATTCATAGTATCATTCTTTCTATCTATCCTTAAAAGATAGTATGCAGTATATTAAAATTAAATAACAATATTTATATTAGAATTAGTACATATAACAGTCAACCTCAAATATCCCCATGATGAAATAAGAGTGATGAACTGATCCCTCACAATAGAGGCTACTGAATGGGGAGGCATTCTATCAGCTTTTGATGAGATGCTGATGAATGGTGTTCTAGAAGATAACAGAATATATGATGTGATAGATAGTGTAGGGGGTAGGCGATGGGTGGCATAGATATTGTAGGGATAGTGACTGAAGGACTATCATCTATCAGTGTGGTCAATGGAACATCAATTGATAGTTGACTAGGATTAGTAAAATGCTTCTTCCTTTGAATTCCATTCATTTAATTAAATAAAATTAACTTAAAACATATATTTCAAAAAATTATAGAATAAAAACATATAAATGATATCTGGTTAATGATTAAAAAACAAAATATTGATATCTCTGATAATGAATCACTACACATATAACAAAAGTAGTTGATAAATGAATGGTTGGCTACACATACAATCATTTTTTTCATCAATATTTTCATTTAAATGCTCCATCATTAAATAATCAACTTAATCCGCCATTTATAGACTAATATTTTCAATATCATGAAAGAAAAAATAAGTTCTCATCCTTTCATTGATGGGATTCAATGTCAAGAGTCAAATCTTGCACTTCATCACCTACATTATACAAGTATATTTGTTTTATATGAACTAATACACTCCACCCTACATCTGTGAAATATTCCACATTATATTTCATTTTCTCTTGTGGTGATAAGATTTACATATCATGTAATTCATCGTCATTGACAACCATCAAGTAAGATAAGTTAACATAGGGAAATTTCTAGGAATCACTTTTAACACCCTTGATAATATTGACCCACTTAAATTTGAATAAAACAATTGAAAAATGCCCATGGTAGTTCAATTCAATAATATCAGTCAACATTACATAGTATACCACCATGTAACATGTAAATATACCACTATTATATGTTTTCAAACCCTCTTCCCAATTGACTATATAAAATTTAATGACATTCACATTGTTAGCATCGATCATTCTAGCCTGTTTTAGAGGACATTGAGCTCGAAACATCAAATATTCTTAAAAATACTCTTGAGTATCAATATTCATGATCTATACAAATGTAATATATATTATTATATTTACAAAATATATGTTTCAACCTAATACCTATATTGATTTCTATATTTATGAACATACATGTCATCTAGACTGTTCTATAAGCACATTGTTAACAACTTATTTATATCATTATAATTTTGTGTTTAGATTCTCATTCATATATTGTTTTGTATCATAAGTGCTTCAATAAATGGATCTATAATTTCACAATTGAATAGCTCATATCTATGTTCCTGAAATAATTCTATTTCTTTCTGTCTAACATTTCAGATCCTCCTAATTGATAAAGCGATAACATGAAATATTTTTAATTTCCCATGTCATTGGGATTTTTTAGATGTGTCTTCAACATATAAAAATCCATTTAATCATGTATCAATAACATCTATGTATCTGGGAAAAAATTTTAGATACCCCTATTCAAAATAGCCTTAACAAATTGAGCCTTCGGTTTGAGTTTAATTTTTATGTATGTTTTCAAATGCCCTAGATTTTTGTGAAATAAAACAAATAAAAAAAATTTGTATTTAATGAAGTTCAAAGAATTTATTACTTAATATGAAAAATATATAAATAATGTAACTCGTGATTGGATACATCCATCAACAATGTACGAGGCCTCCAAATTTATCATTATCGACCAAAAGCATAGTTAAATGATTCATGAATGTAAAAAATGATGGAGGAATGATCACCTACATTTCACAAAGTTACAATACATATCTCTCTAGAATGTTGTAAATATATAATGTTTATAGAGTTTTCTCAAATAGTTCATTGAGGAATGTTCAAAATTGGAGTGCAATAGTAGTATCCTTTTTTGGGAATAATATACGCAATGTAAAAGATATTAACTATTGTAAAAAAAATATATGAATCATGACATTTAAATCATTGTAACCTATGATAATTTATATCATTACACCTTGTGATTTTACATTAACACCCATAAGACACCTTCACATGTTTTAATTTTTTGGAATGTATCTTTATTCTTATTTTTCATTGAAAATTTTATCGAAGAATACTTTAAGTTCTCATCTACAAAGAGATCTTACATTTTATTCAATTTTTAATGTCCTTACGATCATTAGAAGGTCCTTTGATATTCCATTATTATTAAGGATTTTGAAGATCAAATTATCAAAGATATTATTCACACAATGCATAAAATCAATATTATTCCCGAAAAAAATAAAATTTCAATATAAAAGGTTGAAGAATATATTTTTTTATTCCCTTATTGTGTTTTGATATATCTTAATGACGCACATAAAACTCATTTATCACTATCATTCAATTATAAAACTTCCCAAATTCCATCTCTACATTTCCATTTTTGGAAAATATTTCATATCCTGTCAACAACCTTTGTGGAGGTCCTTGATCAATTGGACCATTTAATTTTTACTTTTTCATCCAAAATCTATGAGATGCATCGATAAATATTCAATGACACAAGGAGAAACCTTTTTAGAGTGAATAATTAACTCATGATCAAAACCAATGTAAAAAAAGGGTCAAGACAAACCCGTTTATGTTTTCCAAACAGCTAGATTTCCAATTCAAGGGAACTCACTAATGATCTACACCAGAGAAAGTTACGATTTAGTCATTTTTTCTAGTAGATGTGTCATATGTATCTACACAATTTCTCCATAACTCATGTAATTATTCAATTATAGGCTCAAAGTATACATTAATAAAATTTCAATGCATTTTTTCCCAGAATAAATATCGAAAGGATAAAATATATCTATCTCTTACACATCCATGGAGGAAGATTATAAGGGATAAAAACAAATGGATAAATGCTATAACTGGTCGTCAATGTCCCAAATGGTTTCAATATATCTACATCCAATACCAATAAAACATTATTAGATCAGATGATAAATATCGATGTAATGAATCAAATTTCCTCGATGATTGTGAATAACATGGATATCACATTTACCCATCAATGTTATTATCTATGGAATTATGCTTCAATTACTCAACAATTTTAAATTACATGAATAATATTTTCAATCCACACCTTAACGGAATATTATGAAAAACCATTCCTGGTGTGTTATTTTCTTATTCTTTATATTATTATGTTGATTCAGACTTCCAACATCATCCATTGAATACCATCTAGATGAAGAACATTTATTTCAATCCATCCTTCACGAATCCTATCCCCAATAAAGCATACAATAATTGGGATGAGCATGTATTTTTTTATAATTAAAATGAATATTGTTAATTTATTATCATATCATAAAAGACTCAGGGATATTAGTATCAGGAAATGAATCATGCATAAATTCCAATATCATGAACATCAACTTACTTGAAATTCCATATATGAATTTGATAGGGTAAAAATTTGTCAGAAAATAATGTTTTGAAAATTTCAAACATCCACCACAAAAATCAAGATTTCATTCATTAAATATACTATGAAACAATGTTTTTTGTTATTTGAAGTCCTCTCTTACATTTTCCTCCACAGAATTTAGTGGAGGATCCAATGATATGTTACAATCTCGATTTGGTGGTCCTCAATTATGAAAAATAACATTTCTAATGTTGTTATTTGTATCACCTGAAATTGTATATTCTGATATTATTTGATGTTGATTGTGTTGTATTGAATCAATTAATGCATCATTGATAAGAATTCTAATTTGTTTTTCCGTTTTCAATGAAGTTGGGAGTTTATTATGTCGATTGACACCAGTGCTCAAACATTTTGTAGCATTTGATTATTTATTTCTAACACAACGTAATATATTGAGAAAGATATTAATTCAATATCACGTGTTCATTAACTTCTCCTCTCTTCAAAAATACCATAAATTTATAATTACAACATGGACATATTAATCTCCCATCAATGGATTGATTGGAAATTACAAAATCTGAAACTCCTCCAAATCCTTAGCATACTGAGGTATTTTCCATAAAATTTCATGAAATATTTATCCATATATATCACAATGTTCCATCACATTATTAAAAAAATTAAGACACATAATAATTACTAATTAGAAAAGGATATTAATTCAAGTTAAAGAAATACCATCCAGGTAGTTATATGAAGAGATATATAAGTACAAAAAACTCAATGTAAATAAAATCCATCATGGATCATATTATATAAAATACAAACAAGATAAAAATCACACAGTCATTAAGAAACACACAAGTATGAATCAATAAAAATCATCCCCTAAAGGGATCAAGAGTCTCCTTGGAAATAACTATAGTCACATAAGGCTCAACGGGGACTCACACATTTATAAAAACATTTTTCTTAAAGTGTCAATCATACATTCATAAAGGTATTCATAAGAGAACCAATTTAACACTATTTAGAAACTACATTTCAAATGTTATTTTAGAATCATTTATCAAACCAGAAAATTATAAAAGTTTACAAGTTTAATGTTTTCCAAAAAATCAAATTTTATAGAAAGAGATTCCTTTTTAAAAAAATTAAATTTCATTTATGCACTCATTTTTCAAGACCAAACATCCACATTTTAAAATAATTTTAATACACCATAATACATATGGTCTGAAAACCATTAAAAAAATTATTAATATCCAACTACTACTAATTCCTATAACATTACCCTAAAATAAAAGACACATTTTTAAGAGAAAACTAGTGCCGAACACCCCTTTAAAAATTATTTACCATTATAAAATCTACTAATTATTTTTTCCACCAATTTGAATGTGAAAATTAAATAATAATTAGTATCCCTTCAGGTGGTAATCCATTATATTAATGGAAATATTTAACTATGAGATAGATAAGATATCCATAATATTTTAATTTTACATTAATTTCAAAAATATAGTGTATCTTTTATATCATGTCTATATAATTATAATTTATTTTGATGAATATATAGAATAAAAAGTGAAAGTATAATTAAAGAGAAGTGTGAAATTTTCTACATCATATATGAAAATAAGACTTACCAAAAAAATCTTGATCCATAACAACATAGGATAACAAAAAGATTCTACACTACCTAAATAAGTAGGTATACCTCTAAACCAAAAACCTTTCAAAAAAAAAATTCACATTTCCAATTTAAAAAAAAAATCTATATTTCTAAATAACTCATAGGAAACTGAAAATTTCGTTTTGTAAATAATTTTTTTAAAAAAATTCATTCTCAAAAAATCTTAATCACATAAAAAATAGTTATTTCAAAATTCAAATTTATACCCATAAATTACATTCTCCATTCCATGTTGTATAAAGTAACAATTTAAATTTAAATTTAATTAATCTAACTTATTTTTTTCTATGGAGACTATAAATTAGATTAACTAATTTCTTTAAGCAAAAACACCTGTAGTGAAAACTACACATTTGAAAAAAAACTCAAAATCCTTCTTACGATAATTACATTATGTGCTATGAAATATTCAAATTACAATTTTTAGAATCAAAATTAGTAGTCTTCCCAAAACAAATGCATTGAAAATACTAAATTGATGGAACAAATCTATGATATACCTAATCTAAGCCAATGATAATTAACCACGAAATACCATATAATCATTAAATACAAATAAGAAAGTCATAAATGAATAAATAAATCATGTTGTACTAAATTTAATACATGAAAATTATTGGACACATTCTAAATAATTTATAGTGAATGATATAATATAAAGTATTAAAACATATTTATTTCCCAACTAGTTATAAAACACATCCAAATATAACCATATAATCATCTCAAAATACCCTCATTAGATTTTTAAAACCACTCTATATGAGAAATCTATAAAACCTATATGCATTAAAACATCAAGTCTATTTAAAAAAGAAATAAGTGAAATATATATAACTCAAAACACAATTTACATCCCATAAAATCTGTAAAGAGACAAATATGATGAATTATTTATAGGAAACACCATATATTATATTTTTATTATAATAATGGCACACTTATAATTATATAAAGATGAAACATGTTGATTACCCTAATAATTGGAGACCGAGGTGATGTATACAATTTGGGAACATTACAATCGAGACACTAGTCAAGCTCCCCTAACTAGAAAACCAAAATGCACATCATTTGAGCTTCAAAAGATTTATTAGGAGAAACAAAATTCATAGTGGGGGAAAGGGAATAAGGGATAAGTAAAAAATAGTAATATGAGATATCTTAACACTAGATAAATATATCTTGGGGCTTAGTTCTGACCGTAGATCCAACATGGGATCAAAAAAAGGCAACAAATTTTGGGAGGTAGAGGGATAGGGTGAGGTAAAAAACTAGTATGAGGGAAAGAGATGTGGTGATCTATTAAGGGTTATAACCACAACGCCGATGAGGGCTCGGGGGATCTTCCTTAGAGGGATCAGGAGATACTCGAGCGTCGGCAATGGAGAAACCATGATAGTGCAATGGCTAGTGGTCGGGGGTGAGGGGGATCTTGAGGAAGTTGGTTGATAAGGATGGGGTGTGGGGAGAAGTATATTTTTTTAATTAAAAGCATAATATTTATAGGTCGGTTTTAAAAATGCTACATGAAATCATTTTAATTTTCAGAAGTGATTTACAAAACTACTGCTAAACATTGATTTTTTTGTAGTGTTTCTTTATGATTTTTTGTGTTTATGGAATTATCTTCATTTCATATTCATGTTCTTTATTCTTTTACATTCTTTGTGGTTCCTATTTTCCATTGGTCTTGTGAGTCTGGGTTTATTGTTACTCTTTGTATAAATTGAGTCTTTATTATTATTAGGTATTCTATTGAATATTATTTATTCTTATGTCCATCAAAGAGTTTTTTCATGTGGGCGTTGTGAATGTTCATGGGGGTTGTGGCAGGTTTCCTTTTATCACTTGTCCATTGAATTTAAGAATCATTTATTTATTAATTTTTTCATCTTGGTTAGATGATTATTAGCGATGGATTAATTTTTAAACATTATTTTGAAATTAAATTTGGTTTTTTACTTCTTTCATCAAATTGTATGGTCTATATTTGTTAAGTGTTTCACAACCAGGTTTTGTTAAAATTCCAAATTGAGATTTGTAAGTGAGTTTTTCATTTTTAATTCATGGTTTTATCTTGTCAAATTTATTTGGATTCTAAAATTATTATCTCGATTTCATAAATGGATTTATAAGTGTTTTTGGGTTTTTAAATTATATGTTGTATTCTTTATAGAAATTGGTGGGTTATTAATGGTTTCTTGATGCTCGTTCGACACTTTTGTAAAATACTTTCTCTTGAAAACACTCCATGGATAATTATCTTTAATTTTTTATATTAAATAGGATGGGGGGTCTTGGTATTGGTCTTCCATTTGTGAAGTATTTTTTGAATGGAAAGGGACTGTTCATGGGGGTAATTACAGGTGATGCTTGTGTGCGTGATATATGTATATCTGGTTAGTTTTGGAATTGGGTTTTATTAGCTCACCCCAACCTAAAATATCTAATAGATTCCAATTAATGATTACTACACTAGCTTAAGATTGTTCTCTAGATAAGGGGAATCGATATGGACCTTGGTCTTCTTTGTGATTGGAATCCTCAATTAGGCCATATTATGTAAGACCGAGTATATGGGAAAAGTTATTTCATTAGGCGAGGTAAGACTATGGTATGCATTGGGTTTTTAAAATGTTATAGATTAACCACTAAGCCCATACGTTCTTCCATATACTTTGTCACTTAGTTATTTGTGGTAGATGATCCAGATTTTTTATTTGATTGTTTACATGTAAGTTCAATATTCCATTGACCTTGTTGTGTGATCATGTATTTTTCTCACTTGTATAGTGTGCTTCTTGTTTAATGTAATTTTTTGCATTAAATATTTTTTATGGAAAATTCTGGAATTTGTTTTACGATTTCTTTTCCTTTTTAAGTGATAACATCATACTTCTTCTCTAAGATTCTCATGAATCCTTCTTTGAAAAGTATATGATTTTCAATGAGAATGGTAAATGGATATTCATTTGTTTTAAAGAAGAAACATTTGAAAACCTATGTTGTAAATATGATATTCCAATACTAAATTGATTATTCTTTTTGTAGATGAGATTCATTTGGAAATGATTTTTTTAGAATTCCTATTTTGTTTTAATACTCACACATATATTTTCTTAATATTATTAGTCTCATTTGTAGGTTCTATCTTGGTCTCAATCACTATGGGTAATGTTGGGTTTTCAGATTGTACAGTGACCCATGGGGCCACATGGTGGTGTAGTAGTGGTCAAGTTTAGTCATTTTTCTTTTCATTTTTCTTTTATGGTATCTCCTATTTGTATATATGTTTAGTTTGGTTAATATAATTATTTTTGGCATAACTTTTTATATTTTTAGCGATTTTTTATTTATGTTGGGGTAATGTGTTTCCCTAGGTTCTTATTAACGCCCTTGGTGCTTGGTTCTAGCCCGGGAGGATTGAGAACAACTCTCCAGACATTCCATGGAAAACTCAGGTGACCATTTTGGGTTCGATATGGGTTGGTCTATGTCAAAATGGTATTATATCCACGGTTCTTTTGTGGACCTAGATTTCAGAGTGACCATTATTATTCGAGATGTTAGGTGAGATTGAGTAGGGATATCATAGTATGTGTTTTGGTTTAGGGGAATGTATGGACAAATTTTTTTAGAAAAAACGTTAGATTACCATGGGAATTTTTGTTTTGTTTGATTCATTTGATTATAGTTTTATGTTTTATGATCATGAAATGAAATGAGAGTCCGTCCACCTATCTCAGTGAGCACATAGGGCCGATAATGACCCATAGATCTATGTACATATCCTTAAAGGAATCTTCACAATGGTGATGTGATTGGCATATAGTTTCCAACCATATGTCCAAGTCACCCTACGACATAAGTTTCCCCCTTTATGGGATCATTTGGAATCTTCTTGGTTTTGAGTTCCTTTGAAAACCATGTTTTGTATTCGTAAAACATTATTTCAAGAAATAATGATTCGGTTTTTGGAAAATTGAAGATGAGTTTTTAAGGGTTTTTCAAGATAAATTCTATAAAAATGGATTTTTAATAAGAGGGGATTAGGGTAAATTGGGGTTTTTTTCATCAAAAGATGTATCCTTATAAATAAAACATGCAGTTTATTGAAATAGATTGTAATGTAAATGGAAAGGAATTTTTAAATAGAGAAGTTTTAGGGAAATTTCTTGGTATTTTTTGAAATGTTTTCCAAAACATGAATTGGGGAGTAGATTGTGAATTTTAATCTTGGGTTGAACACATTGTTTTAAAATATGGTAAGTATTGTTTTTACCTCAGGTATTATTTTGTTTGCTCAAATGGATGGTAGTGTGGGAGGAAGTTGATGAGTGATGGAATGTGTGGATGGGTTCCTAAGCTGGCATTGGAATGTACATTTGTGTGTCTCAATGGAATACCATTGGTTAATGTGAATCATTGCAAGATTATTTTCATTTCAAAGGTGTTTTTAAGATGAAAAGTGTGTTTTTTTAGAATCTGTGGTAGAAACGAATGTGTTATTTTTATTTGGGAATGTTGTTTAACTGGGTTTTCATGTTTTTTTTTCTTGTGTGTGAATTAGATTTTATTGAGTTCTGGGTTTCCTTGTTGTTTAGTGTTTTCCCCCACAAAATATTCGATGTATTTTTAAGGTGCAGCTATTTGTGCTGCGTCATTAGTAGACATTCCGATTGATCAACCTAAATACTTATATCTAGAGTTTTGGAAGATATATCACCTTAAATTTTATGGTCAAGTGGGTCCTTTAGAAGTGAATGAGTAGATGCACAAAATATAAATGATCCTTAGTTACATCGAGTTTCTCATGTCCCTAAATGAAAAAGAAACACACATTATGCTTGATAGTCTGGGTTGTAAGTCCTAGAATTTAGTTATTCGAACAAAGCCACAGAACAGACTGTCTAAGAAATTATTTATAGCTTCATTTATTTTGTGGTATTTCTATGGGTTTATGAAGGTAAGGATGGTGATGAAGTTGTTCTATATTCAGCTAGGGGATGGTTCAGTGTTTATGTTCATTTGTCATTTTGAGGATCTAGTTCCTTATATTTCGGAGTGGGATGAATAAGATTCATCAAGGAACATTAATTAAGAATGATATTTGTCCAGATCCATAGTCAAAGCTGTCAGAATTTAGTCTTTCATTATTTTTTGTTGTCCAGAGGTAGTTTACTTGGTTTGATGTTGTGTTAAAAGGAGTGATTGAGGTATCCAACCCTCATCCACTATCTAAGAGAGGTTAAGGTAATCCTAAAATGATATTGTAAAGAAGCCTAATGTTATTGGTTATTGTCATGGGATCAAGGGTCCTTTATATCTTTCATCATATTCTTTAGAAAGCAGGGACCTATTTTGTCATAAATGTGGCATGCCTGCTCATAAAAATCGCTCGTGTTCAAGTGATCCAAAGACCTTTTTTACTTGGGGAATCTTAAGTCACTTGTATTTGTTCTATAAAGGTGTATTGAGGAAGTGATGTGGAGCTAGATCCACCCTTCAAAAACGATCCTGACCCATTAGTAAGGGTACGGTTTGGGACCTGGCACAGTTTAAAGTCACTTTACATTTGAGTTTCCCTTCCACTATAATGGCTATGTTTTGTGGTGTTTTATATTCCTTGTCGAAATAAAGGATTTTCTTATTTTTGATATCTCTATTTCAATGGAATCATTCAATTTTTAATTTTTGAGTTTTTCCACCATTTGTGGAGATTTTTCTTGAAAGTTTCTTGTTCCATTTATTTTCTATTTGGGGTGAAAAGGATAAAATGTGTATATCTTAAAAATATAATTTGGTGGAAGAACCTTATTGGAATGAGTCTATTCTTGTGGTGTGTCATGTTAATTTTGTTTAATGTAGGTTTATTTGTGTGTTCATCCATGTATAGAGTACAGAAGTTTTCTGGATAGTGTTGGTTGTGCATCTGGATAGAATTATAAATGGTGGGGAATAAATTCTGGCATCCAGTGTTGAATTTATTGAGTCTCTATTTTCATTCTCATTATTCCTAATTTATCCTATTATTGTTTAATTTTATTACATTGGAATATACCTAGTTGTTTTATTAGTGGCATGGTTTAAGAGTTTACTGTCTGAGTCTTCATTGTTTTTTTGAAAAGAAAGTTGGGTTCACTAGTTCATTTTAGGTAAGAGTTATGAATTTGACATTGGTGGTGGATGTGTTGTTCTTGGAATCAGTATTTGGATCATATGATTGTTAGATTTTTGTTTTTTATTATTAAACATAAAACTATTAGGATTTATTATGGTAGGATGGGTAATTTTTGGGAGAATTTTCACACCCATGTTTTTTTATTTTCTTCTTTTATTTTGGATTATAATTTTCATCTCATTTCATTTTCATACTTTTGGGTGCTCATAGATATAAATTTTGGGTTTCAAGTTTATTTTCTTCGATTGAATGGGGTAGGTTCATAATTAAGGGGGTAACAGTTTGTTCTCAACATGACGAGACTCTTTTAATATCATTTGGAAATACATGGTTTTGGTTTTTAGTAAAATTTTATATATCCTATATAAAACCATGCTTTTACATGGGTGTGTATGGTCAATGGTGTATAACCTTAACATGGTTAGTTAAACCCCGTAGGTGTGTGTATGGTTCTATAATTTTTTGTGAAACCATGTCACATGGTTGGTTCGTAGTTTTCCAAATTATAAGGCCAAACTAGGTGGGTATCTAGTGTGTTGAATAAGGGGATCACAGTTGGCACATGGTTTGAGAAGCCACACAGCAAAATAGTGCACAATTCCCATGTGTATTAATGATGTGAATTTACATTTTTATTCTATAGGATTTTTAAACCCCAAATCTACCCTATCTATTTAATGTCCCTTCCAAGCTAAGAGGATATCAACCCTTCTTTCCAAGCCTCTCCTCCTATTCCAATGGTGGATCTGTGCGGTTTAATCATGATTTGGGGCTAGAAATTCACAATATTATCCTCATTTATTATTCATATTCCTTATTCTGATATTTTCTTGGTGGTTCCTCTTCTCCCTCGGTCTTTTAGGTATGGGTTTACGATTCTGCTATTCTTAAATTGGGGGGTTTTTTTCTTAGTGTTTCTATTGTATTTTCTTTTTTCATGGAACCATTTTGGAGTTGTATTGGATGGGAATTATTGCGGCGCTTATGGTTTGATGTAGGTATACATCTCCACATTTCTATTAAATTAAGAAAACATTGATTTATTACCTTTTTCATCTTCCATAAATGATAATTAGTGATGGATGACTTTTAAAATAATTGTTTGACATGAAATTAGGTGGGTTACTTCTTGTATTGATGTGTATGGAGATGCATTATTATGTTTTTTAAAAAATTTCTTTGTTAAAATTTATGGTTGAATTTTTTATGTGATATATGATTTATAAGGCATGGTTTTGGCTAGAAAAATGTATTTTTCTTCTAAATTTATGTGTTTGGTTACATAAATGGATTTCTATGTGGTTTTTTATTTGTAAATGATATGTTGGATTATTTTTGAAAATGGGTTGTTTCTCAATGGTTTCTTATGGTCAATTTGGAACTTTGATAAAACTGGTTCTCTGGGAATCTCTCCTTGGATAATAATACATCCTCTTTAGGTTTAATTGGATGGGAGTTCCTTAGTATAGCACTCCCCTTATGAACTATTGTTTGAAAGTCAAGGGTTTGTTCTTTAGGGAGATATTTGGTGATTCTTGTGAGTGATGCTTGTGTGTGTCATATATGTATATTTGGTTTGCTTTTTGATTGTTTTTTGGATCATACCCCAAAATTTTATGAATGAGAACCTATAATTGCTTGAATATTTCTGGTTAATGGTTTCTACACTATATCAGGATTGCAATTTGGCTAGTTTCCATTAGTATGGACATTACTATACTTTATGATTGTTCCCCCCAGTTAGGCCAGATTGGGTAAGAGTGAGCATTTGGATGAAATGATGTCATCTAGTGAAGATTAATTATAGGATGATTCTAGTGTTCTGTGTGTTCTAGGTTATCTAATTACCTCCTAGGTTCTCCCATATATATTATCACTTAGATTTCTATATTAGATTATTAAGATTCCTTGTTTGGTTAGTTATTCATACGTGTTATGTTCTATTAACATTTTTATATGATCATTGTTATACTCATGTGTATGGTGTACTTATTGTTAAATTATATTTGTTTTTATAAATATATATATGTAAAACGTTTTGAATATGTTTTACAATTTATTTCTCCCTAATTCAGTGAAAACATCATCCCTATTTTATAAAATGCTAACATCTCCTTCATGGAAAATAATATGTTTTTAAATGAGATAAGGAAATGGACTGTGATTATTTTATAGAATAAATTTTTGAAAAATATATTTTATAAATAGTAATTCAAACATTGATTCAACTATTCATTTGTTCATTGGTAATTCAATGGGAAATGATTTGGTTAGGAGTGGCTATTGAGTTTTTATAATCAGATATAGAGTTTCTTCATTCTTCTAGTCTCAAGTGCTGGTTGCATCCTCGTCCTGATCATAATGGGCCTTTTTGGTTTTCAAGATTGGGGAATGGCCCATGAGGACATGTGATGGTGTGGTGGTCATCATGTTTAGTTTGATTTTATTTATTTTTTTAGTTGTTTCTCTAATTTTTATAAATGTTCAGTTTGGTTATTATAATTATTTGGGGATTCTCTATTTATTTTTTCCATTTATTTGATTAATTATATTAGGAATAATCATTCCCTATAATTCTCATTGATACACTCGATGCTTTTCACCAGTCTAGGAGGATCGATAATTCTCATTGGGGCTTCTCTCGGGCTGACTTGGGTGAATGGTTTGAGGTGTTCAATCATTGGTTCGTGATAGAGTGTCTCGGACTATGCATTAAAAATTCTCAATGTATGATACTACCATGAATCCTCTCAACCAATGTGACGCCCAATGCATCATATGTATGTATCAATGACCACCTTCTATTGGAAAGAACATCTAAATAGATATGGAATTCTTAGGAATATGAGAATATTAAAAATAATGATATTATCCCGAGTTTATAGATGTAGATGATAAACATAGTTCACACCAAAAAATGGATCACATCACAATTTTTCTAAAGTCAAATGGGATCAAGCCACAATGAAGGTTGTCTTTTCATGATCTAGTATATTTCAAAATACCATGTAGATTATGCTTTAATATAAAATTTTTTATATAATACATGAATTTTCAGAGATATACACAACCTAATTTCTATATCATTGAAAATATTTGACCATGTTGAAACAAGGATTAATTATGGATTTTTAGTGGAATAAGTAATGAATAAAAACCATTAGATCAAGGGTTGGTGAATCAAATCTTCTTATAAAAAACTACCAACGGATGTTAAGGAAAGAGAGATTCTTAGAAAATTGAAATCACTGATTTTTATCAAGGAATAAATGATGGGAATCTATATAACTGAATAAACAATCATATTTATTCGATTTATGAAATAAGGATCAATGAATATGATTTATTTATAATGTACTATTAGGTTTTCTAAGAACAAAATATAACACAATTAGATTATTCCCGTGTAAGTTAATCTTAATGTAGATGTGTTTTCACTGTTATTATTATTTTAAATACAAATATTATGTCCCCATATTGAATGGATAATCAAATATACCTTTGCAGATTAAGATTTCATTTATTATATAACATAACTGTGTATCAATCTATACAATAATATTCAAGGGAAAATATAACATTATAATTATTTTGATGAATAATTAGTATATATTAATTATTCATGAGATCCACATTTTATAAACTGACCATGAATTCCTTGATTTACTTCACATAATATAATAAATAGGGGTTACCGTTGGATTAAAAATACATAATTCTAGTATTATGTAAATTTAGTTTAGTTTGGAATGTCATTAACATACCTGAAAACATTGATAAAATTTCAATCTATAGAATTGAAACTTTTCACATCAACATGTAATTAGTTTTTTCTCCTTAGACATTGACCATTGTGGTGATCTAGTTAAAATCCGAGATTCTTTTTCATTTTGTACATTTATATATAAGCATTGACGGATTTGGTGATAAATCCATGGAGATCTTGATAGATTGAATGAAGTTACTTCCAATAAGGTAAAATTATCTATTAAAGGGTAGAAGACAAACAAATTGGAACATTTTATTTAATTATAATCCTAATTCACGCCCCTTATCCTGATTATAAAATTTAGTTTTATACTAAAACATTGTTTTAGTGTAATAGGATTTCATTTTAGGTCTCATCACAATTGTTTTAATTTATTTTAATAAATGGATTGGAAGGTGATTAAACCTGTTTTAGGGGAACCAACCATGATGGTTAGAATAATGATATATTTTTCTTTCTAGAGGATTTTTTTTAAGATATCATGGTTTCTATCCATTTAAATGTAGATTTTTTGTTCAAAATGATTGAATTAGTGATGTGAATAGAGATAATATCAAATCTATATATATGAATGGTTTAGTATAAACATATGAATATTATTATTCTACCATATTTTTTGTGTGAAAACTATTCAATATTTTCTCATAGAAAATCATTAGAGGATTAGGTTATTGAGATATCTGTATTAAAGGTTTATAAAGACTTCATTATGTTAGACGTAGTGAAAAAATGGAGAAATATGAATAAGATTAAAAAAACCAACTAAGGTATTTGAGATTGAAGATAAGTTTAAATAAAATCCCAGAAATGTTTTTATAGATGATTGAAAATAGTAAAGAATAGATCCCCCTAATAATAGCGAATTGGTTAGATAATATTTGAATGTAATGGAAAAAATGTCCAGAAATAATTCATAAGAAGACACATGTAAAAACCATGACAATATCAAATAATTATATGAAAACATGGATTGAATAGAGATAATTCATCAAGTGGAATATGTATTCATAGGAGACATAGTAATAAATAATTGTATCTTATGTGAAGTGGAGGAGGCAATAAATAAATACATTATGATAATTGGTGAAATTAGAAGGGTTAAAGTGATCTGCTTGGAGAACATTCACACTACTGGTTAGAATAATTATTGATGGAGGAGGATCTAAACTAAAGTATCATTCAACATAAAACACATCATAATTATAGGATACATTAATTAATGTAATATGGTTGAATTCTAGATATATTAGATTCTCTACTAAGAGAAATGTAATGACCTATTATTTTAGAATAATTTTTAAAGTAAATATTTCTTTTTCGGCTCCTTTCACTACTAAAAAATCAATGATATATATATATATATATATATATATATATATTCATGAAATATATTTTTGGAAATTAAATTCATTTCTCGACAAACACCATAAATTATAGAGTTTTTTAATTTAAAATTTTTATTTTATAAAAATAGAAATCTAACAATATTTGTATGTATATTCCAACATGTAATATCAATATATGTAAATATATATAATAAGTTAAAATTATAAAATTTATACTGTATCCATATTTAGAATTTTTTTATGTATGTGGGTAATATTTTATTAAAATTAAATTATAATAAAATGTACTTATTATGAAGAAGTTAAACAATTATGATATATCCTAAATATATATGGTGATAATAAATAAATATTTATTTAAATATAAGACATTTTTTAATGATTACACATAAGATGTGATTATTTATTTTTCAAGAATGGAATGACCATGTGAGGCCTTTTCAAACCTTCCACAAAATAGAATCCCACATCCCCACGAAGAGATCACCATATAGAGAGCCCTAGATGGGAAGTACACATTGTCAACCGATATTTCATAGCATCATGGAGGGTAAAAAAAACATAACAATAGTTCGAGAAAGAAATATTTCAGTACAGTTGGTTACAACCTCGTTTCACCCAACAAATGAGGAATGAGTTATATAAGATATTATTAAATATATATATTTAATGAATATTGTAGAGTTTAATAGTCAAATAATATTTATTTTTAAAAAATTATATTTTGTGTTAGGAAATTCCAATTAGATATTTGGATATAAATATTTATATGTAATATAGAGTTTTTAGATAAATATAATCATTCGGGTAAATAAAATAATAATTATATGAAATTATATTTAATATTAATTTTATCAATGTAAAATAATCAAAAGTGAATATATATATATATATATATATAACCTATAAGGTAATAATAAGAAGATTATATTAATATAAAGTCCATATATTTAATGGTAACTATTAACAGAAAACATAAATATTTGTATATCTAAAAGAGAATTATGTTAGTTGGGAAGAAATAATATTAATGATATTTATAAAATCCAACTATAATATAGTACTCAATATGGGATATCAATAACACAATAAATGAAAATTTAATTGGATACGAATATTAATTTTTAGATATTATGTAAAAAATTTAAAAAGGAGATAATTTTTAGTGTGTTGTATGATTTTTCAAAATGAAATATATGAAAAAATGTAATATATTTTAAATGCCATATGGGAGGTGGATTATATTCAATGACAAAAATATATTTTAATATTTTGAATATAGAAAATAGAGTTTTAGAGATTAATTGGTAGAAGTAAATTTTATGTTTTAAAAATATATGAAAATGATGTGTTATATTATTTTTTGGATTGTGTATATGTGTGTCTTTATAAAAAAACTAAATTTATACATTAATAATAAAAATTACCAACAAACGCAGGGACCAAGGGCTGGTGGCCAAGTGGTAAGGTGTTGTTTGGGTCCAAACACACATTGGACCAACATTGGTGAGTGTGAATGTGGGTCGACATTCAGAAGAAGGATGGGAGGTTAGCTACAAAAAAGCATTGAGGTAGGAGAAACTATTAGCGGCCGCTAGATTCTGATAGATTTCAATTTCATGTCATGTCTTATCGTATAAGATAGTACATGGTTGACCTCATATATAGTGTGTGATTAAAATAATTTGGAACTATTCATTGTTGTTCATAATATAATTTTCCCTATTGAATATTATACATCCCTCTATCATATACTTCCCATTTTGGTGCCATAGAAAATTAAAAACCTCTAAAACCTTTTCATCTATAACATACCACATAAAAAAACTATACTAGGTATTAACATAACACAAACACACACATATCTATATATATATTTATATATATATTCATATCAAGGGAATCACGATGTGGATCTTCAAAAAGATTAGATATAAAACAATTGTATGATGAATCTCCCTCGGTTGTGATTAATATTATGTCATCACCTTTCCCACAACATGCGATCATAGCTAGATTATTTATGAGATACACAAACACAAACACAAACACACACACAATAACATATATACACATATATAAATATTTCATCTTAATTATTGTAAATATTCACAAAGTACATGGAATTAAATTCAAAATTATATTAAATAAATTCTTAACTATTAAATGTCGATTCATCATATTAAACCCTACCCATAGTGTGAATTTATCAAGATGTTGTTCATATGAAATGAAACTGGTCACCTTGTTTTCTTTGATGATATAAAAAATTTCCCTTAGAGTGACCCTATGATATTATGGGACACATGAAATAATATTCCAGTTAGTAAATCAAAGAGTAATACATCATAATTTTCCTCAAATATAACTTTTACATTACTAATTGAAGGTAAAATTATATGATACTATTTCTTTTTCAAGATCAAGACCCTATAATATTGATATGTAAATACTAGAAGACAATTGTATGAGTTAGAATGGAAAATAATTCTTTAAGCTACAAAAAATGGTACATAAAAGAATACAGATGAATAAGTTCCTTTATGAAGTTCACTACACACATACTGAAAATGAATAAAATATCTTCATATGTATGTATATATATATATATATCAGATATATACTTAGAGTTTGTATATATAAAGGTATCACTTCCCCCCACTGGTTTTCACCCAATAAATAATCATTTCTAAGAAACAAATTATATTAATCATATTGAAATTGAATAGAGAGAGAAATGTATACAGAATGAAGATTGACATTTTTAGGGTACCTTCATGTGGTAGTTCTACAATGTAATGTTTATTAGGTTTTTTATCTAAATTTAATGGAATTGTTTTTTAAAAAATTCTATTATAAAACTTTCATATATTTTTACTTTTTTTTAAATTATCTTTTATCTATAGAATGTAAAAAATAATAATTTACTATAAAATGGATTGTTTTTTAACTATGGGTTTATATTTTCTATACCCTTTCTGTAACTGAGGAATTTTAACTTATTTTTTAAAATTTATACATTTTTATATATTTTTAGGAAAAATAATCAACCTTATATTTTTTGAAATAAAATTCCAACAAATTGGAATTGATAAAAATCATTATTTTTTCAATGAAGGGTTTTAAGAGTTTTTACTGTCAACATTTCATGTGTATAAAGATTTATTTCAAAAACTCCAACTAACATAATTTTATGAAACCATGTTTTGTACTAATAATAATAATATTTTTATTGAGTTCATGTCATTAAAAATTATTATTTTTATAATAAAAAAATCATTTAATGAACTATTTTATATGCTTATGAAGAAACCATCGATGATTTTTTTAATAGGAAATTACTTTGCAATACAATATTATTTTTTAAAATAATGTTTCCATGAATTTTCAATTATATTTGATAAACACCATACTATTTTAAATTGGTATATTATTTAAAAAAAAATAGAAATTATTAAATAGAATTATAATGAAAATAGAACGATATATGAAATATTTTATATAAAATTTTCCACATGCATATTGTGACGAATGATAAGATATTTGGAGTAAACCAAAATATGAATACAATTTTTCTATAATGTGATTAGTAGGATGTATATTTCTCTTCAATATTCCACGAACCCATATGGATTTCATCTATGAATTTCGAATATCAATTAATTTCATATGATAATATTAGAATATTTTCTAAAAGTGTAACTGGAATTTTAAAAATGGTATTATTTTTTTAAGAAAACTTATTTTCTTATGATTATGTCATTCATGAAAAAGTTCATCAATAATTTATATATTCTCAATGAATTATTTGAGATAATCCATTGGTATGAACTTTTTTCATCTAAAAAACATTCTTGGTTTTCAAGAATAATAACTAATTTTTTTCCTTTTGATAATGTTCTATATCATAATGAGATCATATTTTAATGGAATATTTCATGGATTTGAAATAAAAGGTTTTCGCATTTCCTTGGATATCATTACTAATATTTTATTCACCCAGTATTTTTTTAAAAAATATTTTAAATAGGTCATAATAATGAATATGGGGTAATATTGAGTTAGATCCTGTTAAGCTTCATAGAAGATGGGATAACATTCACAAAGTCTGTAATAGTAATAATATACCCATTTAAAGGAAATATAACGGATATTATATGTCATATAGTCCTAGGTTTCATTAAAATATACACCAAAAAATATGCATGAACAATCTATGACTCATAATATGAAATTGAAGATGTAATTATATAATGAAAAACATTAGTGAATTTTTTTCGAATCTAAATCATTTATTTTAAAATAGAAAAATTGTGTTTGTTTTGAAAACATTCTATAAGAGAATATGAATTAGGCACCTCAGTTGGTAGTAATGTAAACATTTAGTCAACTTTTTTGATTATGATGTTTTAATTTTTATAATTTATATATTTTTTTGTATTTAAAAATTGTATTTTGAAATGATTGATGGAATCCTAGGAAAATAATATTTTATAGATACCTTTAAAATAAAAAAGGATACAATTAATTTTGTATAAATTTTGTGATTATATCTTAAGGTGATTAAGGGTATTTTTGAAAAAAAAAGTGTCTATAGATGCAAACTTTATGGGAGAATTTCAATATTAATGTTTTTATAATAAAAAAATTAGTTTTATGTATGATAATAGGATCCAAAATAGGTTATGATATGTATGTTTATTGATATCAAATATTAATATAAATTTGATTGGTATTTGGTGAATATAGAGGTGAGAAATTAAAATATAAATATATCATGAGTTGAAAAATTTTTATTCCATTAACTGTAATAATGAAAAATCATAAGAAATAATACCATTAATATATTAATTACATAGTTATATGTTTTAAAAAATATGAATAAAAATGATATTATGAGGATACAACATATTTATGGTCGGATGAATTTGATCACTGAAGATTTGAGTATTGTTATTTTAAATATATTTTTGTTAAACAACTCGATTCAATATTTAACAACCTATTAAATAAATATTTCAGATGGATATAACTTTTAGAAAATTAAAAAACTATTACTATAAATATTAAATAATATGGAATAAGTTAATTTCAAAAAATCCATATTATAAAAATAATTCTTGAACTATATTTCTATCTATTTCCCATGAAATAATATGAATAAATGTAGTGTTTTATTTTATAATTTCCATTAAAATGTTTAAACCAGGAATATATTCTGAATTAGTTACTCTTTATGTGAAATATATAAATAAAAAAATTAAAAAATAATTAACTTATTTAAGATTAGTTAATAAATGATAATAAATAATAAATATAATAGTAATAGTAAAATAATATTATTTCAAATATAAGATGTTAATTTGAGTTAAATATAAAAATATGAGAATATTAACTAATTTTATATTTCATGAAATTTATAGGACTTCATTGTGAAATTATTTTTAATATAGAAAATTGATCTTATCAGTTATCAAATATTATGTAAAAAAATGTATAAAAAATTTTATTAGTAATATATTTTCTTTTAAAATATAATAATCATGGAAAATAAAATATACATTTGATGAAAATATATTTAATATAAAATATATCATAATAATTTTTTCTATAATATATACGTATATTTTATAGGGGATTTATATGAAGATTATACGAATATGAAATTAATATAGTTTAATTTAATTTCTAATTAGAAATATAAATATTATGATGGATAAAAGTATATTATATTACATATGAAAATTTTATTTGAGAATAATTATAAATTATATTAGTAAAATATTATTTATTGGGAGATATAAATATTATTATAAACATAATCTTAATTGAAAATGAATAAAAATATAAGAAGTTAAAATGAAAAATTTAATTGGAATAAAATATGTATTATAGTTTATGGAACATTTATTATAAATGATAATATAAATAAATATAAAAAATGTTAAATTATTATTATAAGTATAGTATATTTAATAGAAAAATATAGGAATAATTATAGTATAAAAAATTAAATTATTAATGAATAAATTGTTGGAGTAAATATTATGTTATAAAATCAGATGAAATTAGTGTATTATACTTTTTTTAGGATCTTATAATAATTATATTTTTTTAATTAATTTTATTCATTATAGAAAAATTGGAAATTGTTGTATGGTGTAAATATTATGGTCTAAGTGGTAATGTATACTAATTTCTAGAACATGTACAAGTCAGGCATGTGAAATTGAGCATGCAGGTCAGTTTGTAGGGGAATTATTAATGGCTAACATCACTGAAGATGTCTGATAGGAGAGATCAAGTGAGACACAGGTATTCCCATGTATTTCAATGGAAATAATTTTACCACTAATTATATCAGGTATTTCTCTATCATCCAGAAGTCTGATTAGGGATTTGAATAGATATAAAATATTCTTATCATTTTAAAAAATAATGTTTCCCCTCAAAAATAAAATCACCCTCCTTCATATCCTTCTTATTCACATGTAATTTAATATTAAAACCCACCCACGTCACATAATACTAAAAATATTAAGCACCTTATATATGCATATTAACATTAATATAATCACACAATATTACTGCATAAGGATTTGTGATCATCCACTGGTATGATGAATCCCACTTGGTAGTGATTAATGCTAATTTGTTCAATCGTTCACATAATTTTGTTTGAGTAATATTATTGATGAGATATATTTAAAAATACATATATATATATATATAGGATAAAATTCATGGGAGATGATTTTTCCTGGAGATCATTAAAGACAATACATAAATGGATAAAATATATGTAAAATTTATGAAATTAAGATTCATCATCTTCAACCTCAATATCAAGGATAATTTATCAGGATATTATTCATATGACATGAAAAAGATAAAATTAGATCCATTTTAAGTAATTAAAATATCACTTAGAGGGACACTCATGATATCATGTGACACATGAAATAAAAAATACAAATTTATAAGAGATACTATAAAACATCATAATCTTTCTCATATGAAACTATAACATCTCCAATCACAAAATAAAAATATTTAAAAATATTTTATTTTTTGGATCAACACGCATTAGTGTTGAAATTTTAAATATTGGGAAACAATAGTACAGATATGAGATAATAAAACTCATTGAGATAAAATAATTCATTTTTCAACTTAAAATGGAAGCAGATATATGGGTTCTTGTATGCAGGTCAATACACATAGAAACTTATTAAACACAATATATATATATATCATATATGAAATTAGATATTATAAATATTAATATTTACATTCCTCCTAGATATTTAAACTATAAATGATTCTCAACAAAAATTTAGAAAAACTATTATGAATATTTCATTGAAGAGAGAGATAGAGACAGAGTAAGAGGGGAGCAAGGAAATAATGGGGGAGATCATTTTTTTGTGGTACCATCAAGTGGATGTCCTATAAAAAATTTATACATATGTTTTTGTTAGTGTAATAGTTTATGTTGAATCTATTTTCAATTTTTTTATAAAAAATTCATTTATTTGAACATTGTTTTTCATAAAATTTCTTATTTATCGCATTCATTTTGAATTTTTTTTGAAATGAATAATTTTTATAAAAATATATTTTTGAAAAATTCTATATAAAGGAGAAAAATATTTTCTTAAAATTTATTACAAATTTACATGTAGTTTTAAATTTTAATAATAATTTATTTTCTTAAATATTTTAAGAAAATATTTTTAGGGGAATTTTATAAAAAATTGTTGTGATGTCAATACTGGTTTTAGGTATTTTTTAAATTAATATTTTTTCATATAGAAATTTTTTTTCTAAGACCCCCACATTGTGAAATTTATTATTATTTTTTCTATTGAAAAGATTATTATTTTCCTAGAATTTTCTTGATTTTTAATTATCATTCACGTTTTAAAATAATCCTTTTAAAAAAACTCATTTTTTATGTATATGAATAAAACATCTAGGATTATTTTAAAAGTGATTTCCTACACTAATTATGGTAAAAAAATTAAATGTTCCATGATTTTTTAATTGAAATTCTCAAATACATTTTTTTTGTGAATAAAATTTCTAGTATATTGGAAAATAATCTATTTAATGGAATTATTATGAGAAAGGTGAGATACCAAGAAAAGTATTTTATATTTGGAATATAGGTGTGGCAAGTGATGATGAGGGATGGAGAGTGAATCACTAACCCAATGAACAATATCTACAAATTAAAGGGAAAGACATCTATAGACCTTATTTATTCTAGTTTTCCATGAGGATTTATTATAATATTGAAAAATATCAATTAATTTTACAAATAAATATTATTTTTTTCAAATGTGAAATATTTATTTTAAAAATTGGATTCCAGAATTAAGTAAAGCATTTCCAATGGTTTGTGTTTTTGATGAAAAATATATTCCAATTTTCTTTCTTTCTAATTAATGTTTTGAATGAATTATACTTTATAAGAATTATTTTATAAAAACCTTTCTTCATGTGAATGAATATTATTTAGAGTAATTTAATTTTATTATGGATTTTTTTAAGAAACTGTTTTAAGGAGTTTTAGAAGTATTTAAAGAATAATTTTTTTCATTATTTTTATAAACATTAATTATTTTTTCACTGAATCGAATTCAAAAACACCCACATGGATTGGATGTGTGTATGGATTATTATTGATTTAGGTATCGATTATATTGAGAGGAGCTATGATAATATTGTAGTAGTTTATTAAAATGTTAAATTTCTCATTTAAATTAAATATAATATATGTGATAGGTAATATATTTTCTAATTATAATAACTTCTAGGCATAGAACAACAAATATATGTATTGTAACATATCATTTGAAATTGATTTAGTATGTATATAATTTTAAATTCCAATCACTTCTTCATAATTCAAAGACATTATTTTAAAACTTAACAATTTTTTATGTTTTCAACATAAGGATTAGAAGTAATGTATTGGTGAACCATATAGTAGCATTAGAATATTAATTAGCTAATATTATTGTATGAATTATCAAATATAATGGTGGATAACCATGTTAATAAACCCTCAACAAGAGAATCCCACAATTGTGTAAATATGGAATAAAAAAGTAAACATATTTGAATTTCTAGATCTAAAGTTTTTGTAACATAATGGATAATAGAATTAAAGTGATTCTATTTTGGAGATATTTGACACACTATGGATTTATTTTTTCTTCCATTAGAGATAAGTAAAATGAAAATTTAAACTATAATATATTATAAAAAGAATGAATTAATAAGGAATTGTTTAATAATAAGTAGTTTTAAAGTCATCTACGGTGGTTATATGTTAAATAAATGTAGTAATATTATTGATGGGAATTCTAATAGATGAACCCCTATTTTCATGTTGTGGGGGAGTCATATTAGGAATGTAGATGAATATGTTACATTTAAAAATAGATTCGTCTATTTCAATCTAAGGGTTCTAGAAACACCAATGGTAGTTTATATATATATCCACCACATTAGTAAAATGAATGTATCCATATATAATTGTGAAAATTGACTATATTAATGAATAGATGGTTGATAAAAAATTTAGCAACGAATTATCAAGGAAAAAATGTTTTGGGTGACTTTAGAGAATATTTAAGAGAAAAGACATGAAGCCTTTGAATTTAGTACTTCAAATTTAACCATGGAGAAATAATAAAAAAAAATTATTTGAATATACCTCATATAGTGGATCTTTCATGATGAAGGTTAAAATAATAATGCATTTAATGATTAGATATATATATGCTGGATTCGTCTTGTAATGAATGTGATGAAAATGTCGATGAAGATTGAGAACTCAAAAGAACATATCGATAATTAATTGTCATAAAGTAATTATACATAAGTAAAAATAAATATAAATGATGGGAATTACATTTTGAGCCAATATTGGATCAAAAATTCCAATAACAATACTCAACCTTAAGATATTTTAGAAGTACCCCATATAAACAATTATTTAATTTTATTTAATGATTGATTGAAGTGGTGAAAATTTATAGGGGATAAAAAAATATTGGTTGTGTATATAGTAAAAATCTATTGATATAATAAGTGGGGTCAGTGGGATTGGAATATATAATTTGTTTCTGACGATAATGAAATCCAAAATGTCATAAAGACTATATTTTACTGAGTAATTGTTTCTAAGAAACCATATTGTATATCAATGATACATCTAGAATTAATTGATTTCATAAACAATTAAATTGTATGGAATATAATTTTAAGATAAGTGTTTTTAAATACTTATGTGATTCATTCCATGATATCATAAAAATGTGGATTATTAATAAATGGAATTATGTTATATTTCGAGTGGAATCAACCCAAAATGATGAATAAGACAATTCATGGGAGATTTCTAAATTTTAATCAAACTAAAGTATATTTTCACTGGATCTACCATTATGGTATCATCAGATTATTTACATAAAATGTATTTTTTGGAATATTTTCACCCATGGGATAAATCAACATTTTTTTTAGATATTATAATTGGTGTTAATAGATATGGTATTCAAATGGTAATTTATGTTGTTGTCTCAAAGGTATATTTCATTTTGTTTACAAAAAGGGAACCTTGTGCTAATAGTAGATCATGATTAAAACGAGATATCACGAGTTTAAAATAATAAGAAGTTTCAATTAATACAACATTTCATATGACTCCCACACTAAATAATTTATCATTTACTCATTGAATATCTTATGTATGTGTGATTTTGAACACATGATAAAATTTTGATGAATATAATGATATATGTATTTATAGAATTGAGTGAATGACAAGGAAAAAATTGTTGTTATTTATTTAGATCATTTATTACTATATCAAAATATAAATTAGTAGGCATCTAATATTTTTTGTTGAGTTATTTTTAATAGGTGAATTCACTCAATGAAATATTTGATAATGTGTAGCTAAATGGTGTTATTTTTAAAACATTAATGATTAACATGATATAATATCTACCTAATAATATTAATCAAATTTTATTTGGTCATTTAGAAATGGTAAAAAATCCAAATGTTTATGTGTTGAAGCTAATGTTTTTGAATTTATTTAATTGTAAAGGGATAGGAATGAAATTTAAAAATTTATATTTTAAAAATTTTAGGTGAGAAAAATGTAAAATAGCCTCTTAATATATGAATAATAGGAAGCATAGTCTCCCAAAAATGGTGTTTTATTCTCATAATAATAAGGGATATGGGTTTAGTATTTGTTCGAAAGGATCATTAACATAATATTTTGACTAAGAAAGAGATCACATGAAATCATAATTTTCATATCTTGAATCAAAATAATGTGTAAATATCTAAGTACATAATGTGTATAATCTATTGTACTTTTATATGAAAAAACGGGGGGAATATAATATTAAAAAATTAGGAATGAATTACTTTTCATTTTATATTCCATGTGAATTGGGAAATATAACATAAGTCTATATATTTTGTTGTAAAATCATGAGTTACATGATGTAGGTATATTTATAGAATAATTGAAATCAAAATAAAAATGGGGATATTGTTTCAACCATTATTCATATGTTAGATTTTTAATTTGTATTAGCTGATGATGTCACTAATAAATTTCGGACTACTGATTAAGGATTATCAGGGAATTGAAACCAATATAGTGGGTATATATATCATTTATAAAAGAGACACATTGATATATTTATATAATTTGTAAATTTCATAATTACATTATGATATATATAATGATAGAATATCTAATATTTATTGAAGATAGATACTGTGTACTATGTTTATTGTGGTCAACAATAGTGTTAAAAGAAGTAGGTGCATGAAAAATAGTCATTTGGATATTTATTGATGGGTTTTTGTAAATAAATCATATGACACCAGAATATTGTACCTCACCCATTGTTTTATTTTAGATAATAACAATATTAATACTATTTATTATTAATTATTGATAATATAGAAAAACTCGGGTTTGAAATAAGTGACCATATTGCAATAAAATATGTGTGATAATAAATGTATTTAATAAAAGGAAAATATAGATTGGGATGAAATGTTGATCCATGAAGGAACAAGATACAAAAATATATATTCAACAAAATATTAATTTTTAAGTGTTTGATGAATGGTTTCACCATAAATTGAAATATTGTCACATAATATGTTGATAGGTAATAATAATTTTCATTATTTTAAATATGTATAATATTATTTAAAAATGATAAATGGATCATTTTAAGAGAATAATATCAAGTATCACTACATGGAATCTATAATAAAATAATAATGAAAATTTTAGAAGTGAGAAATTAATTCGGATTATAGGAATATTGGTTTAACATAAATAACATATAAATGATAAGAGAAGGTGGTGTGACTCAAGATTAAGATGTTTAGTTAGTTCCAATTCATATTCTAGAGATCATTTTAAAATATTTTGATAACTAAGAAGGACAATCCTAATACATGGAGATTATTTTAAGTGAAGTACTCTTATGGAACAAAGGATGAAATCAATAATTGACAAAGATGTCCAGACATATGTAATGAGTAAGAGTATGTCACCCACAGTTTGAGGTATGTAACCCTTTTTTATTCTTTTTTATGTGTTTAATGTTGTTGGGTAATGTTTGAGAGATTTTGGGAAGGTGTTTGAAATGATCAGATGATTTTTAAAGGGAACACTCTTTGAGAACGACTAGGGGAAACCGTGTTGAATCCCAAGGTAATAGTGTAACATGAGACAGTGGGATCTCATATGGTTTTCACACGGTTTGTCTAACCTAGTGAGGAGACCTGGTGAATTTCCCTTCAAGGTAGTAACGTCCACACGGTTAGCACACAATATTCCTAATCATGCCAGATAACCATGTGCAGAAATAAAAATATAGTATTTAAATCTAGGCTAGCCGAAGATTTTCACTAAACCCTCCATTATTCCTCCCACTCAAGAATCACTCATGATTTCTGTTTCTCAAGGGTTATATGAGCTCTTCCACTCAATCTAGAAGTTATTTGAATGATTTTAATTATATGGTGAAGGTGGTTCTATTCTGTTAAGTCTCTAATCTTGGTTCTCTCTCAGTTTTCCTTAGAAATAGTTCTCCCTATATCCCAGTTTGTGAAAGGGATTTCCAATAAAAGGTGTTGCTTTATTGAATCGTATTTTTTAATGGATGATTTTATAAGGGATTCTATGGCCATGAAATATTTTTTTCATAATGGTGTGTCCTTGGCATAGTATGTGTTTATTTATTATTTTGATCATTTTATTCTTGTGTTAGAATTATTAGATGTATGCGGTGATTACCACTATAAAAAAGGGACGGATAGAGGATGGAAGAGCCACCATCAATGACAAGTGGGAAGGAGGTACAACTACATTAGAAAAGTAGTAAACATGCTTGGATGGGAAGTTCCACCATGGTAGTTTACTAATTTGGGTATGTGAAACTCTAGAGTTATGATTTGATGTGTATTGATATAATAGTTGGAAATTATCGTACAATTATGCGATGGTAAAATGGGTTATGGCTTTTTGTTGGATTTACCTTGTATTGTACAGTTTTTGGTGAAAAGTTTCTTGGAATGGGTGTGTTTGGGTTTTTGGTAATTGTTTCACTATTTTATATTTTATATAAAATATTTTATATAAATTTTGTAATTGATCTATCCTAGTGGCATGTGTAGGGAAGTCATTCTGGGAAAACCTACTACGTATTTGTACTCACCTCCAGCTTTGGATTTTTGGTGATTTTGAATATGTAATTTTCTGAGACACAGATAAGGTAAATCATCTCATTTTCAAAGTGGTTTATCATGATTTCTGTGTGTTTTTGTGGTGATTGGACCATATATCATGGTGTGGATCCATGGATCCTATCATGGATTTCATTGGGTCTTGTTGTTGAGTATTCTTCTTAATACACTCATATAGGATTTATGTGGGTTTTTTATTGGTTTATGGGAATTAGTATTGAATTGGATGGTTATTTATTTGTGTGATATTATTGGAGTTTGACTTGTTGAAATGCATCATGTAGTTGTGGTCAGTTATGTATTGTTTTTTAGGTTGGTTTCATTTTAAGGGAAACTTTTTCCCAAATTTTTCTTAAAGTGATCGATATTTATGGCGAGCCTTTGGTGCCTTGGGAATGTTGCCTAAGGCCCAGTAACATCTCAGCACATTTTCAAGACAATAAGGATGGGGTGGTCCATTACAAGTTTTATCAGTTCATTTGGTCATATAATTTTAACTAGAAATAGTTGTTTAGTCCTTTGACATTAGTTGTTGGTCTTGGTGTTGACTTTCATTGTGGGTATATTCCTTGAGTTGGGATGGTATCAAGGAGTTTTATTTTCAAAACATGGAATGTATATCATAAAAGGACATTGCCACCCCTTTTATTCATAAGTTCATGTTACTAGGAAGTTGGGTACATAAGTGTTTTGGAGACACTTATAGGTATTGGAAATATGATTTTCGTGGGTTTAGGAAATTAGATGGGCATGAGATGCATGGTAGATATGACTTCCCATTAGGATACATATTATAGTGGGGTATAATTAATTATGATTTTATTTGAGTATGTGAATTTTAAAAGATCATAATGGATTTGAAACATTGATAGTTCTGGTATTTTGAAAATGGTTCAGTTTTCAAAACATTGGGTATTTTTGAAAAATTGTGCAATATTGGAAATGTGAACTTCTGGAATTCCTGATTTTGATAATTGAAATGTAACTGAATTGAAAATTATAATCCTTTTTTATAGGGGAGTTAAACTTATGTTTTTTTTGTCTTAATAGAAATTGTACCATGTAGGCATCGTAGAGGCCAACCGAAGGAGGCTACTAAAAATGTGGTTTTACCTGATCCCCAGGTGAAACAACAACTAGTGCAGAGTATAGTGAAATATTTAAAATATGTGGAATGTGAGAATAATTTTGATGATACAAATCATGTGGATCATATAGTTCAGTTTCAAAAGTATAATCCACCCACCTTTAGGGGTAATTCATAGCCAGAAATGGTATAAGCGTGGTTGAATAGAATGAATAGTATCTTTGAATTTTTGGGAACACCGGTAGATTTTAAAGTGATGTTAGTCACGTAAATATTGGAATATCACACCCTTCAGTGGGGGGAGTCAGAGGTCAAATCTAGAATGGACCAAGGGGTATCATGGGAGGGTTTCGTGGAATTTTTTAACAAACCATTCTACCCTCATACATTCAAATTTCAGCATACAATGAATTTATTATCTTTAAAGCATGAGAAACATTTTTAACAGAATATGAATATATGTTTATAAACATAGTAAAATTTTCATCCATGTTGGAAGGTAGTATATCATTGAAGTAACATATTGTTGAAGATGGTTTGACGAAATAAATTCGATCAAAGATAGTGGTGCAATGTATAAGTGATTACGCAGTAATGGTGAATAGTGAAACTATAGTTGAATGAGATATCTTTGAGGGTACTAGGAGGGAATAATGTTGGTACCCATGGGGAATATTGTGAATTGTAAATATGGGTTCAAGTGGATGAGGGAAATTTATTTCCAGGGTGGGAGTATAGCTTAGAATCTAATGGTAGGATCAGTGAATCTTCCTTTAAATCCCCAAAGTAAGCCGGGATGTTTTCAGTGTGGTTCTATAGGCCACATCAAGTGGGATTGTATAAAACAACAAGAAGCATGTCATAACTATAAACATATGCAGAATCATTTGTGGTATTGAAATAATTCTCTGAGGTGGGGTGTTCATGACACTCATTCGGGGTCACAGGCGTCCTTTGCCTCAATGGGATAGGGGATGTAGCATACCCCTCATCAGCAACCAAAAGTTAGTCATGGTTATTCCAGGAACACCATGACTCCTTAGTAGGGAAGTAAAGAGTAGAGTGTGGCAAGTAAAATGTTTTTTGGAGGTGAGAAGGTTTTGATGGATGATTAGTTAGGACCATCCACGGTACGAGGTGTGATTATTTAAATTTATACCTTTGTGTATGTATTGATTGATATGGGTTATTCACATTCTTTAATTTATTATCATATCATTGATTTTTTGGGATTAAATTTTGAAATGATAACTTCATTTTTAAAACATCAGACTCCTCTAGGTCGAAGAGAGTATCAATCCTTCCTCTGTAGAGAGTTTTGTATGGTTTCTGATGGGGTTTAGTTGATGTGGGATGCCTCAGTGACTGATATGGATTTGTGTGATGTAATCATGGGTATTGATTGGTTGACTATGCATTATGACCAAATCAACTGTTATGCATGAACAGTTAGTTTCACATTGGATGGTGGCGTCACACATCTCTTTAGATGAGAGAAGAAGGAAAATATTTGTGCAAAAGAATTTTTAGCACCAAATATCGGCATGATATTTTACTAGTAAGTATAATTTTCATTGGAATTAATGGATGGAGTTAATCATAATTTTTTTAGTGGCTGTTGATCAGTTTATAGATGTCTTTCCCAAATAATTATTAGGTTTTCCACATGTGGGTAAAGTGGAGTTTACAATTGATCTGATTATTAGGACCAGTCCTATCTCCCATCCATCTTAGTTAATGGAACCAACAGAATTCAGGGAATTGAATGTGGAGTTGGAGGACTTATAAAACAAGAGGTTCATCCATCCCAACACGTCTCTACTAGCTGTGCCAGTTTTGTTTGTTATAAAGTTATATGGAACTCTTTGATTATGTGTTGATTATCACAGTATTAATAAATATTTGACAAGGAAAATATATTCACTTCCACACATTGATTATTAATTTATTAGTTGAGGGAAGCTCAATGGTTCTCCAAGATTGATTGTGATCATTATATCATCAATTGTGTGTGTGAAAGGAGGATATTTAGAAAATATCCTTCAAGAGTAGATGTGTTCATTATGAGTATGTGGTTATGAGATTTGTTTGGGAGAATGCACAAATGATGTTCATGGAATTGATGAATCAAATATTTCAGATATATCGGTATTATTTCATGGTGGTATTCATTGAATATATACTATTGTATTCAAGGACATAGATAGAGACTGAGAAACACGTGGCGATCGTGTTGGGGGTCTTGAGAGATCATTAGTTTTATGCCAAATTGTCAAAGTGAAATTTCTAGATACAGGAAGTTCGTTTTCTTGTCCATGTTATTTCTGTGAATGGTGTATCATTTGATCCTAAAAATAGAAAGGATGTTATTTCTTGGAAACCTCCAATGAATATTTTTGAGATACATAGATTACTTGGCCGAGCTGGGTATTATTGGAGTTTTGTTCGTGATTTATCATGATTGGCCTCACCAATGAAATCCATGATAAGAAATACTATTCCATTTCAATGGAATGATATGTTTTAACAATAGTTTTAAGAGCTTAAGGGTCGTCATACATTGGCATCAATCATGGCTTTTTCCGAACCAGGGAAAGGGTATGTACTGTATTGCGATGCATTTGGATCAGGATTATGGTGTGTTCTGATGAATGAGGATCATGTGTTGGTGTATAGATGATGAATGATATGGGTGCATGAGAAGAACTAACCAATTAATGATATAGAATTGGAAGCAGTGGTTCATGCCTCAATAATGTGGCATCATTATCTATTTAATGATAAATTCACGGTGCTTACGGATCATATGGGTTTAAGAAATCTATTCTCATAGAGATATTTGAACATGAGGAAAATCATATGGATGGAGTCTCTAATAATGTATAACTTTGACATTATGTACACAAATGGTAAGGGAGATATGAGGTAGATTCATTTATTAGGAATTGAAATGCCCTGGTAGTGAAACATGCATCAGATTAGCAGAAGTTGATGTCAGTTATAGACAACATGCGGTTGGAATGTGAGGAATTTGGTGATAGAGATGTTTTAATTCTTATTTCCTTGATTAAAAACTTAGTTTACAGGGTTAAAGAGTCATATAAGTCTAATTCTGAATGTTTGGGGATGAGGTAAAAAGTAAATTTTGGGGAAAACATTGAGGGCTCGAAACTGAATGAGAATTCAGTTTTTTGTTTTTGGAATCATATGTTTGCACTCATGGATTTTTAGGAATAAATGATCAGGGTATATCTCTATTATGGATGGGATATCCATATAAGAATTAAAAAAATCTATATGGAAATGAAAACCTAGTTTTGGTGGCCGGTACAAAATGGAAAGTAGCGGAGTTTGTTTCGAGAATTTGACTTGACAGCAAGTCATGGTAGAGAATCAGTTGTTGGTGGCTCTATTGAAATATTTACATATCCCTGCCTGGAAGTGGGAGTAAATAGAGATGGATTCTATTACAAGTCTCCCAATAATGGCCTAGATTCACGATTCCATATGGTTGATAGTATATTGGATCACACAGTTCACCCATTTCATCTCCATCCATGAATATCATATGACAAAGGATCTGTCCAAAAACTATACCCGTGAGGTGGTAATGTGTAATGGTGTACTGCTTTCAATTATATAAGACATATATTCAAGGTTTAGATATCATTTTTTATATCCTTTTAGAAACCCCTTGGGAATTAGTTAATAATGAGAACAACACATCAACCTCAGGGAGATGAGAAATTAGAGAGGATACTACAAAAATTTGAAGACATGTTTAGGGACTATGTGATGGATTTTGGTGGATCAAGGTTGGAAAAAATAATGTTATTAGAATTATCATATAGTAACAGTTATCAATCCTCGATACAGATGTCTCCATTTTAAGAAATGTATGGGAATCCATGTCATTCACCACTTTGTTGGGTGGAAACATGTGAGAACTTGATGGTTTGACCAATCGTTGTCTAAGAGGATATCGAGAATATTTTTATGGTATGTAATAGAATGTAGATGGATCACAGTCATCAGAAATCATATTTGGACCATCATCAACATCCATTGTCTTTTGAGGTGTGTGATCATGAGTTTTTTAGAATCTCCCTTAGGCTTGGACATTGTTAGTTTGGGAAGCAGGTAAAGCTATATACAAGGTATATTGGGAATTTTTAGATACGTGAGTGGGTTGGGGAGGTGTCTTATAGGTTTTATTTTTACACCATTGTTTAGTGTGGTTCATAGTTTGTTTCATGTTTTTTAGTTGAAGAAGTATTATTCAGATCATAACCATGTGATTTGATGGTATCATGTTGAGCTAGATGTGGATACTTTCCTAGTATACATGCTACTGAGGATTGTGGAGAGGCAAAATGACATCTTGTGTGGTAAAATAATCAATTGATATTTGGTTTTTTTGGAAGCATGATCTACTTTATAAGGGTACTTGGGAGTTGGAGAAAGCGATGACCGAGCAATGGTCCGAGATCTTTCAGCAAAGTGATGGTTCTCTACATTCTGAGGATAGAAATTCCAATGGTGGGGAGAATTTAGCACCCCCATTTGGAGGAAAGAAACCCATTTTTATGATTTTTATGGGTTTAACGTTTTTGGGTAACGTTTGTGAGTGTTTGGGAAGGTTTTGGAAATGTTTGAAAGATTTTTAAACGGTACACAGTTTGAACATAGTTAAGGGAAACAATACAGAATTCCCAGGTAACCATGAAGCATGAGAAAATTTTCCTTCTCAATATTTTCACATGGGTGTTCTAACCATGAGAGGAGGTCGTGTGATGTTCCATTCGAGTTATTATCATGCGCATGGCTAGGGCAATGTTTTCCTAACTATTCATGGAAATAAAAATATTGTTTTTAAATCCATGTTTGGTAGGGATTTCCCCTAAAACCTTTATTGTTCCTCCCACTCAATCCACACTCAATATTTTTTGTTCTCAATATTTTGAGGAGTTTTTTCACTATTTATAGAAGCGATTAGAAGGCGTTTTAAGGTATGTTGAAGGTGATTCTATTTCGGTAAGTCTCCACTCTTGGTTCCCTCTTGGTTTTCTTTAGATATAGTTCTCCCCCTCTCCTGGTTTTCTATATCCACACTCATTGTATGTAGATACAGGGATTTTGTATCATAATTTTGTATCATTTGGGCCTGTTTTTGATATGGAAGGGGATTAAAGCTGGTTTCATGGAGTTTTCACCTGGATTCGGTGTGGGGTTGTGCGATGTGTCAATTTTACTAGATTCCTAAGGTAGGTGGATTCTCTCTCGACTACATTTTTCTAAAACTAGAATCATTTTGTTCAATTAAATGGGTTTTCCTAGTTTGGGATGTGATTATAATGTGTGAATCATTTTTGAAATACATTTTTTGATAATTTGTGGATTTTGGAAAAAAAGGTGATTACAGTGAAATGTTCTTTGTGGTTAGGTTTAAAAATGATGATTTTAATATCAATGGCTTGGGTTGATTTGTGAAAATGGTTTGTGAAAGTGGTTTTTAATAATAGTGTTTTCTTTGTTTAATTTTATTGTGGCATGGATGATGTTTTAAGGGATTGAGTGGTCATGAAATATTTGTTTTCATAATGTTGTGGTCTTGGCGTGCTGTGTGCTTATTTATTGGTTTGATCATTTTGTTCTTGTGTTGGAATTTTGAGAAGTGGGTGGGGATTACCAATATAATAAGTTAATGGATAGTGTATGTAAGAGCCTCCATTAATGAAATGTGATGGGAAGTACCACTATATTGGAAAAGTAGTAAATAAGCTTTGATGAGAAGTTCCAATGTGGTTGTTTACTGATTTGGGTATGTAAAACTCTAGAGTTATCCATTGTTGTGTATTGATATGAAAGGTGGAAATTATTATGATATTATGTAATGGTGAAATGGGTTGTGGATATCTTTTTGTATTTTCCTTTTGTTTTATGGTTTTGGGTGAAAAAATTGCTTCGTAAGGGCGTGTTTGGATTGTTGGTAATTTTTTCCCTATTTTATGTTTTATATAAACATTTTTATATAAATATAATAATGTTTATATACAAGTTTCATGTATATGGATGTAATTTAGTAAAAACATACTGAGTAATTTTACCCAACCCTCGCAATTAAAATATTGTGATTCTATAGATTTTGTTTTTGGGGACATAGATAAGGGTAAACCATCTCATTTTTTCTAGTGATTCATTGCGATGATTAAGCAGTATTGTGGTTATTGGAGCACAGTTCTTGGTGTGGATCCATGGAGCGTGTCATGGATTCCTTTGGTTCTGGTTATCGATTTTTCCACTTAACACTATGATATTGGATTTATGGTGTTTGATGAATTAGTTTATGGGAATTCTTATTGAATCGTTTGGTTGATTCTTAGTATAATATTGTTGGAGTTCGACTTATTGATATGTATTATGTAGTTGTGGTTAGTTATTCCTTGTTTGGATTGTTTAATACTATGGGAAAATCATTCCCCAAGTGTTCTTGAAGCACTTGATAGTTATTTCCTAAATTTTTCACCTTGGTAATGTCACGTAAGGCCAAGTAGTATCTCACTACCTTCTCAAGGCAATGAGGAAGTGGCAGGGTAGTACAAAGAGTCTATCGTAGTAATGTATTCAACAATAGTTGTAATAAAGGATATTGGAGTGATCCATATGTGGTCTATATAGATATTATATGAGATATTATATATTTTTATTTACATCTTTATTTTAACCATAAATTTAACATCCAACATTTTTTAAAGGAAACACTATGTTAGATAGCATTAATGGTACACCGCATTGAGCATTAACAAACATTTAAATACAATTAATTAATTTGGATATTATTTCCAATTAGCTATATTAGAGGGTATGAATAATACTAACTATATTAGGTTTAATCATTTTTATAAAATCTTTTTACATTTATTTCTTTTATTTCATCAGAATAAGATAAGAACAAATCCAATTTTACGCACAAAAGATGTTTTTTTCTGAAAGGCGGTTATACGGCCATTTGATGGTGAAATTGTTTGAAAACCAAATCATAACACTTTTATTAATTTTATTGGATACATTAACATTCAATTTTCTAAATTATAGAAAAAAAATTTCTTAGGTTTAATATTTTGTATTTTTTGGATAAGTTCAATTTTTTTGATAAATAGTGAAAAATACAATATTTTAATTGAAAACCAATACTTCATCAAAGTAATTTATAATATTTGATTATTTTTTAAAATAGTTTAAAGTAAAATTATATCGATTATAAACCTCTTTATCTAATTTATGTCACTTTATGAGTTTTATTTTTAATTTGGATATAAAAACAACTTAAACAATTGAACATTATCACTTTAAAGACCACATTTCTCATTATGTTTGAGGGACAAATTTTAAATTAAATTATTTTAATCTTGGGAATTTAGTTTGTTTAAATGGATTTAGTAAATATAATAATAAATTAAAATTTATCAAGTTGTTTCCTTCTATTTTGAAGGAATATGGATTGCAAACATTGTAATTTTTATTACTACAGTTAAGTGCAAATTAGTGAATTGAGGGTAAATATAATTATGATAAGAGAGATAAAATTAATGTAACACTTTCAATATTTTTTTAAGATTGAGGGTCGATAAAATTAATCCTGGGGAAGATTTTTAACCATTTATATCAACATGGATGTATTTAAGCCCCATATATTATTTTTTAGAATAGTCAAACTTGTCACATTAATGTTCTTAATAAGTACAAAATTTTTATTGTGTGGTCATAAAGTTGAAATATTCTACCATAAATTGTGTTTGAAAATGAAAATGTTTATCTTCATAATAATTTTTATAGAAAAATTATTTAATAAATAATTACCATAAATTCGTTCACAATTCAAATGAAATAATTATTTTATTAATCAAAATACGAAATTAATTTTATAATCATTTTAAAAATAAATATAATTTTATTTAATTAAAGTCATAAAAAATAATTATATGTATTTTAAATATTAATAATATATGTAAATAGTTTTTTATAAATATAAGAGTTGTCATTATATTTTTAGATGTCAAATTAATTAATAGTGAAAAAATTATAATTAATGATATATTAAACTATATAATATTTTATTAAATGATATAAAATTATTATGAATCTAAATTTTGGTCAATGTATTTGGATAATTTTTAAATTATAATACATCATCCATTTATTGTATTTTTTTCATTTTATAGTAACTACATTATCATTCAAATATTAAAAACAAGTGTTTTCATGGGAGTTAACGAGGTTAAATAAGAATTTAAACCAAAATAAAAGGTGAAGAATTTAGACATATAAATTTTATTGGAAGGGTGAATTTAGACCCAAAATCATATTATACTAAATAATAATAAATTTGGATAACTTTTTAAGTGAAACATTATTTATATTAATTTAATATTTTGGGAAATTCCTAGAATGCCTCTCCCCTATATATTAAATGGGAACCTATTTTTCAATATTCATCAGAATTATAAAATAATTATTTTCAGGACCTATCCACATATCTTCATCTATAAATTAATATTAATCTAGATGTATTATTTTAGGTATAACACCACTATGTGTTGTATTAAGGTGTTACAGAAATGATATTGTCTGGAGAAGAGGTATCATTTTTTAATCAAGATTTTTTCCTTTTTTTTATTAATTCACATTCTTAAAACCTTATTAATCAATTATAAAATAACTAATATATTATCCTAAATATAATGAGATGTTATTATGTTAATTTAATTACCTATATCCATCTCCAATTCCCTAAAATGGAAAAATAATTAATCGTTTGTGTGTACGGTGTGCTACCGCTTCAGGAACCGATGTATTTAGTGTACCAGTACCATCTATAAAACTTGTTATAACTATTTAATTAAGGATTATTGATTATATTGATAAAATATATACCATTCGAATAATATAATATATCATTTAAATTCTTAACATTCCACACAAAGAATAAATGATAAATTTGTTCAAGCATACATGTGAATTGTCACCTCTAAGAAGTGATGTATTTCATTCTTAATCACAAAAAAATAAATGATATATATAATATTTATATAATTAATAAGATATTTCTGAAATTATTATAAACTTTGAATCATAAAATTATACTTACTTTCTCTCTATAATTATCCTTGAATAATGAAAATGTTCTCTTGCGTAGGTATAGTCTACCTTCTCCATGATTATAACATAACTTACTTTTAATATACATATATAATTTATAGATTTAAAAGTAACATTGATATATTAAAATTAAAACTATTTCATTAATATTATTCTTGAGATGATAATATATTGACATCTTTGACTATAGATATCATAAAAAATTAATTTTGGACCCATGTACCGAATATCGTCCAAATGTCCATCAATAACATAAATAATTTTTTAATTATTATAAAATGGTAATGATTGAAATAAAATAATAATAAAAGTGTAAATGTTCTCAATAATGTAAATAATTAACAATAATTTATTATTATGTAATATAACGAACATTCATTTTGATCAAAACTCGTGGTAAGGGACACCTTAACAAAAACCGTCATTTTAAAAGGCTTATTTTCTATAATTCCCTTTCACTTATAGTTTTTTAAAATGATTTGTAAGAAATTATTTATATTGAAAGGAACGTTTTAATTAGTTAATTTTATAACTCATCTCATTTTTTTAAAAGGTGTCTTTTTATGTCTTTATGTAAGGGACTTTCCTGTAAGAATCCTCTTTTAATGATTATCGTTCATAACATTCTATAAAGGTTAAATGAATTTTCTTTTATCATATACAAAATGAATAGAATTTTTATATTTCATGAAAAATTAATTCTTTAATGTTTTATTAATGTGTTTTTACAGTTTTTTAATGAAAATATTTTTATTTTCCAATGTATGTTTTTTATATTTTAAAAGTGATTTTTACATGAAAAGATACTTTTGTCATCTGAAAGTGTTTTAAAAATGGGTTTATAAGAGTTTTAAGGGTTTAATTAAATATATTTTACATGATAATTATATGAAATGGTTGAGCCCTATATATCTAACAAGAAGAGTTGATACCCATTATAACTCAGAGATAATCCTGATATATGTTATATGAAGGGTGGTCCCCATTGTAGATCTCCAATTCATTGGGTAGTGACTATATTATAATTAGGCCTTACAGTTATTCCAATTATAAATGTATTTGAAAGGGCCTTATGAATATTATGGTCTATATTACATAAAATGGGATTTTCCTAGCATTTAATGGGTTTTAATGGAATTATTTTAGAAAAAAGTTTATTTTTTTCAAGTGAAAAGTATCTATTTCACACACTCAACGAACATTGAAGGTAAAATAAAGTGTTGTATGAGTTTATTTATTTTTCACTATACTAATGGATTTATTTCCATTTATGGCCATTTCTAAAAAAATTCCTTTCATGTTTTTAAATGATTTTCACATGGTTTAAGGATGATTTGGTACAATGATGAGATCAATGTGGAAATTATTAATATTTTTTAAAAATAAGAAACTATATTTTTTTAATAAATTTCATTTCCTAAACAAATAGACAATTATGGATAATTGAAACTTGTAATATATGACTTCTAATTGTAATTTTTTCCTAATTCAATAAAACATTAAACTGGAAAAAATCTAATCATTGTAAGAAAAAACGAATAGTTCAAAATCACTAGAATATGTAGTGTTTAAGGATGAGTCCTTATAGTTGGTGTCATAGGATGGATTAGACAATTTTGGTGATTAGGATGCCTTATTAATAGTTATGGATATCATCATGGGTTTATAATTTTTATTTTTATAAAAATTTCAATGTTTTAGAAACCCATTTTTAGGATATATATTATGAAATTTCATGGTGAATAAAAGTATTTATTATGATATTTATTTTTGAGGTAATTTTGTGTTATTAATTTTAGTATACAAAAATGAAAATTATGAGATATCCATTGAGGTTAAAACCTTCTTTCAACATATTAATTTATATTTCTAGGAATTCTATATGAATTATATAGTTTGGGAAATGGATATCTAGAAGACCATTTGACAACCCATTTCATCTGCAATGTCCGTGTTGTTTAAACCAAAAATCGAAGGGAGATCTGGGTAGATTGACTACCATTGGACTACAAGATTTCCCAGTTAGTATGAAATATTAATTTAGTTAAACTCGTTGATTTATAAACAATAATTTTATTTTTCTACCATTTTATTATCTAATAGATTACCTCGAGACTAGAAAATGATTTGGTGATGAAGTAGTTAATGTAATTTCGGAAGACATTCACTAATTTATGAACCCAATATGATCAAGGTAAATAAAATACTATATGGATTTATTTGAATAATTATGGATGAATTATATTTCTCAATAATATATAATTTTATTTTGCATTAATGGTGATCATGTTTTTTTATGGAAAAGGATATTATATATTGATGAGTATGTGATTTAGGAAGTTACTTTTTGGTATGATACATTAAGAGTGATTGATATTATTTGAGGAATTTATCCTTGATGATGACGAGATCAAATACTTAAAGTTTATTTGTTTTAAACTAGGTTTGGACTATTTTTTACAATGTTACGGTTTTTTGTTTGTCCAATTATATATGTTGAAATGTGGGTATTACTTTTGAATTTTGCAGATTAATGCAGTTTTTATCATATAATGGATTATTATTTTTGGGTAATTATCATATCTTATCATGAACTTTTTTTAGTTAATGTATAACCCAATGATTTTATGGTTTGTATATTTAAGATATTTTATAGATTATGTTTCATAGAATACCATGTTTAAGAAGAAGATATAATATAAAATATTAACATAAACATTGGAATAGTAATTTTACCATTAAAAATAGTAACTTGGCCAATATAATAATAGCCACCCCTATGAAATTATAAATAAAAGCTAGGTATCCTATGAATGAAAATATATTATATTTAAATGAATCTATAATGGAATTAGTAAATTAATTTTTTAAAAATATTAAATTATGTGTTGATATTTTTTTGAAACAAAATTAAATTTAAAAAACATCCTATTTAATATAATGATATAAATTAAAACTTATGTTCATGAAATAGATTAATAAATTAATATTTTTTATGGATATAATAAAATTTTATGATACATTAATTATTTTTTGAATGTGACATATATTCTATTATAATATTGAAGTCATCATTTTTTTATTAAATGATGATTCAATTTTAAAAAAAAAATCATTTTTAGAAAATAATTTTCATAAAATGGTTATAATTTTTAAATTAAACTAATTTCAAATGGTTATATTGAAATGTTTGGATTTTTCTAAAATAGTTTAATTTTTGATGAATAGTAAAATAATTTAATTTATAAAATCCAACAAATACAAAACATATCGAGTAGTGGATGAAGTATGGTTGATATAATCTGATAATATCTAACACTAATTAAATATTTTTATATATGTAGATATATTGTTCAAAATATTGAGAATCTTGGTCTAAAATAATAAACTAATGAAAAAAATAAAAAAAACTCCACTCTCATTCACTATATATACCACCCCCACCAGCACTTCACCCTATACATCTAAATCCCAAAATCTTTTACAATTTCTTCCCAATAAATCATCCAAACCTCTCTTCCATGTTGTAGACATTCTGGTCTCACCCAAAGGACCACTACAATGTTCCTTAAGGAGGTTATCAAGGAGAGGAATTCAAGACGTAAAATTCTCATTCATTAATTTAATTTTTTAATTTATTTATTTTCATGTCCTTTCCTCAACTCCTAATTCCAAAGTGGAATGATGACTCCAGTATATTTTATTTACAAGATTTTTATCATCTTAATTTTATATCAACCATAAATTCTTTTCTCTTACCATTTTATTCTAAAAATTAAATAACCGCCTGTAAGGTCCTGATTTACCGCCTTCGTGTTCTATGACTTTTAATTTTTCAATTCCTCTATCAAGGCTGGTAAATAAAAAACATTTTTATACTTAAGAAATATTATAATACATGTATAAGAATCATTTAATGTTCTACCACTAGTATATATACTAGATATTGATTAACAAAATGGATATAGTGTTTGATGATCAAAAATCACTAAAACAATCTAAATGATTATCATTAACATTTTATCTAATAAATCAACCTCATATATGGAAAAAATAATATATAATAACATTTAATATTTTTTATTTTCATTTATAACATATACAATTTCAATTCGATATAACGATTCTAATTTTTCATAAATTTCGCACATGTAATCGAGTCTGGAAAACAAATGAAATGAAGACTCCCAAATAATGAAATTGAATTTTATAACTCATCATAAAGGATATAAATAAAGTAAATAAAATCTTCATAATTCAAATAAATGCTGAAGTGGTTATGAATTAAATTATTAATGAATATAGTTGCATTATCTAGGATACTAAGTTCATGTGCAGAACACTTTCAGACATATGGTAAGGGTTTATTCCCAAACCTCCCTTTTTTCCTTTGTGATATGTTATCTCTCTATTTAAACTAATGTAATTCTAATGAAATTTTATGTAATACTCCATAAATATATGTTTATGTTCTAAATACTTGTATCTAGATCAATTCCTTTTTCTTTGATGGGTAAATACATGTTTTATGAGGTTCGTTTTCTAAATCTTTTTGATATCAATATCGATTAATGGGAACATCTCCATTTCTTAACCATTTTCACGTACACTACATAATCTATTTTCAAACACCAATATTTGTATAAAATAAATAATTTAATAATTAAAAATAATATGATTTTATTTATATTTTTATTATATCATTTTTCATCTATACTGTTTAATGATTCAATTATATTTTCTCTTAAAATGCACTAATGTGGAACAATTCTAAAGTTTCATAAAAGGTTTTTTACATGTTTTCAATTAAATTGAAAAAATTAATTGTGAATATTATTGTTATATTCCTAAAATTTAATTCCATTCCCTTTAATTGTTTTGATATACATGCTTAAAATATGTTTTTATGACACATACATATGATTTTCCAAAATACCTCTTCATTCCAAAGTAAAAGGGGATTTCTATCATGAAATTTTCAATGACTTGGTCAATTTATTTTCCTCTTTTATTAAAAAAATTATTTTATTTTATAATTAACTATTATTTATATATTATATTAAAATATTCTATATTTTATTGAGAGTTTTTTGAATAATTTGATTTAGGATGTATTATCTTGATACCATTATCCATATTACTTTAGATAGTTTATGATTAGTTTTTCTGATTAGGGGTATTATTTAAATTTTATATAAAAGAATCAATATTAATGTATCTAATGATTTTCTTTCACCCATTTCATATGAAAAATTCATCAGTAGGTCTAATGAGACAAACTAGACTGTTTTTTACCCAATTATGTATGGTTCCTTGGTTGATGCCTCGATGATATGTTTATGATGTCTATCATTTTTAATTACCTCACTACGATTTTAGTAACTAATAATACATGTGATTATTAATCTTGTAGAATATATGTGGTTGTGTTTTATTCCCAAGTGATTATTTATATGTATTTATTTTGTCCAACTTTTGTTCATACGATATTATGTGCAATTTTATGATTCAATGACATGTTTTGTTAGATGTTCACCTTGACTTATTATTTATTTTTATAGATTCCTATGTGTTTTGTAATCATACTAATCAACTAAGCTAACCATTTTGTTAGGTTTTAGTTTTACCTCAGATGAAAATATGTATACAATGAATGACTTTTACGGATAATCTAGATGTTTATGGATGTCTCCAATGGATTTTATATGTTTTATTCTTTCAAGTTTTAATGTGAAACCTATTTTTGTGTCTAGTTTTTGAATGCAGAAAAACTATTAATTCTTTCAAGATGTGAATTCCTTTTTTATCATATCGATTTAACAATGTAATGAACTACCTCTAAGCTATGGGGTCGATGTCTTTGCAGTTGGTATTAGAGGAAGTTATGTAGAGACCAGAAGCTTAACGTACATGGACATTACATTACTTTTGCGGAATACTTAATACATAACAAAAACAGACACACAAGGACCGTAATAGTTTAGTGTCTTTGGAAACTTGGAACGTAATCTTCTAATCATGGTGAAAGATCTTCAACATCTCCCATAAATATCTTCTTCTTTTTTACCTAAAACCTTCCTTTATATCCTGGGGAAAAGAAAACATAAAAGGGTGAGCTCAAATGCTCAGTAAGGGTAAACAAAATAAATATCAATCACATCATTTTCATAAGAACATAACATTTTGGAAATCTTAACCTGCAAAAGAGAGCATAATTTCATAACATGGGATAAATCATAGTAGTGAAATGAAATCCCAATAATCATAACATAAAACATGAAAATTTGTGGAATACACACATAATCATAGATAATCATATCTTTTTAGTCAAGACTCATTGCTAAGACTATCTAAGTGGACAAAGTCCATTTCTGAACCGAGCACCCTCGTTTCAGTCCTGTTTCACTGAACCGATATAACCTAACGTTCTAGCCATGTCTATCTCATGAGATATAAAATCTTTACCCACTGCATTGGAGGGAGATATAGGTCCCACCCATCTCATAATGATACCATTCTTATGTGTGCCACAAAATCATAAACCATACATCACAGTATAACCCATTTAACAAAAATTGGAATCTTAAACATCGTGACATCATAAAACAATTCATATAAGATAAAGGGATTCATAAAAATATAATTCCATCACAACATAATCAAATCAATGTAATAATAGGTATAGAAACATAACCCTTTATTATCTTTGATGGAAAATAATTTTGATAAAACATTTGAACTCTATTCTTGAGGAAAATATCCTTTCTACTTCAAAAACACTTTTCCTTTCTTAACATGTCGTACAATTCTAGACTAAAAGAAGTTGATTAAAAATAAACATGAAAACTTTTAAAGTAAGATTCTTGGAAATAATGTTTTAAAAATTCATTCATGTCGTATAAGTTAAAAAAACATTTTTCATACTTTTGTCCGAAAAGTCAAAAAGTACCTCGTACGAAAAACGACAAAAGATTCCTTTCATATCCTTTACTAAAAACTCACTTAAGGGTAAAATTGGATTTAAACAATTCTAGATGGATGGAAATAATATTACATATTGAGGAAACATGGATGTGGATGATAAAATACACCCCAGTAAATACTAAAGTATAAACAATCTCGGATAAAAATGAGATTGTGATATTTCCCTTACCTTAGGTCTGATTTGCTTCGTAAGCGTCCGAACCTCCTATATAATGGTTTAAATAATGTTATTGACTTATTCCAGAATCATACTCATTATTATGATATCATATATGGTTCACTTATGACTTTATATTACCCGTTCTTTTGTAAATTCCATGTTAAAGAAGCGTTTTGGGTAAAATTGTTTCATTTATCGTAGGTGTTTGGACTTGTTGTTCTTGACATTATTATTACTTGTATCATGATTTACTTTATTCCAGAATAAAAAACATTATTTCTATATCGTATATATTCAGTATATATATATATATATATATATAATATAGATACATGAAATGAAACACACCGTTCATGGAGACGGTAGTCCGTACGTACGCATGGACGCTGTTTTCCTTTCCTTATTGTCTTGAATGGAAGTAAGTAGATGACATACATATACATAAATCCAGTAGATTTAACATGTCATATATTTCATTATTATTCATTATATATACTTTATAATCATTCATGAATGGTTAATGTGGAGAATGAATCTCATCGCGTCGTGGAGATGGTAGTCCGTACGTACGCACGAGCGATGATATCGTTCCCATGGTCGTGGAATTGTGTTGAAGTGTATATATACTATTTCAGTATCAATATCACTTTATAATAATAATATATAGTTACTCATTACACCATTATACCCATCCAATTATGTTGGTGGTGGAAAATAGATTACACCACAGCGTGGAGACGGTTTTCCATACGCACGCACACGCGGTGATTTCCTTTTTCCGTCGGATGGATAGAAGGTTAATTAGAGTTGTTTCATATTTATAATAACATATCAGTATATAAGAAATAATTATGTTATTACTTTATCATGAAACAACTAATTAAGAAGAAGTTGAAGAAGAAAGAAGTTGAAAAAGATCGGTAATGGATATTACCTCTTTTTGACGCGCCTTCACTTAACCTCCACTTAAAGAACTATGTATGGTCTTTGAAGAAGACCAGGACCTATATGATGATACTAGGGAAGTGGAGATGAGATTTTTCTAGGGTTTGGATGAGCTTTAATGCTCAAATTGGTGTGAGGAGGAGAGGGAGGAGGTGCCCTTTTATAAGGGAGGAGAGGGGCACCTTAGGAAAATCTCAAAATATTATTGTATATTAAGGTCAAATTCGGTTTATAATGGTTCCAAAGGGTCTTATTTCGAAGATAAAGTGGGGATGGGTCGAACGCCTCTCATCCAATAGTATTTTGACCAGTTTATGTTATTATTTTAACCTTATCTATTGGATTTAACTCTAAGTTAAATAATTTAACTTTTACCGTGTCTTTTTGTTTTCTTACACTATATGGTTAATAAACATACCATAAGAAGCCAAAAAAACCCAAATTGTTTATTATTAATATATCTATCCTTATCTTAGTCATTTGTCCGAACCTTATATTTTTAGGAATTAAATAACAATTAATAATATAATATTTGTTTTAAAAACTAATTTATGTCAATTTTGACACTATTTGGTACATGATTTTTATGAAATTTATAACAGAATTATAAGTTTAAACCAAGTTAACTATATCAAAAATAACATGTCATATTAACCTAGAAAATTAATTTATGTCATAAAAAGTCTCAAATTACATTTATTTGGGCATTTATAACATCAATTATGTCAATATTTCATTAATAAGAAAATTACTGCATCATCTTTGTGTCATAATAAATGATACTTATTTAACCCCTAAAAATTCTAAATAAATTCCTACGATGTAGATAATTGTATTAGATTTCTGGAGACTATTCATGTTCGAAGTTTCATGAAGTTTATCACTAAAGTAAAATTATTATACTTATAAGATTTAAGAAAGTGACATGTTGTCACATTCTTTGGTTTTAATAATAATTAAATTATTTTCATGGGAAAAAGTCCATAAAATGAATCTAATCCGACACTTAGGTTATATGGGTCTACTTTTAGCCATCCAATAGGATTTTTACCAGTGTTAGGGTAATTTTATAATCTTATATTTACCCTTAATTACTCGATTTACCTTTAACTATAGTAAATAAAATTTACCGTAGTTACTATTCACAATGCCCAAAAATAAAAAGTAGCTTATTAACATAATTTGGACCCACTGATTCCAAATATGGAATCAATTTTTCCAAATTCAATACACAAAAGATGCAGAAATTTAATTAAAATTAATCCCGTTGTCGAAAGAAAACGGTTTTTTCTTTAAAACATTGCAAAAGATTGAATTGATTTAACCTACGAATTCAAGGTAAAATCAATGCTAATGACATACATTATATTAAATGGTAAAAATATATTCTATTTATACTTTAAAACCATTAAATATTATAATTTAACCACGTAAGATATTATGATGAAAAAAGCTGTTTTTAATTAAAATATAGCGTGTTTTTACTATTCATTAAAATATGAAAGTTATCGGAAAAATATCAAAACTTTATCTAATGTAAATTTTTATATCCTGATTCAAAATAAGAATTTTATTTTGTCAAATTGAACTTATAAACATGTCAAAAACTAGATTTAATGTGGGTGCGCCATCAAAAGGCGGCAAAACTGCATTTTTTGAAAAATACTTATTTTACCCGAAATATTTATTTTGTACTTATACCATGTTCTAGAAAATCTGTAGGATGAATAATAATGTTATAAAATTCAAAATTTAGTTAATACTATTCATAACGGCTAGTTCATGACAATATTATAATAATATAACGTTGTTTATTAAAACCCGGTATTGCGTACAACACACGCTATCGAGGAAGGTCGCGATTGTGTGTAATGTAAGCCAAGACAGGGTTGCGTGTTGTGAAAAAATACTTCGTTGTTTCGTATAACAGAATACAACCATATTTAATTTATACATTGAATATATATATATATATACTCAATGTTGCGTAGAATAACTATTATCAAAATTGTGTGTAACACGATCCAAGAATAGTGTTGCGTATACTGCAAGCTAATACGGTGTTGCGTATAGCGCAAGGTAATCTTGGTGTAGCACAAGACATTAATGAAATTAAAAGAATATTTTTCATAAAATCTCGGTGTGTTACATTCTACCCCCCTTAAAATGAATTTCGCCCTCGAAATTCGTCGGGGTTATAAATGGTTTACTATTCGAAAGTTTCTTTAATAGAAACCCACATCGGAAAAAAGAATAACAAAACCAATCTTTAAAAACAAAAGTATGAAATGTAACGGTTACCCAAATAAACTAATCACTATGTTTCCACATAGGTGAAAATATGGATATGGAAGAAAAATCTAACCATCATGTTCTGATGGAGAGTGGTAGAGAACATGGCTATGGAAAAGCCAGCAATCACAAAGCCATAAATTTGTGATGATCTAAGGTACCATCTGATTCATCAGATATAAGATCACTAGGAAAACATTTTTGGTTTTCAAGATCATTTCCCTAAAGTTGATGAAATTGGAATTAGAAGAAATACTTTTGTGATTTTGGTATAGTCTCACCATTTGTCGTTATTTGGACAATTTCCACTTCACCTCTTAAAGAAATGAAGTTGAATTTATCATTCATGATGTGTTAGCAGATCATGCGATAGAATAATGGGTCATTCTATCTGTCTCAAACAAAAGGTTAGAAAAGTTATCAAAAAATACATAAGTCCATCTATAGTGAGATTAATCATATATGGTTCCTAAAATGAACTTATACTTCATATATCATACCGATTAATAAAATAAAACTAGTTTCTACTAACCAGGGACTTCCTGTAGGCCAGTGGTAGGCGAAAAAGGCCAGTCGCACTTCGGTTGTGGGTTCGATTCCCACATCCTTGTCCGACGTGATGGGATGTCTCCCGTCCTACAGATTGTCCTTTTTCTAAAACTACATTACTATAAAATACCATCAGTAATATCGAATAAAGTTCTATCCTTAAACAATACTTAGCATATGTCCAACATAATTCATTCCAATCTTTAGGCTTATCCATAATACTGCAGTCCATTCACATAATATAGTGAAAACGATTACCAGAGATTTAATACAATCGTTGATCCCCATATATCATAAGATATGTCTGGTTGGTCACATTCCAATCATTCAAAGGCCTTAATCATGTATTCTCTTGAATACCCATTGAACCTTAGTGAAAACATGAATGTAGTTAAAAGTTAACACTTTACACATACCAAAATCCTCAAAATTCTATATACTCAAACCATGATATCACTTAGTCCTTATATCAATCATGAGCTCATGAATACTGTTAAACATTTAATTTTATCCTTATCCCTTCATTATGTGCATATCATCTACATTCCAAAAATATCTGAATAACCTTTCATGGATACTGGTACCATTAATCATACACTTTCAAAACTCAAGGAAAGACAACAGTGTAACAATCCTTATATGTCTCTTTATTCCATAGTACCATGAGATTAATTATACAACATTACACATGATAAACATGTAATCATTCCACTACATTCTTAAACCATTGACTGAGCTTCAACAATTCTTTCATCTCACATATCATTTGTAGTCTCTTCATCATCATCAACATAAATACTACCCATATGACCATACTGATTCTCTTCATTAGACATTCCCTTAGGTCATTGGTATGCATAATGCTCGTACATTCCACATTTAAAACATTTAACCATTTTTGATGTCATAGCAATACCATTATCCTCATCCCCAGTGTTAACTGAACCTTTTCCTTTGCACTTACTGACTTTGTGTCCTTCTTTTCCACACCCAAAGCATCTTCTAGTTCCTTTGGAACATTCTCCTTGATTCCTCTTCCCACATGATTTACATAGGGGAAATTGAACTTTCTTTCCTCTATGATCATCATGAAACTCCATCTTTCTCTTATTAGCCGAGTCAGGAAACATACCGAATTTTATTTTATTAATCATATTATGAGATTGCTGATTCGGAATAATAATGATGTTTGGACTTCCAAATCCCATTTCATTTGGTTGCTCATGAAGAATATCATTCCATTGTCCATCATATCCTCCATTATCGTGAATCATCTTGTTTCCAGAAATTTTCTAAAACCCAAAAAGAATAGTGTGAGAGGCAAAAATAATGCTAGGGAAAAAAACATAGTAAAGGGGGAGTACCCTTAATATCTAACATCTTAGGTTAAATTCTAAGATCGTTACCATAGTTCTAGGACTATATCCTATACGTATACTTATCCTTAGGGACATCCCTAGACATACCTTAGAAATATCTCTAGGGATCTCACTAACGTTTTCGCATCCTAGTTTCCAAAGGTTGACTAAACCTTTCCTCTGATACCAACTGTAGAGACCCGAATCTTAACGTACATAGACATTACATTACTTTTGCAGAATACTTAACACATAACAAAAACAGACACACAAGAACCGTAATAGTTTAGTGTCTTTGGAAACTTGGAACGTAATCTTCTAATCATGGTAAAATATCTTCAACACCTCCCATAAAGATCTTCTTTTTTTTACCTAAAACCTTTCTTTATATCCTGGGGAAAAGAAAACATTAAAGGATGAGCTCAAATTCTCAGTAAGGGTAAACAAAAGAATCAATCACATCATTTTCATAAGAACATAACATTTTGGAAATCATAACCTGCAAAAGAGAGCATAATTTCATAACATGGGATAAATCATAGTAGTGAAATGAAATCCCAATAATCATAACTTAAAAAATGAAACTTTGTGGCATACACACATAATCATAGAGAATCATATCTTATTAGTCAAGACTCATTTCCAAGACTATCTTAGTGGACAATGTCCATTTCTGAACCAAGCACCCTCGTTTCAGTCCTGTTTCACTGAACCGGTATAACCTACCGTTCCAGCCATGTCTATATCATGAGATATAAAATCTTTACCCAATGCATTGGAGGGAGATATAGGTCCCACCCATCTCATAATGATACCATTCTTATGTGTTCCACAAAATCGTAAACCAAACATCATAGCATAACTCATGTAACAAAAATGGGAATCTTAAACATCATGACATCATAAAACAATTCATAAAAGATAAAGGGATTCATAAAAATATAATTCCATCACAAAATAATCAAATAAATGTAATAATAGAGATAGAAACAGAACCCTTTATTATCTTAGATGGAAAATAATTTTGACAAAACCTTTGAACTCCATTCTTGAGGAAAATATCCTTTCTGCTTCAAAAACACTTTTCCTTTCTTAACATGTCGTACAATTGTAAACTAAAAGAAGTTGATTAAAAATAAACTTGAAAACTTGTAAAGGACGAATCTTGGAAATAATGTTTTAAAAATTCATTCATGCCGTATAAGTTAAAAAAACATTCTTCGTACTTTTGTCGGAAAAGTCAAAAAGTACCTCGTACAAAAAATGACAAAAGATTCCTTTCATATCCTTTACTAAAAACTCACTGAAGGGTAAAATTGGATTTAAACAATTGTAGGTGGATGGAAATAATATTACATATTGAGGAAACATGGATGTGGATTATAAAATACACCCCAGTAAATACTAAAGTATAAACAATCTCGGATAAAAATGAGATTGTGATATTTCCCTTACCTTAGGTCTGATTTGCTTCGTAAGTGTCTGAACCTACTATATAATATTTTAAATAATGTTATTGACTTATTCCATAATCATACCCATTATTATGATATCATATATGGTTCACTTATGACTTTATATTACCCTTTCTTTTGTAAATTCAATGTTAAAGAAGCGTTTTGGGTAAAATCGTTTCATTTATCGTAGGTGTTTGGACTTGTTGCTCTTGACATTATTATTACTTGTATCATGATTTACTTAATTCTAGAATATAAAACATGATTTATATATCATATATATTCAGTATATATATATATATATAATAGATAGATAAATGAAATGAAGCACACCGTTCATGGAGATGGTAGTCCATACGTACGCATGAACGATGTTTTCCTTTCCTTATTATCTTGAATGGAAGTAAGTAGATGACATATATATACATAAATCCAGTAGATTTAACATGTCATATATTTCATTATTATTCATTATATATACTTTATAATCATTCATGAATGGTTAATGTGGAGAATGAATCTCATCGCGTCGTGGGGACGGTAGTCCGTACGTACGCACGAGCGATGATATCGTTCCCATGGTCGTGGAATTGTGTTGAAGTGTATGTATAATATTTCAGTATCAATATAACTGTATAATAATCATATATAGTTACTCATTTCACCATTATACTCATCCAATTAAGGTGGTGTCGGAAAATAGATTACACCACGGCGTGGAGACGGTATTCCGTAAATACGCACGCACGGTGATTTCCTTTTTCCGTAGGATGGATAGAAGGTTAATTAGAGTTGTTTCATATTTATAATAACATATCAGTATATAAGGAATACTTATGTTATTACTTTATCATAAAAAAACTAAATAAGAAGATGTTGAAGAAGAAAGAAATTGAAAAAGATCGGTAATGGATATTACCTCTTTTTGACGCGCCTTCACTTAACCTCCACTTAAAGAACTAAGGATGGTATTTGAAGAATACCAGGACCTCTAGGATGATACTAGGGAATTGGAGAAGAAATTTTGGTAGGGGTTGGCGGAGCTTGAATGCTCAAATTGGTCTGAGGATGAGAGGGAGGAGGTTCCATTTTATAAGGGATGAGAGGGGCACCTTAGGAAAATCTCAAAATATTAATATATATTAAGGTCAAATTCGTTTTATAATGGTTCCAAAGGGTCTTATTTCTAAGATAAAGTGGGGATGGGTCGAAAGCCTCTCATCCAATAGGATTTAGACAAGTTTAGGTTGTTATTTTAACCTTATCAATTAGATTTAACTCTAAGTTAAATAATTTAACTTTTACCGTGTCTTTTTGTTTTCTTACACTATATGGTTAATAAACTTACCATAACAAGCCAAAAAAACCCCAAGTTGTTTATTATTAATATATATATCCGTATCTAAGTCATTTTTCCGAACCATATATTTTTAGGAATTTAATAACAATTAATAATATAATATTTGTTTTAAAAACTAATTTATGTCAATTTTGACACTATTTGGTACATGATTTTTATTTACCTTTAACTATAGGAAATAAAATTTACCGTAGTTACTATTCACAATGCCCAAAAATCAAAAATAGATTATTAACATAATTTGGACCCACTAATTCCAAATATGGAATCCATTTTTGCAAATTCAATACACAAAAGATACAGAAATTAAATTAAAATTAATCCCGTTGTCGAAAGAAAACGGGTTTTTCTTTAAAACATTACAAAAGATTGAATTGATTTAACCTACGAATTCAAGGTAAAATCAATGATAATGACATACATTATATTAAATGGTAAAAATATATTATATTTATACTTTAAAACCATTCAATATTATAATTTATCCACATAAGATATTACGATGAAAAAAGTTGTTTTTAATTAAAATATAGCGTGTTTTTACTGTTCATTAAAATGTGAAAGTTATCGGAAAATATAAAAACATTATCTAATGTAAATTTTTATATCCTGATTCAAAAAAAAAGAATTTTATTTTGTGAAATTAAACATATAAACATGTCAAAAACTAGATTTAATGTGGGTGCTCCATCAAAAGGTGGCAAAACTGCATTTTTTGAAAAATACTAATTTTACCCGAAATATTTATTTTGTTCTTATACCATGTTCTAGAAAATATGTAAGATGAATAATAATGTTATAAAATTCAAAATTTAGTTAATACTATTCATAACGGCTAGTTCATGACAATATTATAAAAATATATCGTTGTTTATTAAAACCCGATATTGCGTACAACACACGCTATCGATGAAGGTCGTGATTGTGTGTAATGTAAGCCAAGTCAGGGTTGCGTGTTGTGAAAGAATCCTTCATTGTTTCGTATAATAGAATCAAACCATATTTCATTTATACATTGAATATATATATATATATACTCAATTTTGTGTAGAATAACTATTATCAAAGTTGTGCGTAACATGATCCAAGAATAGTGTTGCGTATACTGCAAGCTAATACGGTGTTGCGTATAGCGCAAGGTAATCTTGGTGTAGCACAAGACATTAATGAAATTAAAAGAATATTTTTCATAAAATCTTGGGCTGTTACATGTTAAGTAGAAACATTATAATCTATATTTATAAAAACATATATTAGATAAAAAACCCTTTATGTTTTTTAAATATTTCCAATGAAACCATTATTATTATTTAGAGAGTAGTTATACCTAAATTTTAAATTTTGTATTATGTTATTAAATGTTATGATTCATAATTTTATTATCAAATCTAGTGTGTCAATGTTTTTTAGAAATGGGGTATAGTTGATGGGATGAAAACTGTATCAACATACGTATCCCGTGTAGGGATTTCCCTCCTATGAAAGATAATTATATTGGATATGAATCCACAACTAGAGTTTAAAAACATATAATTATGTCGGAAAAAATGACCAATGTTATGAGGAATAAATTTACTCGCATTGAGTAACCCAATCCACAATGCGATGAAAAAATATTAAAACACTTCATGAATCAGCAACCTCCATCATTAAATGGCAATAGAAACCCATTTTTAGCTAGGAAATATATAATTTTCTTAGATAAGATAATTATCATTTTTGGATGTAACGATAGGGGGAAGGTTATAATGGATATTTTTCACCACTCTGGAGATTCATATTATTGATGGACAATAATTCAACACAAAAATGAGGTGAAATTTTTTTAAATATTGAGTGGAATTTTTTTAAGTAAAATTTTGTATAAAAATATTTCTCTAATAAAAAATATTATATGGAGAGGAAATTATTTTGGCTAAGAGAGAAAGAGGATGGAAACATTTACCAGTATGAGTCAAACTTTATAAGGCCGTCAAGGGATGCCTTAGACTATATATGTAATCCATGTTAAAATATTGACCGTTTCATTGATGGTCATAAGAGAATTATATGAAGGGCACTAGTGTCCAAAAAATTCCCATCATATGAGGATATTGTATCATGTTTCATCAAGATGGAGAATGAATTTTTGAATCCATATAGATTCTATGGGATGAAAGATAAGAAGAGGGGTGGTGAGTACTATAGAAAAAGAAATAAATAATAACAAATGTTGGGAAGGATATAATTTACAACTTGCAATAAATTTGGAAATAAACATCATAGAACATGAATAATGGTAATGTAAGTTTATTAAAAATGTTGAGTAAAAGTATACACATGTATGAGGTTACAGAGGTAAGAAAGAAGCTACAAATGTGAAATTTTTTGGCTATGAGTTGTTGGGACACAATTAAAATGATTGTCTTAGACGTCAAGTAAAATTTCACCAGAAAATGCCAATATAAAAGGAAGTGATTATGAAATATCAATATCTAAAGATGAAGTTGAAAATACTATGGTTTTAGGTTCCTTAATCGTCTCCTCAAAATCAAATAAATATTTATTTTATTTATTATCATAAAATTTATTTATATATTCGTAGTTTCATTTAGTGATTATATATATATATATCCAATTCATATTGAGTCGGTAGTTATCAGAAAATAATCCTAGATGAGACCTAATTATAGCAATGATGTGTCCAGTAGTTCCTACTATGAATGTTTAATGTGCTCTAAATGGTGATTTTTTTATCATATTGATGTTTGGTTTTGACATAGTATTTTGTATAGATTTTATTTAAATGTATTATTAGAAACTTTATTGTAATTTTAATTAAATTATGATTCATGATGAAGGTATGAACTTTCTTATCATTAGAGGGGATACTTCATCATCTAAGTCACATCAAGATGCACGTCTAGTAGCCCTTCTAAATGATACTATTGGATAAGAATAGAAAATTAAACCTACTATTGAAAATGGTGACCTTGAAATTTAGTATGTAACTATTTTAAAAGAATAAATTTATTCATATCCAATAGATTAACCTAGACATCCTCCATAGTGTGATTTTGAGTTTTCTATTGATTTAATCCATTATATAAGAACTATTTTAGATACTCCTTATAGAATTCCCACAGTGAAGTTAATATAGTTAATGAAACAACTAGAGTATTTATGTGATAATGTATTTATAAAACCTAGTGTTTTAATATGGGGAGATAATGTTATTTTCATGAAGAATAAGGATATATCAACAAGGTTGTGCATAGATTATAGGGAGATTAATGTTATTAATCAAATGAATATGTATCCACTGCCTCACATAGATGACTTATTTGATCATCGTCATGAAGATCAATATTTTTCAAGGATTGATATTTGATCTGGATGTCACCAATTTCATCTAAATAAGTAAGATATTAATAAATTTCATTTTTCACTAGGTATGGACATTATGAGTTTTCTATAATTCCATTTGAGCTGACTAATGCGCACTTTGTTTTAATGGATCTAACGAATATAGTGTTCAAGGAATATCTTCATGATTTTTAGGGTATTTATTGATTATATCTTGATATATTCCAAAATCTATGAGGACTAAGAGATAAAATTGAGTATTGTTTTATAGACACATAGAAGAAAATAGTTATATGGGATGTTTATCAAATGTGAATTATGGATTCAAAAAGACTCTTTCCTTGGCCATACTATCTTCAACGATGGAATATTAGTTGATCATACGAATATAAAGGCATAACAAGAATGGACTAAACCAATGAACATAACTGAGGTACATATCATTATCTATTTAGCAGGTTACTATCATCATTTCATTTAGAATTTTCCTAATTTTATAACCCATTAATAAAGATTACTTGTAAAGGGGTTTTGTTTATTATGACCAAGAAATGTGAAGAATGATTTGAAGAATTGAAGAGGAGAATAATGAATGATCTTAACTTGAATATAACATCAAGGAATGGTAGTATTTTCATTTATAGTGATGCAAAAAAGAAAGGATATGGTAATGTCCTAATGTAGAATAGTTGAGTTTTTACCTATGCTAAATGCAGTTAAAAACTAATTAAACAGAACTATACAACTCATGATCATGAGTCAGCCTCTATAATATTTTCTACGAAAATATGGAGACACTATCACTATGGTAAAATCTTTGAGATATATATATATATATATATCATAAGGGTCTGGAATATATATTATCTTAGAAATAACTCAACATGTGGAAAAAGGAGATGGCTATAGCGAGTCAATGATTATTATTCTTCAATATAGTACCACCCAAGGAAGGAAAATAATAGAGAAGATGCATTGAGAAAGAAGGATCATGAAGTTATGAAAAAAATATAATCAATGGGGATCCTATGTACACATATCTAGTAATGATGGACATGGGAATTACCCAGGAAGGTGAACCATCAATACATTCCCTAAGGGTTTCCAAACCATCCTTATTAGAATATATAAAGTATTCTCTATTTGATGACAATAATTTCAAAATAAAATTAAATATGTAAATCATGGTAATTTGGTGGACTTTTTTTATGAATATTTAATTCTGAAATTTGGGAAAAATATTTTTGTTCCCTCTATACTCGAGATAAAAAGAGAATTATTTAATAATACTTATAGCTCAGATTTCATAATACCCACTAGAAGCATTAAGATGTATTTATATTTGAAAGAACATTTTTGGTGCAATAATATGAAGCTTGAAATTGGTGATTATATGTCATGATGTTTATTATATCAACATGTGAAGGCTGAAAGACAACATCTTAGAGGATTCATGCAAACTTTTCCTATTCTTACATGAAAGTGGCATACCATTACTATGGTTTCTTAATTGGATTACCAATAAATCCATGAATGAAAGATTTAATATGGTTACTTGTAGATATATATTCCAATTTTTCACATTTACTCTATATAAGGTAGGATTTTACACTATATAACCTGCAAATAATCAATATTAATGAAATTGAATGACTTTATGGTGCACCTATTTACATTGTGTCTGATCATGATCCACGATTTACATCAATGTTCTTGAAAATTCTGTAGAAGGATCTTGATAGTGAGCTTCATTTTGGCACTACTAATCACCCTTAAATTGACAGGATGACAGAAAGGACAATTTAAACTTTAGAATACATTATGAGGTCCTTGCCACTTGACATTCATGGTATGTGGGATTAGTATCTACCTTTGGTAGATTTTTCCTACAGTATGAGTTTCCATTAAAGTATTCAAATGGAATGGCATGTAGAGTTATATGGAAAGGGGTTTCATACATAATCTTGTTGGGATGAATATGGTGAATGGAAGATTGTAGGACTATAAATTGGGGTGGAAATAATAACAAAGGTAATTACTATTGAAACCCATATCAATTCAGCTCAAAGTAGGAAATAGAATTATACTGACAACCATATAAATTATTTGGAGTTTCAAGTGGTAGATCATATCTTTTTGAAAGTATCTCCTTGGAAGGGAGTCATAAGGATTAGTATGAAAGGGAATGTGATCCCCAGATACATAAAACCTTATGAAATTCCACATATAATTGTAGTTGTGGATTATCATTTTTAAATTACACATATACTTTCTAAAGTAAGTGATTTTTCAAAAACTCTTTCTTAAGAATGTACATGCCAGACTCAATGCATGTTCTCACCTATGAATGAATCGAATTAGAACATGAAATATCTTATTTTGAAGATACAATATAGATTGTGGACACTGGATAATAGGTGTTGCGGAATAGGATGATCGGCTGGTAAATGTACTATGAAAGAAATAATAAAACTGAAGAGGATTCATGGGAACTAGAGGAAATAAAGACGAATAACTTCCCAAATCATTTTATGAGGTGACATTATAGAAATTTGAATGATGAAAGATTTGATATAGGGGATAATGTAACTCCCAAATATTTTATGGAATGTCTCATTAACATATTTGATAACCTATAGTGCATACAATACTAAGATTAAGTTCACGATATACTATAAAATATTTATATGACCATTGGAATTATAATATACCCATTTGGAATATTAATCTAGCCAATAGTATAGCAACAGTCCGCATGAAAATATAGATAAAATTTATCTATCTTATGAATTAAAATATAATATATTTATTACATAGAAGAAGTAAATAAATGTTTTTAATAGAATTAATCATGTATTTGAATAATTGTGAAATGTAAATGATTATTGACAATTTTATAAATAAAATTATTATTTTAATAAAAATTTATTTTAATGAAATAGATTAATAAATTAATATTTTTTTTATTATATGATAATTTTATGAGATGTTAATTAAATTGTGAAAATGTCATAAAATCTATTATAATATTAAATTTGTCATTTTTTGAGTAAATGCTTATTTTATTTTAAAATTAAATTTCTCATATTTACAAAATTATTTTCATAAAATGGATTCCATTTTTCGAATTCTTCATGTCAAAAATAGTTTGGGTAAATTTTTTGTATTTTTCTAAAATAATAGATTTTTGTGAATAGTGAATTACTGAAATTCATAGTTTTTTACAAATACAAGATTTTTTGAGTCATGTATGTTATATAGCTATTTTAAGCCTATAATTTGAAACTATATTTCATTATTTTAATATATTTAGTGATAAATTTCAACCTATTTATAGTATTGAACCAAAATAATATATTAATGATTAAAATAATAAAAAAGAACCCCTCTCCCCCTCTAGAAATACAACCACTCAACACCCATTCTCTCCAAAAATACAAAGAACATTATGATTTTACAATTTATACCCAATATACATCTCAATGCAATCCACCATGTTCTGATCTTTTTGGTCTCACCCAAAATACTATTTAAATTTTCCATAAAGGTGCTCTCAAGGAGTTGAATTCAAGAGGTAAAATCCCATTTCATTATTTTAATTTTCCTTTTATTTATATATTTTCATATACTTTCCTCACCTCCCTAAAACAAAGTGGAATGATAAATCTATCATCCTTAATATACTGGAATTTATTTATGATAACTCTTTATAAACCATCAATTATTTTCTCTTCCCCTATTATTCTAAAAAGGATAACATCATTCGTGAGGTACCGATTTACAACATTTGTGAATGAAGAGTTTTTGTTTTTACCTTACACATTCATGGATGGTCATGAAAAAAAATTATAGTTAAACAAAACTATAATATGTGTATTAATACTTATTTAATATTCTCTATCCAGTACATATACTCAACATTAATAAATAAATAAAAAATAGTGTGTGATGATTGAAAACAATTCCAAAATAATATAAATGGTTATCATTAATGCTGTATCTAATGAATCACCCTAATATCTAGAAAAAAATGATATATAAGACCATTTAAACATATTTATGTAAATTAATAACATATAATTTCAATTCAAGAAAATTGTTCCCAATTTATAGAATATTTTGTACATGTAAATGAATCATGAGAACCAAGGAAAAAAATAGTATTGAATAGAAATATTAAATATTATAACTCATAAAAAATGTCGTAAATGAACATAATAAAATTTTATTAAAAAATATAAATGTTAAATAGGTTATGAATTGAATTATTAATGAATATATTTTAATAATCCATGATATTATGTTCATGTGAAGAACACATTCAGACATATGGTAATAGTTTCTTCCAAAAACTCTATTTTTTCCTTTGGGATACAGTTTCTCTCTCTTTACCCATGTGTAATTCCTATGTCTTATTATGTACTAATCATATATTCAATGTGTATGGTCCTAATATATTTATCCACCTCAAATATTGTTTCTTTTATGTGTAAATACTTGTTTTATATGGACTATTTTTCAATTCCTCCCAATAAGCATGCCTGATTAAAGGGAGCTTATAAATTTAATAACCATTTTCATGTACATAACAAAAACTATTTTAATCCACCTATATTTTAATAAATTCAATATTTTAATCATGAAAAAATATCTTATTTAATTTATGATTTTGTGAATGAAATTAATCTTTTGTTTACATTAAAGACTCAATTATATATTACCTTAAATCACATTGTAGTCCATCATTTCTAAAGTTTCATAAACAATATTTTTACAAGTCTTCAATTTAAATTAAAAATTTCAGTATAAATATTTTTTTAATATTACTAAAATATATTTTTATTCCCATTTATTTTTAGGGATAGACATGTTTAAAATATTATTTTTATGATAAATGAAAATGATTTTCCAAAAGAACTCTTTGTTTCAAAGTAAAATGGTATTACACTTAATAATTTCTCAGTGATTTTGTCAGATTATTCTCATATATTTCAACAAACATTATTTTATCTTACACTTAATTGTGATTCTTGTCTAATTTTACAATGTAACATACTTTATTTAATGGTTTATGAATTTTTTTAATAGGGTTATACAATCTTGATAACATTCTTCATATTATTCTAGATAGTATATGATTATGTATTCTAAAAGGTGGCATTATTTAAATTTCACATGATAGTTTATATATTAATGTATATGGTGAATATTTTTTTTCCATTCATATGAGAAAGTAATTGTTCTTAGTAAGTCAAAAGTGGGGCACACTATATCCAATCAATGTATCAGTAGGTCTCACGAGACAAACTAGATTGGGTTTCTAACCATTTATGTATGGTGTCTTGGATTAATACTTGAAGTTATGATTATAATGTACTTAATTATTCATTCCACTATTATTATATTTTTAATTTATAATCCATGTGATTATTTGACTGGTAGAATATTTGTGGTTATGTTTTATTCTCATGTGATTTTTATATGGTGTTATTTTGATAAGCTTTTATTCCTACAATATTACATTCAATTTTATGCTTCAATGAAATATGTTATCATATATTAACCTTAACTTATTACTTATTTTTATCACTTTGGGGGTATTTTTTTTCCAATGTTAAGAATCTTAGATAACCCATTTATTATGATTTACGTTTCTCTATGATGTGAATATGTACACTATGAATGACTTACAGGGACAATCTAGGATTTTATGGATGTTTATAATGGAGTTGATATGATGTTTTATTCGTTCAAGCTATAATTTAAAATATATTATTTTATATGGTTTTCCAAAGCTACTAAATTATTTAGTCCTTAAGATTACAACTTCCTTTTCTATTATACAAATTTAATAAAGTAAGGCACCAGTTTCAAGCTACTGGGGTCGGGGTCTTTAAAATTAATGTCTCTAGACATACAGAATAGATTTTTTATTATTGAATTTGTTATCGGTAGAATTTGATTCTAGTTATTCAAGCATGTAAAAAATCATACTCATCATTAGGATAAAAAGATGAGTTTCTAGTTGAAAATGGTGAATGAATGAAATTATTCTTTTCATGAAATTATATATCCTTTTGTTATTAATATATATGGTAATCGAATCCATAGACCCTAGTAAAATATCTTTTAAATAAAAATGTTAATATAAATCATTATCTGTCAACTTTTCTAACTATGAAACAAATTACCTATTAAAACATAAAAAATTAGAGTTTTTTATGGTTAGAATTATAATAACCTTATTGTAAATCACTCTCTATAATGTTTTGATAGATATTTTTATCTTACATTTACTTTTTATTTCCTAAATGGAATACTAATATGTGTTATCTATAGTGACATTCATACTTTATTTTCATTCTTTTTTATGTGTGAGATTTGTAAATTTTTTTGATGTGGGTTTTGGAGAAAAGTTTTTTGAAAAGTTAAACAATGGTTAAAAATCCAAAAGTCCAAGTTGAAATTATTTTATTTCCAAAATGGGGGGTATAATTTGACATCATGATTTATTAAAAGTAAACACAGTGTAAAATAGTGTACAAGATACGCCACATTGAGCTTAAACAAACAACTAAATATTATTATTTTATATGGAAGTTATTTCATAGTCTATATATTGGATGGTGTGAATATGAAAAACAATGTTATAGTTAAATATGTTTATAATTTTTTTTACATTCAATTTATTTGATATGAATAAGATAAGAATAAATCCAATTTCATAAATAAATGACGTATTTTTTCTAAAAGGTGTGTTTTCCACAATTTGGTGGAGAACATATTTTAAAATATTTATAAATATTAATTTTAAAAATGATATTTTATTTTTAAATAGGTTTTTGAAAATATTATTATGGTTAATATTTCATATTTTTCTAATAAGTTTAATTTTTTTATGAAGAGTGAAACAATAATACATTTTAATTGAAAACAGACATATCATCTAAGTATTTTATAATGTGAAATTGAATTTTAAAATTTTGAAAGTAAATTTATATCAATTATACATATATTAATAAAATTTAGGTGATTATAATATTTTTCATATAGAATATTGATATAAAAACATTTATATTTTTGATAATTTCCGCATTAAAACCCTTCTTTCTCATTAGGAATATGTGGATAATTTTAAATTAAATTATGTCAATGATATATATTTAATTTTGAAAAATTGATTCCATATTTATAATCATTTATTAAGAATTTATTAAATGGGTTCATTTTATTTTTGGATAATATCAATAGAAAATATAGTAATTTTTTTAATCATAGTTATAGGTAAATCGTGTAATTATGGGTAATTATGATAAGGATTGTAGAATTACCCTTTAAATTTTCTTAATTTTATTGGATCATTTATTTTTTACCAAAGTAATTTTGTTTCCTAAGTTATTACCTCTTTAAGACACATGGATGACTTTAATCCCATTATAGTACTTTACTTTTATAAAAGTGAAATTTGTTACACTAATGTTTTCATTAAGTATAAAATTTTTAACACATGCTCATTAAGAAGATATCATCAACCATAAATATTATTTTGAATGCTTGAATTTGTATCCTCGCCAATAAAATATATTTCATTTTCTAGATAATGAATAATTATATTAAATTCTTACACAATACTGATGTAGTTATTATTTTATTAAAGGAAAAATAAAATAAATGTTAATTAAGATATTAAAATAAATATAATTTTGTATAATTAAACAGATAAAATTAATATATATGTGAAATTTAAATGTTTTTAATTTAATTATTTAGGTTTTCTAAATATAAGAGTTATCTTAATATTTTTAAAAGTTAATGTAATAAATAGTTTCGATATCAAAATTATTGATATTTTCAAATATATAATATTTTACTAAATGACATAAAGTTTTTAAAAAAATAAACTTATGAAAAATTATTTTTGATAAGGTGGAATATGTCATCCATTGTCAATTTATTGGTACTTTAGAATTTAATAGCCACTATATTAATGTTAAATGAGCAAAAACATTTGTTTTTATGGAAATAGTTAAAGAGGTTAAATATCGGTTAAAACCAAATGAAAAGGGTATAAATTTTGTCAAAATGTAACTCCCAAAGGATTCAAAAATAAATTTAAATGAATTAAACACTGAGTATCTATATAATGACACTTTTTTAAGGATATAGTAAAAAACTAGTAGTTAAACATAATTTTTCCGCTTTTTTTATTTGAATTTCGAAAAACGGTCATCTACTGTTGCGATCATTAAGTTATTTGGAGTCTTATAGAACCAAGTTGTTTTTTTCTGAATAATATTTACCCTATGAATAGATATATGAATATTAATTTTACCCTTATTAATAGTAAATCATATTATTATGGTTTTTTTCTTATGCATATATGATAATGAGATCTCGATTAAATTTACAAGGTGATACAAAATATGTTATAGTTGTAAAATTATTATTTTTCTAATAAATTATGATTATATTTTATAATTAAAATTAATCATATGTACCAAAAAATTAAAAAATAGAGTTAATTTTTATCACTTCCAATTTAAAAAAAATTGGGAGATTGTTTTGGATTTTTCTGAAATACATGAATTTTTAGCGAATAGTGATATTCAAAAATTTAAAAAATAGGCTAAATAATTGAATTTATGCATAAGGATTGAGTAATGGATTATTTAAATGACCATTTTATAGAAATAACATGCTCTATTTACCATTTTGGGTCACATGAATCCATACTATTCACAGTCTAGAGCAAAAATATTAAACTAATGATTAAAATAATCGAAAACCCCTCCTCTCCTCCACTATAAATACCACACTCAACCCCCCCCCCCCATTTTCTATTACACCACTCATGCTTTTTTAATTTGTCTATGTTATTCCCAATACCCTTCCCAATTATCTTCCTCACGTACATGACCACATGGTCTCACCAAATGTCCAAAACCGAATGCCTTAAGCAGGATATTAAGGAGAAGAGATCAAGAGGTAAGAACCCATGTCAATTTTCTTGTGTTTTCTTTTCAATTATTTTATTTTATTATACTCTCTTCACATCCCATTATCCAAGAGGCATGAAATATATATAATCTTAAATATTATGTCATTTATCATGTTAATGGGAAAATTCATCGAATAACTTATACTCCTCCAACTCATATTATAAAAATTAAAACACCATCTATGATGTGCCCATTTAACAAAATCGTGGATGATGTGTTTAAAATTTACTTTATTTATATAAATAACTGTTTTATAACCATTTTAGTGGTTGTAAAAGATATTAATTTGTGTGTTATAACCTCTTTTATTTTCTGGAATGAACTTATATGTATAATATTAATGGTATATGATGAAACTAGTTCATGATTATCAAAGATCTGCCAAAATGATCTAAATAGACATCACTAATGATTTATCTAATGATTCGTCCTCATACAATATAAAAAATTATTTTTTGTCAAAATTTTATATTCTGGAAACATATTAATAACATTTCATTCCCCTTCGGTAGTTTTTCTTCCATTCAATAAGAAAATCCATTACGAATTGAACATGTAAATCGTGTAAAAAAGCATAAAATAATGGAAATAACAAAATATTATTAATATATAGGTTGAATGTTGTTTTAAAATGATCATATAAGGTGTTATGAAACATGTGTGTGTTTCTTTAAGATGTTAATGACACGTTTGTAACCATTATATATGATGTTAAAACATGGTTGATGTAAGAAAAACCTGAGGTAAGGGAATTCTTAACCCAATTTTCATCATTTGGGTTAACGTTTTACTTCAATAATTATATGATAAAGAGATTATTTGTGTAATTAATTTTGTTTATATTATGATTTTTTATGTGGATTTAAATTTTATAAACATAATTATTTCATTATATTAATTCTTGCATCAATTATATGATATTTCTAAGGGACCTTTCATTAAAATTCTTCTTTTAAAATTCTATTTTACAAAATTCAAAAGCAATGTTTTTATGAAATTATCCATGTTTTATGATTTTTTTATTGCTCTTGGGAATTGTTTATGTGGATATTTGGGGCTTATATCTCCCTCAAATTCATTTTTTAGGTGTAAGTTTGAGGTTAGATGTATGGTTACTCAAATTGTAACTATGATAGTAATACCATAAGGTTGTCGTGAGGGTGACATTGTAAGGTAGGTGTGAGGGATGAAAATCATAATGTGGATTAGAGGGTTACGATATAATTAATTAATACCATAAGATACCCTTATGTTTTTATATATTTTCTTTAATGTTTTTTGCAAATATCATGTTTCATAAAGCAAATATATATGGGTGAGAAGTATGTCTTTGTAAAAATGATTTCATATGTTTATAAGTATTTATGGAGTAATGGTTTATTTCCATCTTTTTATATCTTTTATTAAGAGTTTTATTATCATCTAATGTTTCTAAATGTTTTTCACTGGTTATAAGGTTTTGTAAGAGAAATAAATAAGTCATGTTAAATGTTATAAATATTTTTCAATGAAATCTTGTTGTTGTTTTTTAGTAAAAGAAATATTTTTTGGAAGAAATGGATGTGGTTTTAATGGAAACAACTTTATATGCTTATAGTTTGATATGTATGAGTTATTTCTAAACATTATAAAACTCTAAACCGAATATATCTTTTAGAATGTAATGAATTGAAATATAATTGAAATAGCTAGATTATGTATTCTTTAGGTTGAGTCCTTATAGTTCATATCATAAGACAATTTAGTTAACATTTTTTGTTTTTATGATTTTTACTCTCGCTCAAATTTACCCAAGAGACAAAGGTAGAATGGTCCTTGTAGTCTAGCTTGTGTTGTCGAATCCATAGAGACCTAAGAAGTAACCTATATAATGCACATTCTAAGGACTGTTTTTGGCTATGAAGTGGCCAACTTGGGTTGATTTTAGATAGGGTTAAAGGAACTATAAGATACTTAATTGAATTCAATTTAAAAAAATGAGTTGATCCTAGGTTATCACTTGGGGTGGATTGGATGTATTTCCTTTTCAAAGATTTTAATTTCTTATATTTTAGATGGGTTCATTTAAGAAGAGAGAACAACATCATCACTTACTGGTTTAATACCTACACCTTTTAATACTAATCACCTATAAACTTTAAGGATCAATGTTTTGAGCACTTCAAGGTAAAGGTTCGTATTAGCACATGAAGTGTGTGGCTTTAAATTCAACAAGGACGATGGAGTTTAAAAATCTTCAAATAAAAATCTCAATTAAAGAAGTGATTATGCATTAATGGGGTGATAAATAACATCCAATCTAGCCTCTTTCTACTCCTTTGGATCATCCCATAAGTGTGTTATCCCTCCATTGATCCCAAGGTTTCAATGGAAGCAGAATGTAGACTCATGAGGGAGGAAATGGAGAAGTAAAGAAAACAATAAAAATAAAATGATCACTCCACCATTGTGTGAAATATTTCACAAAGTTTATTGTGAATAAATTCACACCTCGAACCAACGGTATCAAAGTGATATTAAAAATAGCAGAATAATAGTAAAAGAAGAGATTTTATTAAGAAACTAAAGTGAATTGAACAACTTATATGTGAAAGAAAAACTTGAGATAACAAAATTAAAGCATAACATTACAATTGAACAAAGAATCATAGATTCCCACAATCCTCCAACACCACTGCCTTAAATAGGCATTTTTGAGCCCTTGGGTTGAGCCTAAAAAAGTCAAATTCTTCTCAATTAATTTTTCTAGGCCATAGGTGGGTGGGAATTAAGCGAGAGTTGATTTTCCACCCTTGACCCGAGGTGGCATCCAGCTTTCCTTCACTGAACAGAAGTGCTTGTAAGACCTTATAGGTGGACGAATCAGAGTGTAACAAAGAGGATGAAACAGGAGCCTAGGACTTCTTCTAACCGCCTGTAAATTTGGGCCCATTTGGAGTCGTGGATTCTGAGATATGATCAAATTAGTGGGCTATTTTATGGGCTGCAGAATCTGGCCAAGAATTTTATCTCTAAATTGGGCTGACTTAATGACCACCATAGAGGCAGAATAAGAATTATCTTCTGACAAGTGATTTGTTACTAAACATTTCTTCTATCATCCCACAAAATTTGGGATTCATTGGGCTTGTATTTTGGGCCCCACAGTCTCATAAGTGGGCTGCTGTCCAATCTACCATCTCTAGAATTGCTTCCATTCATCTCCAAATATCTCCATCATCATTTATGAATCATCCATTGATCCATGAATGAAAAATGTTTACATTTAAGTGTATATATAGTTCCCAAAATATCAAATTATAATATTGATAATTACATTCCTTAGAATCAGATGACTCATTGGGCCTAAATTGATGTGCATTAGGCATGAAGTGCACAAATGATGAGAATGGATGTTCATAATGAAAATGCACTAACTCAGGCCATAAGATCAAAAATGAACATTTAATACCATTAAAATTTAATTAAAATATATTTTTTTATTGGATAATTACACCCCCCAACTATTGATTTTTTAGTCCCGAGCAAATAATTCAATGATTTTATTTGAATTCCTTTCTTCAAACACATTATAACAAACAGTGATCACAATGTAAACTGCACACAAATATATTTTTATAACCTATCAAGATAATTTAAAATAAGATGAATTTAAAATAATATCCCAATCCCAAGCCCATTCCTTTGATCAAATCCATCATCATACTTCATCCAACTCAATTAGGTTTAATGATGTGTTGTGAATCACAATAGATATGGGGGTTCATTTTCATTCAAGGGGGAAATCATGAAAGCACTGGGTGGAATCACATTTAATCCTAATATGAATATTCTTCATTCATCTTTTTTAGGATTTTTTTGCAATATTTCTATAGTAATTGAGATTGCAGTTAATCAAATTAACCCATGTAGCAGACTTTTCTGATGACTCCCAGACTCAAAGGCCTTAGGGAACCAAGTGAAGCCCACATAATCGGGCATCGTCTCGAGTTAACTTTAATCAAAAACAAATTCATATTACCATATATAGAGATATATTGAAAAACTCAGTGCTAGACAACTCTGGAGTCACGATCCCCAAGTGTCGAAAGCCTCACATTTTATCAATCCATTGCTCTACACAAAATTTTTTATATATATATATTTTTTGAATACTCATATTATTCATAAAAATAAAACCAGCCTATTCTATTTACTATGGGAACCCAAAAATTCAAATTAGTACCCCACAGTCTAGAGGACGTGCATTGTGGAATTTTGATTTAATGGATGAAAATAAAAATGTTGAAAATTTTCATTGGACAAACAAACTTTCAAAATCAATGCTTTTAAACATAATCATGAATTAAATTAAGAGTGAAGGAAACAAAAGTTATTTGCTATGTAGTTTTAATGTGAGAAAATATATTATTATATGAATGATAAAGGAATTTTACTTTTTTTATCATTGTTTTTTTAACAAACATTTTGTTTCCACACCCCCCAACATAGAAAGAAAATGTCCCTAGTTTCGTAAAAATAAAATTTAGAATGGGGTAGAGGAATAAAATGGGAGCATAATAAGAAAATTGAAATATGAGGATCAAGGAATGAAGTCACCTGGTGGTTGAAGTTTGAAGTTCTTGTCACTCGAATTTAGTCCTTTGATATCCATGTCGCTTTCAAAGTTCCCTAGTGGAAAAAGGAAAACAAACAAACAAAAAAACAATATATATATATAAGTAAAATATAAGTTTATATATAAAAATTATAGAATAAGTAAGCACATTAAGAAGTAGGTCAGTGGTAAGCGTGTGCCCCTGTCGCCCTTCGGTCCCAGGTTCGAGTCCCCGCGGCTTCGCTGGTTGTGACAGGGGTTTCCCCACGGCCTATGGTGTGTCCCCTTTTTTAATTATTATATTATTTTTATTTTTATTATTTTTATCTTAACCTATAAAATAATAAAAATAAAACCAAATAAAATGATGATACATTGTCTTCTTTTTAAATTTATGGGTAAGGTATTACTAAAGCATCACACCACATGACACAGATGAATATGGTGCTCCCCTTTCGTATCCATCCATACTCATAATAGAAGAACATGTCAAAAGTCTATTTTTTTATTTATAAATATAAAAATTATTAATTAATATTATTTGGAAAATAATGATGATTCAGAAATATTAGAATCATAAAAACCACGGGTTGCCTCCCGTGCAGCGCTTTGTTTAACGTCGTTAGCTCGACTTGAACCCCCCAACTTATCCAACACCAACTTTCAACATTTTAGGGACTACATGTTTCACCAATTCTACTAGGTTGAGATTGATTATATGTTTATAATTTGATTCATGCAAAAACCTATATTCTAAAATGAATGGTAAAATCAAAGGAATATCAGAAATGGTTGATCCAGTTTCCTTTGTAGTCTTTCCTACGACATCAATGACCATTAAAACCTATTTGGTTTCAATAGAAGAATTAATTCGAATTGAAAGTTCATTATTATAACTTATGAAGGCATTCTTTAGAGGGGGTGGGGGGAAGGACTATAATTTTGAGCTCGGGTTGGATAGGACATTTATACACAAGTTGATATTTTTAATCCAACACAGTTTCATTTTCCAAATGTCTCAACAAAATTGGTTCCTTTTGAATAGAAGATTAAACCACCAAATTAGAAAGATCAGTTTCAAGAATGGGTATGGACTCAAATTTTGTGATTTATCTTAATGGTTCAGTGATTTTTATTTTTTATAAATCATCAATGGAGTTATATTCGTGAGACTCAATCCATGATGTCCAATTTCCCTATTGTGAATACAAAAAATCAGTTTCCTCTTGATTTAAAAACCCATCAAAAACTCCTTGATCCTCTTCATCTTCCCCAAATCCAAAGGTTTTCTCTTCAGTAAATTCATGAGAGGTTTGTGGGAAACTAGACACTTCCCATAAGGTTATGGAGGAGACAGTTTGTGTAGGGATGGGTTCCTCACAATTTTTATTGCTTTATAGTTCTAACCTCAATGATAAAACCTCAAAATTCATTATCTCCAATTTTTGAAGAAATTTTTCAGGTAATGGGTGTGGATTAGGATAGATAAGGGGTTGAGACAGATGGTCTATTCTAGGAGGATAACTATGTTGTTTGAATTCCATAGGAAGATGTTCAAATTGGATTTGTGGGGATTGAAACCCATTATATTTTGGAATGTTTTGTGGATTATAGGAGTAAAAACATTGTGTTTCATGAGTTTGTTGATGATTCCCGATGTATAAATTAGGATGGTCATTGTACATCACACATGGGGTGGAGTGATCAAAGTATGGAGAGGTTCCCCATGTTTGGATTTGTTCAAAAGGGTTTTCCATAGGAATGAAATTGGGGATGATATAAGAGAAGTGGGATGAAAGAAAAGGATGATAGTTTCTAAGATAACTTACTTAATTCCTCGGAAACGACACCAAAATTTGATTCTCACTCAAATTTACCCATGAGATGAAGGTAGAACGATCCTTGTAGTCTAGCTTGGGTTGTAAAATCCATAGAGACCTAAGAAGTAACCTATAGACACACACATTCTATGTACTATTTTTGGCTATGATGTGGCCAACTTGGGTTGATTTTATATGGGTTTAAAAGAACATTAACAGACTTAAGTGAATTCAATTTAAAAGAATGAGTTGATCATAGGTTATCACTTGGGGTGGATTGGATGTATTTCCTTTTCAAAGATTTCAATTTCTTATATTTGAGATGGGATCATTTAAAAAGATAAAACAACATCATCACTTACAGGTTTAATACCTACACCCTTTAATAATAATCACCTATACAATTGAAGGACCAATGTTTTGAGCACTTCAAGGTAAAGGTTCGTATTAGAACATGAAGGGTGTGGCTTTAAATTCAACAAGGATGATGGAGTTTAAAAATCATCAAATAAAAATCTCAATTAAAGAAGTGATTATACATTAATGGGGTGATATATAACATCCAATCCATCCCCTTTATACTCCCTTGGATCAACCCATAAGTGGGTTATCCCTCCATTGATCCCATGGTTTCAATGGAAGCGAAAAGTAGACTCATGAGGGAGGAAATGGAGGAGTAAAGAAAACAATAAAAATAAAATGATCACTCCACCGTTGTGTGAAATATCTCACATGGTTTAGTGTGAATTAATTCACACCTTGAACCAACTGTATCAATGTGATATTAAGAACAACAGAATAACAGGAAAAGAAGAGATTTTATTAAGAAAATAAAGTGAATTGAACAACTTACATGTGAAAGAAAAACTTGAGACAACAAAATTATAGCAAAACATTACAATTGAACAAAGCATCAATGATTCCCACAATCCTCAAACACAACTGCCTTAAATGGGAATTTTTGAGCCCTTGGGTCAAGCCTCCAATAGTCCAAGTCTTCTAAATTAATTTTGGTAGGCCATAGGTGGGTGGAAAGTAAGGGAGAGTCGATTTTTCCACCCTTGACCCGAGGTGGCAGCCAGCTTTCATTCACCGAACAGAAGCACTTGTAAGACCTTATAGATGGCCGAATCAGAGTGGTCCATAGGCGAAGAAAATGGAGCCTCAGATGGCTTCTAAAGGACTGTAATATTTGGGCCCATTTGGAGCTGTGGATTCCTAGATATGATCAAATTAGTGGGCTGTTTTTATGGGCCGAAGAATCTGGCCCAGAATTTTATCTCTAACTGGGGCCACCTTAATGACCACTATGGAGGCATAATTAGAATTATCTCCTAAAGGGGTATTTGTTCCTCAACATTTATTCTATCATCCCACAATATTTGGGATTTATGGGGCATGCATGTTGGGCCCCACAGTCTCATAAGTGGGATGGTATCCAATCTGTCTTCTCTAGAATTACTTCCATTCATCTCCAAATATCTCCATCATAGTTAATGAATCATCCATTGATCCCTGAATGAAAAATGTTCAAATTTATGAGTATATATAGTTCCAAAAATATCAAATGAAAATATTGATAATTGCATTCCTTATAATCATATGACTCATTGGGCCTAAATTTATGTACATTAGGCATGAAGTGCACAAATGATGAGAATGGATGTTCATAATGAAAATGCACTAACTCAGGCCCATAAGATCAAAAATGAACATTTAATACCATTAAAATGTAATTAAAATATATTTTTTTATTGGATAATTATATGTTAATAGAATTCAATAAATTATTTTTTACTTATTTTTATGTTAAAATTCTGTAGAATTTAATTTTTACAATTTCTCTTAATATATGATATGTTTGTTTAGAATGTTTTTACATAGATGAGATAGGGAAGATAAAGTTTGAACGAACCGATAGGCTCTTATCTCTTCCAATCGGCAGATGGGAATGTTGAGAATTGGATCTAAGTTGTTTGTGATAGTAATGGATTAGCTAATACAGGAAGTAAATTTAAGTGCCATCCATGCAAGAGAACAACCATAACTACCAAAATAGGACATGATGAAAATGGAAATTTTTTTGAAGAAACACCCACCTTCTTTTAGTGAAGCTTCTGACCCAATAGTGGATGAAGGATGTATTAAAGCCATCAAAATGATTTTCAATTTTATGGGATTTTCAGAAAATCAAAATCTTAGTCTTTCCCTTTATCATTTTAATGGTGAAGTTGATCAGTAGTGTTCAATGGTCAATAATATCAGGGATATAGAGTAAATTGTAGCCTTAGAGTACGATGAATTTAAAAGTATTTTCCTAGAAACATATTGTCCTTATGAGGTTAGACTTAGGATAGAGAATCATTTCCTTCAATTCAGAAAATATAAGGAAGATTTTGTGGATGTTTATTAAGAAAACTTATCCTGACTGGCATTGTATCCTCAAAATATTATTTGGGGTATCGGTAGAAAATTCATCACTTTTACTCACGATTGAATCCATGATACCGAAAGACATTGGCCTCCTGAGAAATAAAAGGTTATGAGAAAATTTTTCGATGTATTGAGAGGGTATAAATTTAGTTTGATGATGAATATGTGTTCTCTGAGAATAAAGAGATGATTTGGTCCAAATATAATTTGATGGGTAAGAATCAATCAAATAAATATAATGGTAAGAAAGTTCATTTTCTAGTTTACTAAATGTGTGGTAAAGAGAACCCTGGGGAATGCCTTACTAAAACTGGGATGTGTTTTTTAAGTGCAACGTTTTGATATATGGACCCAGATTATAATTAAAATGATCTTAAGGAACATTATGATAAGAAAACTATAATGTGATTCAAATGTGGTGACATGGTTCATTAGGAAAATGCATTCCCAAAGAAATATCCAAGTGATATAAAGCTTCCAAAATATAAGAAGAAAACTGTAGTGAGATAATTTGTGATGACATCAGCAGATGTTGGGCCATCCAATGAAAATTTTTATAGTAAATTCGAAATTTCATTCCATGAAATGGGATTGTAACTTATTGTCAAAACAGAAGGGGGATTTAGCAGAAAAAGGAATTTTAATAATCTTCTTATTTTTATCAGTGGAAAGAAATTAACAAAAAATATTTTTGATTTCCCTTAGTATATATTAATTTCATCCTAAGTATGGATTGACTTTCTGTTTATCATGCTAATATTTATTATAGAGATAAAAGAGTTTTCTTTCAAAAAGTGTATTAGTTTTAATTCAATAACTAACCCATACAATTGATAAAATTTTATAAATTTGAGAAACTGTTTAAAGATGGAAATGAATGTTATCTTTCTCATATTATTGAAACAAGGAAACTATTCATATTATCTATGTTTATGTTTTAAATTAAAACCATGATTTTTTGATATATTATGTAGTGTAATACCTAATTATGATGTTTAATTTACAATTTAATTAGTTCTTGATGCTAAGGAAATTTCAAAGACCCCTTATTGTATCACTCAAATAGAACATCTTGAATTAATAAATAATTTGCAGGTGTTTCTTGATAAATGCTTCATTCATCCTATCACTTGACCATTGGGAGATCGTATTTTATTTTGTTAGAAATAAAGATGGTTCAATGATACTTTTAATGGATTATAGAGATTTGAAGAACATTAATACTAATAATATGTATCTTTTTTCCTTAAATCGATGATTTTTTTGACCATCTCTAGGGAGTTCAATATTTTTCCCTGATTGACTTCAGATATGGGTACCTTCAGCTGAAGGTGAAAGTGGATGACATTCCAAAAATTACATTTCAAACTAGATACGGTAATTATTTTTCTTTTTTTATACTATTTTTTAATTAATTCACGTACTTTATTCATGGATCTTATGAATGGAATATTTCATGTGTTCTTCGATAAGTTTGTTGTTGTGTTTATTAATGACATTCTATTATATTCTAGAAGTAAATAAGAGCATGAAAAACATCTAAGGGTTTTTTTAAAAAACTTCAATGGAAATTAAACGGTATGAAAAATTTAGAAGGTCTGAATTTTGGTTGAAAAATATTTATTTCCTTGGTCACATTGTTTCTAAAGATGGAATAATGTTTTGATCCTGTAAAAAACAAAAGTTGATGAATAATGGCCAAGACCCACAAATATAATAGAGATTCATAGTTTTTTTCCATTTGACATGCTATTACCAGAGGTTTGTTCAAAACACTACATGATTATCTAGCCCAATAACTATGTATACTCGAAAAGAAGTTAAATCATTCTGGAAAAAGAATGTGATGACTGTTTTTAGGAATTGAGAAGAACATTGTTGAATGCTCCAGCTTTGACCCTACCATTCAGAAATGGAGAGTTTTTTATCTGAAGTGATTCTTCATTGAAGGGATTTGGTAGTGTTTTGATGTAGATTTATCATGTGATTTATTATGATTCACGATAACTATAATGTCATGAGTTAAATTATGCCACCCATCATTTCAAATTAGCAATTGTGATTTTTTATTTTAAAAATTTGGATGCATAATTTATACCAATCCAAATGTGAAATTTATACTAACCCCAAAAGTCTGAAGTACATATTAACTCAAAAAAACATGAGGAAGATAAGATGAAATAAATTGATAAATTATTTTTGATTTCATGATCAACTACCATCTCGATATGAAAAAAATGTGGAAAATACCGTGATCTAAATACATCATGCTTCATTAACTGTTTTACATTTCAAACATGAGCCCTTGATTAATGATTTGATGAATGTTGGATTAGAAGTTGTTTGTGTAGGAAATTACCATGTATTATTTCAGGTTATAGTGTAGTCTTCTTTGTCATAAATAATTAATCATGAGATGAAGGAATATGGGGAGTTACAAAAAAGGCATAATTGGTTAAAATAGGTAAGTTGGAAGAATTTAACATTGATAAAGATTTTTCTTGGAGATTTGGAAAAATATTGTGTGTGTCTTGTGATTCATAGCTGAATAAATATTTTTTGTGTGAAAGTTATAGTTCTCCATTTTCAGTTCATCTTAGTTGTACTATGATGTACGGAGTGCGTCGAGAATATTACTCATGGGATGGAATAAAAAGATATATTACATATTTCATCGTGAAATGTTTGACATGTCAATAGGTTAAAGTATAGTGAAAACACCAAAGGGTGTTCTTCAACCTTTCCCAGTGCCAGAGTGGAAACAAGAAAATATATCCATGGACTTCATGACGGGACTACAAAAGACATATCAAGGTATCAATTCAGTCTTGGTTTTTGTTAATTGACTAAATAAATATTCTCATTTCCTTCCTATTAGAGATAAAATGTATTTGGATTATCTTTTTCACATGCACCTCATAGAGAATATTATGTGATGTGCAATTCCTCATTAGATTGTATATGATTCTAATCCCAGGTTCACTTCTAACTTTTGGAAATTCCTTTAAAAGTATTTGTGAGCATAATTAAATTTCAATTACAAATTTTCATCCTCAATTAGAAGGGTAGTTAGAACGGATGATTTATTCTATGGAGGTTATGATTTGATATTGTTAAATGTAATACTATAAGAAGTTGGGATCAAAATATTTTTTTAGTAGAATCTTCTTATAATAGTTGTTTCCATTACCATATCCCGATGGCTCCTTTTGAGGCATTGTTTGGGAATCTGTCATGAACCGTCCCCTGGGATCCATGTCGTGACTACCCCAATCCCACCTTCCATAGGCCAGGGGATGGCAGCTAGCACCAGAGGCATAATTCCCTAAATCTGGGAAGGCATTGCATTTATAACTGTAACACACACAACAGAGCACACAGCTGTATACAAATTACTAATTAAAATTGTATAACAAGAGAGTGCTAAAAAGTGAAGGGGTCAGAAATATAAGCCCAACTGTAAAGTAAAAGGACAACTGAAAAGGAAAAAATAGGTGAAAGGTGAAAAGCAGCACCTGGATCATCCACCACAGATCTGACCTAAAGTACCGGTAAAACTAGCCTCCTCAGAACTCCACGTCTATCGGTATCCTTCGTGTACCGACACGACGTATGTTCCACCTCCTTGTACCATCCAGTCCTGGTACACTCATCCATAGTTAGCATTGTCCATTTTCTACAACCAACACAATGAGGTGTGGGCCTAGCCTGTGCAGGGGTGAGTATAACGATACTCAGTAGGGACCCCGAGACCCTCATGGTCTCACAAAACCCAACAAGGATAAACCACAAGAATGAAATCAACAGATAACCCCACTTAGGTATATGCCCATACATATACCTAAGTTATCAAATAATCCATCACAATCATGAGTTAAACACAACAGTTACTAACTCTGCTCCAACCAGGATTTTATTCTAGGGGTAGTATCAAGTAACATCCCCAGTCACACTGTCGAAACCTCGGCTACTGGAGAACTCCTCCTTTATCATGTACAGTGGGCATGCCATGTTTTTTCCTTTGGAATTTGGGATGACCTCATTGGTTTAAGGATCAAACATTCCAATCGGTTTCTAACGGGTTTGTTCGTAGAATGGGAAACATCCAATGATTCTTTATCCATTTTGACCTACTTTCCAAAGGTAGGTGCACACTAGTTGAGGACCGATGAGGCTTAATAATTTGCATCGGTTGAGAGGATGGGAGTTCAGACTCATCACACCTTTTGGGGGGGAATTATTGTCTACTCTGAGACTCTCTTTATAGATTTGAGTTATGTTTGTGAATCCTTATTAAATTACCAAGTATAAGAATGATCTTTCCTTTAGAACATGGAATCAATGATTGATATGTAGGAAATTTAGAGAATATTTTTATATGTATTAGAGGTTCTTCATCGATACATAATCATCTATATTTGTTTATAGATTCTTAGTCAATGGTATACTTCGACACATTATATAGAAATATCTGGGTTATTATAATAACCATGCTTGTTTTAAATCCACTCAGCGAGGCACTTGAAGTTTATTATCATTCAGAAGGACATAGATTATTTCAGAGTTGGGATCGTACTAGCAGATGGGCTACCTACGTATCCTTAAAAGGAATCAGAACCCACATAGTTTGAGTAAAGGAGTATGATGTTTATGCATGATTGATGGCTCAAAGAAAGATTCCATAATTAATTTTACGCTCTAAGCTCACGTGAATCATGCTCGACGTGAGAAACAAGAGTTATTGGTAAAACCAGACAATTGTGCCATGAAAGATGCAATCATGATAAATAATGTGGGGCTTATATATTTGTGACTTCCCAGATAGATGAAGATTAGGTTTTGGATTTACTTCAGGGAAGAAACCTGGGAACAAGGTCCATAAATGTATGTGTGATTTATGGAGATTTGAATACTTAACATGGGGCTAACTCCTGAGAAGGATGCACAAATTAGAGGAGACATTATGACTGGGTTTTATTCCTAATAAGGAAGCCCAGATAAAATGAAATTAAGGCTGGTTAAGAGAAATTATGACTGGGGATTATTCCTAAGAAGGAGGCCCAGGTAAGGGGACTTGAGAACTGGTGCTTATTCTTGAGAAGGAGGCCCAGGTTAAAGGAATTTAGAATTTTGAAACATGGGGATTAATCCTAAGGAGGATGCCCAGATTTGGGAAATTATGACTGGGGCTTACTCCTAAGGAGGATGCCCAGATTTGGAAATTTTTTATATGGACTTACTCCTAAGGAGGAGGACCATGAATAAAGGACTTGGGGAATACTCCTAAGGAGGATGCCCAAATTAAGAGAATTTGTATTGGGATTTACTCTTGGAAAGTAGGCCCAGATTAAGGATCCTCTCATCATAAAGGATGAGGTTGAATGAATGAAATATCTCACCTTAGTAATATAATGATATGTAAATCACTATTTTTTAAGAGATGTTTCACTGAATTCCTTTCAGATGAAGAATCCAACAAGGGATCCATGCCAAAAGAAATGTCTTAGAAGAGGGTTTTGAAGGCTGAATCATGAATAAGAGAGGTGGATAGGCATAAGAGTGGTGAAACAGGCAGGAGGGGCACCCCAAAAGAAGAAGGCATGCAGGTCCTACGTGGGACCGCAGGTACTGGTCATGCAGGTATTCCTGTGCGACACATGAGTACTTGCGCGACGGTCAAACCATGGAGTAATACTTGGGAAAGACTTGTCTCAAGCCCTTAGTGATATCCCTAGAGGGTTCTAGAAGAGTGGCGTGCAAGTTCTGTTGAAGGGGTAAGTTGGCGCCCAACTGTCTTCATTTCCCTTAATGTTTAGACACTTAGGTGTGAAGGTGTTGATGAATTTCAACACTTAAGCCTTCCCCCCCCCCCTTAGATCTTCCATTCTAGGAACGAAATTACCTTAGAAGTGTTTGGAAGCTTCCAGAAGAGACTAGGGCACCGGGAGCTCAAATATGAGAATCTGGAATTTCTCCTCTCTCAAATGGTGGGGCCCACCTGGGGTATTTATAGGCTGCTGAAGACCCTGAGCAAGAATCAAAGAGGGCACATGCATGTCACCTGCGCGACCACTTGTGGCGCACAAGTATACTTGCGCGACCATGAGGAAATTTGCGTGACCCAAGTAGGAAGAAATCTTTTTTCATGCCTTTGTTGTTTTTTTATGTTTCATCAAAGGATGAATCACTTTGGACTAAGGTATTCCCCCTTTTCAGTCGTTTAGACTTTGTGATGATAAAGGAGCATAAAAAAAAGTCCCCCCTCTGAGTTGTATCCGAAATAAATAAGGATGTGTCTTTGAGGTAAAGAAGAAAACCAAGGAACATTTGGCACGCAAGTGTTGAGCGCTCAAATGGCGGCGCACAAGGGTGAGTCGCGCAGGCTTCGGCACGCAGGAGTGAGGCCATGCCTATATATATGTGGTCATTCCTCGTGCAAAGCACTGAATCTGAACGCTTCCGTGCTCTTGTCGCGCAAGTTGCCTTCTCCATTCAAGTTACTCTATTTTCCCCTGCTTCCTTTTGTGTCACGCTGCTGTAGAGGTATTTGGACTTGAGCGATGATACATGTATGCCAAAACTTGTGCAACATACTTATACTTGCGCGCCTTCATGCCTTAGACTTTTTTTCACTTTTCATCACAAATTATATGAAAAATAAACATACTTAAGAGTTAATTATTCAAACTATGTGAAGATTTAATGAATATTAGAAGAATCGGAACTGCTGATGAATTGGCTAGCAAACAGATTGATGATATGATGAACATTGTTGTCCATGATTACTATGATATCTGCGAAAACACACTCCCAGATTTGGCCAAGTACTTAATGAAATATCATGTTAATTTCCCACAGAGCATCTACTTGCCTCAGTATGGCCATGGTAATCTGCAAGGAGTCAATGTTCCATGTGAAAAAAATTATATGCCCGAGATGCAGCTGCACTTCTACTCCACTATTTCAGTTATGTTGTGCATTAAGAGCAACAACAATGGTGTGAACTTTCAAATTTTTCTTCCATTCCATTTCCTTTCTTATATGAAAATGGAAAATCCATGGGCTGAAATGTTTTTCACTACCGGTTGGTGGAGAGAAGACTATAATGGTATTAGAACCATCTTTGAAAAGAGTACTCTCTAAAAATGGCTCTTTACTTCCAATACTCCATTCTCAAATCCATGTATCCATCTTCCAAGTCTCTTGGACAGAAAAAGAGTCACTGTTTGATCAGCAAAATTTTTTCCCAAACCGCACTCAAGAACATCCTTTTACAATTGTTCTAAGAAGAGCTAGTATCACTGCATCTCTTATTGTATCCAGTTGAATGAATGAATTCCAGGAGGCTTCTGATGAAGCTCGGGATGCCGTAAATCAAATAAAGAGTTATGTTGAATGTTTTTTGTAATTCCTAAAAAAGAGGAGAGACTCCAGTCTATGGATATCCTTCTAACTATTATGCATCAATGAAAGACACTTTCATCTTCAATCATTTGTTCATGCATTCTTTCACTTCCTGCTTTAAATTTTTACCTAATCAAATGGTCCTAGTAAGCATAGTTTGATTTTTTACTAGGATTATAAAAATAACCCTACAAACTTTGAATCTTTGTATTTCTCAATATTACCTAAATCATACAAAATGTATGTTTAGTGATCTGGGACTTGACTTTTATTCAGAGCTCCCTTGTCTTTTGTGGGCAGTTAAAATTCATACATGTCGGACATAAAAAGGCTAATGTTTATTGTCGAAATATCTTTGACCGAATGGATAAAAATTGACTCAATTCCTTGAAAATTTATCGAAAACATATTAACACACTCATGTATGAGGAAAAAATGTAAACGGTGACTTAAGAAATTTTTAATCTGAAGAATGATATGAAAAAGGTCTAAAAGTAATTAGAAGAAGTATTTTCCCAATAATGAAGTTACAATCATTTATCAAACCCGTTAGGGTGTTGAATTATGCAGGGATGCCTAAGGGAATTGGCTACATAGTCAAATAATAGAATCTTTTGGTTGATAGGTCCGTTATGTAGACTACTTATGCAAGGTCTCCTAAGGGAACATGCTGCATATTTAGGCAAAAGAACTCTTAGAAATTTACTTTTCTACTACTAAAAAGACAGTGGTTGTTTATGGAGATTCAAATTTTCCAAACCATAGAATTTGCAGTATGGAGAGAGTGACTCGAATATGGAGAAGATATTTCAAATCAAAAATGTCTAAGAACTGGATTAATGTCACTCCTATGAAGGTCTGACCAAAACGTAGGGAAGGAAAATATAAACCATAGACTTGAATACTATCATATCCTGAAAAATATTATGGGACAAATATGTTAAGAATCACTATTTTTGCGGATCCCTTCATACAGTCGTTATAACATCTAAGGAAAACAGAGGTTTTCTTCCCAATAATGAATTTACCATCATTCAACAAACCCATTAGGGCATTTAATAATGTAGGGCCACCTAAGGGTATTGACTGCATAGTCAAATAATATCATCTTTTGGTTGACAGGTCTGTTATATAGACTACTTATGCAAGGCCGCCTAAGGGAACGTGCTGCATAGTTAGGAAAAAGAACTCTCATAATTTGGATTTTTTGGGACTATAAGTAAAGAAAAGGGTTATGGGGATCTGAAAATATTTAAGGTTAGGAGTATGACACAAATAAATGGGAATTTGTTCAATACATGTAGAGATACACAGACCAATGCTAACCATAATCATGTTGTGGTTGGGTCCTGAATTGAGATGATAGACTTCACTACGTATCCCATAAGGATGGGAATAAATCCATACGTAGTTATTGAAATTTAGTTTAACGTCATGTGGGACAAGTGTATAGAAGTTCTTAGTTTAGGGTCATAGATCTCGGACCATTATAAGGAGTACATAATGTGTGTTCTCACAGGGGGACCTTCAGCCAGGGGACTGAAGGTGGAATTTGGGGTTAGGCCCAAAGTCTTGGGGATAGATTCAAGGGATGGTCCAAAGTTCCTATGTATCCCATAATGATGAGAATCGATCCCACATAGTTCTAGAAATACCCTCTATACAGATTTGGTTTGTACATGTGAAGGGTGAAAGGGGACTTTAGAGCATTGATGGTTTGACCTAAGATAAATGGTTCGTGAATTGCCATGTATGCACGTAGTATTTAGAATATAAAATGATTAGAGATCAATGTAAATAATGATTCCCTCTCAGGTGAAGGTATCAAAGAATTTTGTATTTTATTTTCATACCGGATAAAAGTGTTGTACAATTTAACGTCGTATAACAAGGGAAAAAGTGAACCAATATAAGGATATTGATTCTGGGGGTGGCTTCAAGAATCAACATCGTATGAGATAGAGGTGAACCGATGTGAAGATATTGGGTTTGGGATTGATCCTCAGGAGGTTGCCTACGTACCCATCCTAGAAGGCAAGGATCAAAGTCCGTGTAGTTCAATTGAAGAATTAATTAGCGATCATGTCTGTTCTTGGGGACAATGACCTAAAAATGGTCTTGGGACTTATGCATGATTAGCGGTCCAGAGAAGGTGTTATTGTTGAAGTTTACTCTAAGCTCACGTGATTCATACTCAGTGTGAGATACAACCATAACGATGCACAGTTTAGCGTCATACAGGATTTATTAAGGGACTTCTAAACAGTTTAGTGTCATGTAGCTAGGACGACAGGGACAATACAGTTTAACATCATGTTAGATAAAAGGGGGACTGTGCAGTTTAATGTCATGCAGCAAGGACAAAAGAGGACACAGTTTAATGTCATGTTGGATGCATTAGGTACTTTTTCATAGTTTAACATCATGTTGGACGAATGGTACAAATATTTTAAGTTCATATGCATAGACCAGTGATTATGCAGTTTAATGTCTTGCTGGACAAGGACTATGCAGTTTAAAGTCTTTTAGCAAGTACAACATAGTTTAATGTCATGTTGGATGATAGAAACACAAATAGTTTAAGGACATATGCATGGACTGTATAATTATGTATTTTGTGTTTTTACAAAATACTTCTTCAGAAATATGGCATTGTTTAGACTAGTGATGAGCTCTCCATCCATTAAGATTAAAGAATATGCTCCATTAGAGTAGACCTTATGTATTGAATAAGGTCCTTCCCATTTTGGATCATGCTTGAGAGGTTTCATTCCTAGTATCATTGGAGTTCTGAGAACCAATACCAATTCTCCCTGAATGAATGAATGAAGACAAACTTTTTTGTTGAAAGCTAGTACTATTCGATTCTGATAGACTTACAAGTGATGCAGGGTGCACAATATTTTTTCATCTAATCGTTCCAATTCATCCAATCAATCTTGAGATTGTTCATTTGTAGATGACTTATCACAAATGGCTACTCTGAGTGAAGGTAATTGAACTTCAATGGGCAAGACTACTACTGTTCCATATACTTATGAATATGGAGTTTACCGCGTTGTAGTGAGGGTGGTGGTCCGATAAGCCCATAAATAATGAAAGAGTTTATCAAACCATGGCTTCGTATCTTTATCCACCTTCTTTTCCAGTATGTTTGAAATAGTCTTGTTGAAGGCATCTATCTGGCCATTGGACACTACATGATACCGATATGAATGGTTGGATTTGATGTTGTATTCTTGATACAACTTCCTCACCTCGAATGAATAGAAATTGGTGCCATTTTCCATCAATATGATATGATGGACACCAAATTTGGTAATGATATTAGACTTGATGAAGCTAACAATGCTTTTTCAAACTAACTTCTTTGAGAGATATTTCCTCTTCCCATTTGGAAAAGAAATCAGTATCAGTATGAATATACATTAACTGCTTTGTTGTATCTGAAGGGTAAGGTCCCACCACATCCATTCCCCATGTGGAAAATGGCCATGAGTATTTAGTTGTATGAAGAAACTCTAGGGGTTGATGAATGAAGTTGGAATGTACGTGGAATGAATGACACTTCTTTTTGAAATCAACACAATCTTTTATTATTAAAGGAAAAAAGTATTCAAGCCTTCAAATTTGATCAGACAGTCTATGTCCAGACTGGTGGGCACCATAGACTCCAGCATGTACTTCATTCATGAAATCCATTGTCTCTTCACCATCAATGCATCTAAAGATAATTCCATTAAAACAACGATTGTAGATAATTTTCTCTAGGTGATCTAGGCTTTCATAAAGAGTAAAATTGACCACACGTCTCCGGACTTGTTCTTTCCCGACTCTATCAGGTGGAAGTGTTCTATTTTGAATGTATTCCCTGATAGGTTTTATCCATTCTATAGTATGACCATATGGTTCAGGAATGGGAAAAATTTCATTTATTTCCTCTATTCTGATTTGAACATAAGGTGAAACTGTACGAAGGTGGGCAATACCGATGGTTGTTTCATCCCGATTTGGATCTACCAGAGATGTGGCTATATTGGACAGTGCATCAGCTAGGGCATTTTGTGACCGGAAGACATAAGAAAATATCTGTTCCGTAGGAAATTCCTCCATTAACTCTTTTTTGTAATCGTACAATGGTATCAACCCTTCTTTTCTGATGGCACAATCCCCATTGACTTGTTTGATTACTAGGTCTGAATCACCATTCACCTTTAAATGATTCACTTGTGCTTGAAGCGCCAACTCCAAGCTTGTGATGAGAGCTTGGTATTCTGCTTCATTGTTGGTACAACCTTCCCACAATAAGAAAGAATAATGTAGCATTGTGTTTTCTAGGGAAATGAGCATAATTCTTATCCCAACTTTGTTGAATTTAGGATCCTCCGTTTTCTTCCCTGTTGGACTTCTAGAAGCACCATCAAAGTACGTTTCCCATACATGAGGACTATCTTGAATAGAGAATACTTCCTCATCAGGGAGTTCAATATCTAAATATATATCTTCTATTGAAGGATGTTCAGGAAGGAAATCAGCTAGATATTGGAACTTTATTTCCTTTTGAGACACATATTGGATATCAAATTGCTACAAAATAACGGCCCACCTTTTCAGACATCCTATAATCATTTGACGAGTAAGGATGAATTTGAGCAGGTTATTACGAGATACCAATTGGACCTCATGATGTTGCAGGTAGTGTCTCACCTTATGAACTACAAAGAATAATGCTAGGAAACACTTCTCAATACTTGAATATCGGGTTTCTGCTTCAATCATAGTCTGACTGAGATAGTAGAGGCTGTTTACATTCCCAGCATCACTCTTTTGGGCAAGGAAGGCACCCAATGATCGCTTTAAAGCTGTCACATAAAGGATAAGTGGCATTCCATCAATAGGTGGCATTAATACCGGTGGAATCAAGAGATACTTCTTGAGAACATTGAATGCTTCTTGAAATTCTTCAGTCCACTAGTATGTGACTCCCTTCTTCATAAATTTAGTGAAGGGTAATCTTTTGCCTGCCAAATTGGCAATGAAACGCCGAATATAGGATAAGTTTCCTGGAATTCCTCTCAATTCGTTCAAATTTCAATGAGGTGACATACCAAGTATTGACTTTTTCTTCTCAAGATCGACTTTGATACCATGATGGCATACAACAAAGCTGAGAAATTTTCCCGAGGTTACCCCAAAAGCACATTTTAAGGGGTCCATTTTCAAATTGTGTTGTTGAAGTTTGTGGAATATGACTTCCAAATCAGCCAAGTTATTAGAATGTTTCCTGGATTTAACCACCAAATCATCCACATAACATTCAACAAACTTCCCTAAAAAGGGTTTGAAGATACGATGCATAGCACGCTGATATGTTGCACCTGCATTCTTTAGGCCAAAGGGCATTACCCGATAGCAGAACACACCCTGAGGGGCTATGAAGGCTGTAGATTCTTCATCTTCTGGAGCCATTCAGATTTGATTATACCGATAATATCCATCCATGAAGGAAAGTGCTTCATAGCCATATGTTGCATCAATTAAGAGTTCTGTGATCGGAACTAGAAAATAATCCTTAGGACCATGCAGATTAAGATCTCTGAAATCAATGCAAACTCTAATTTGTCTGTTCTTCTTTTTCATAGGGACAATTCTAACCAACCATTTGGGGCATTTAACTTCTCTGACGAAGTTAGCTTTGATAAGCTTATCCACTTCATCTTCAATTTTGGAAGCCTAAGTTGGGTGTGTAATTCTTGCGGCTGGCTTGAATCCTCGATGTTCTTCTGGAAAACCCAAACGATGAGTAGAAACATCAGGATCATGACCTGGAATTTCTGTATAGTTCCAAGAAAATATATCTTGATTTTTCTTCAAAAAATAAATATACATTACTTTCTCTTCCATATTCATGGTCGCACTAATTAAAGTGGGGCGTGGATCTTATTTTGTACCCAGATTTATTTCTATGAGTTCATCCACCGTGGTAGAGATACCCTCTTCAAAAGCTGGAGGAGCATCTCTGAGATCCTCCTCTTCTTCTTCAACATGTGTTATTTCTTCTGTTTATACTTTCATAGTAGATGATGAAGTCTAATTTCCATGATTATAAGAGTTGTTAAAATTTGAACATCTTGAAGATGAAGCTTCCATTTCTGACCCGATTAATGATTAAGGGTCTTCTTTGGGTAATAAAGAGGAGATGATGGATTGAGAATCGACATCTTCATTCACCTCTGACATTTCTATAACTTATTCTGTCCTAGTTGGTGAAGTATATACTTTCTAGATTTCAGCGGATGAAATGAAGGCATCTCCATTTGATCTTTCATCATTGCTTGATGAGTCACCAACTTCTCCCATGATGTCTGGCTTGATATCCCTAATTGACATTATGGAAGTTTCCATAAGAGTATTTTGATTTGGGTCTATCCTGTCAATTTGACTGATAGAAAACACATAATCTGTACTCACATGTGTAAATAGATTTACTAAAATCTTTTCCAAACCAAATGGAGCATTAACCTTGGAAATATCCCTTGCTTTGGATTTTTCCTAACCCTTCATGTGATAGAATTCCACCTCAATTTATTGATATTCACAAGCCTTTAATGGAGATTTATCACCATACAATGTCCCAATTTGACCACCAAAACAATATTTGAGACATTTATGGTATGATGAAGGGATAGCTGCATGTTTATGTATCCAAGGTCTTCCAAGAAAAATATTGAAGGTTGTATCGTGATCGACAACCATGAAATCTAAATTGGATACAAAATCTCAAAACTGAGTTCTGAGTGTAATCTCACCCAGTGTTTCTTGTTTATTTTTATCATACCCTTGAAACATCAAAGTAGAAGGAGATAAATCAGATTTTTTGAGGCCCAATCGACGAAGTGTACGAATGGGGATGAGGTTGAGTCACGAACCATTAACATTGAAAGATCTTAAGATGTCTACACCATTGTCCTTTTCAGATAAGTAAAAAGGTATAATATGTCCATGCATGACATCATATTAATCTTCATCAGTAAAATATATCACTACATGGCACTCTGCTAGATTATTCTCTACATGGTAGACTTCAACTGTAGAAATTTCAGTTTCAAACTCTTGAGGAATTGACAAAGCCTTGATGAGTGCCTCTCGAAGATCCTTTGATACATTCAAGGCATCCAGAACTGATAGCAAGGCCGATACTTGGTCCAGGTGTTTCAATACATTATACTTTTGATCCAATGGTCAGCGTTTCCCAACAGGAACAGGTGGTTTTTCATGTGCCTTAGAAGTTGAAGCTTTGGAAGTAGATGCATCATGTATCAGGGTAAGAGTTGGAAATAATCCTGGAATTAGAAGATTAAACCGATTAGGAATATTTACTTGCTGATATAATAAGGTGTAACCTCCAACCTATCCTCAAGAAAGACAGTTCCAGGATTAAATATTCTATTGGTGGAAGAATTATCTTGTTCTTGTTGAGATCGCTGAAGGGCTCTACCATGAGTTTCTACAGCATACACAGTTTTGGTAGGGGTAGAATTGGAATAGTGGATTCTGGGATATCCACGTCTTCCTATGTATCCCAGATTTCTGGAATTCCCTCTAACTCCTCTATTTGATATAGGGAACTCATGTTCTTTGAGATCAAAACTATGACTGGCATAAGGATATGATAAGTGAATCATATTAACAGAACAGAAGATCAGCTCGTCATCTGATGAAGACTCTACCTAACTAGCCAATTTAGGTTGTGCCGTTTGGTGGAACGGTGCCCATGGATTCAAAGTAGATGGCATACAATCTGCTAGAGTCAAAGACAACATTGGCTTTGACACTATCTCATCTTCTTCTAATTGTTCCTCTTTCTTTGAATTATGTTGTTTCTTTGAGAATTTTCCCTCTGATGAAGAGGGTTTTGTTGTGGAATTCATAGCAAAAGACACAATTGGTTTATTAAACTGTGTTCGAAAAATAGCATGAGTTCGGTTGATCATTTTTCTGACCTTCCAATCATCATATTTCTGCACATTTTTTCTTTTGACTTCTTTCCACTCGCCTTCTTCCTCTGGATCTGTAGCAGTAACACATGCTACCTGATCTGAAGAACCTTTCAATTTGACTTGTCCCGAGTCTTCCATTTTTTGTAGGAGTCCCTTGAAGAACAAATGCACCTGAATGGGATGCCCCAACATCTGATGAAATGGGAAATAGTTGGGATGGTCTTCATGTCCTTGTTCGACCTTTTGGGACTTGGAAATTGAACCAAATTATTTTCCAGAGCTGAAATGAAGTAACCAAGAACTTGATCATTTAGGAAAGAGTAAAAATTTCTTTTAAAATCCTCAAATTGTTTTCGTCTTTGATCTCTTTGATCATCTTGACGAAACAACCTCTATTGTTGACGCTCAAGAGGTGGATCCCTTCTGGAAGATGAAGGTTTTGAAGTAGAAGTAGGTGTAGGTTCTTGTTTAAGCATAACTGTAGCAGTCTCTGCTATAACCATTCTCTTTCCTGGAGCTGATGGAATTACACGAGTTTTATCCTTAGTCTTCATAAGATAATCTCAAATCTGTTGAGCGATTGAAGTAAGGTCTCGAAAACCTCCTGTGTATTTCACAGGGATCAACGGTGTGCATAACTCATCACGTAGATTTGCGACACAGATTGGAAACAATTTCTCTTCATGGAGTGCTAAGCTTAGGGAATATGTTAATCCCTTCCATCAATCTATGAAATCTGAAACCCTTTCATTCTCCCTTTTCGTACAATTTTTAAGATAAAAAACTATTCTCTTTGGAAAAGTTGAGCTGAATTGAAGAAGAAATCATTGACGGAGGTCTTCCCATCTAGTAATTGACCGGGATTTCAAGCTTGTGTACCAAACAAAAGCAGTTCCTTGTAATGGCTATACAAAACACCTGATCGTAACTGCTTCCTGTTGCTGAGGGGTTCCCATCATGGGATCACAATGAGAAAAAAATGTGTTAATTATTTCTCTGGATCATCCAAACCATTTAAGATTGGGAATGTGGTACTTGATAAATTTGATCGGGGAGGAATCGCATCAACCCATTCATGGTAAGCTCACTTTTCTAGTTGAATTTGAGCACACTTTCCCTCCATAGCTTCCAACTGAGCTTTTAATGACTGAATATAAGTTATTATCTTTTGAGAAACATCCGGTTGAGCTTGGACCTGAGTAGGTGCACTAACTAGAGCTTGTACAGATGTGGTGGCTGGTACTACAACTGATGGTAGCACCACCGATTGTTGTGGCACCTGACCCGTAAGATTAGACCTGTGAGGGAATACTGGTAGAGGAGGATATTCTTGATCCATCTCTGTAGCCACAACAAATTCCATTGGATGACTGACTCCAGCACGCTTAGGAGGAAGACTACCTTGAAGTAGTTCTACATTCAACCTCCTCAATTCCTTCATTTCTTCTTCCTGTTGTGGAAATCTTTGCTCTAATAAGAGTGATTGGCCATCTCCAGAGGAAGGGTATGTAACCTGATTCTTTCCATTCCCCTTGTTGGATGCCTTTTAGAGAGGGAGAAGTAGGTTATTTGAAGGAACACCCAGATTCTAGGCAAGCCTTTGATTTCGTGTACACACACCTTCTTCATTTGTGTCAGTGCGTAAAACTTCTTGAGTTGGAATCTCATCATCTGATCTCTCTGAGTGAGACTCATCTAGTGGATCAGCGACAATGACATTGAGGACATTAATTGATGCATAATGCATTGTATCCCTTCAGTCAGCATTTCTGCGATACTTTCTTCTTCTATTTCCCTGATGAGACATTGCCTTTCGTCTATTTGATCCCTCAAGAACTTCTTGACGAACCATAATTTGGAGGGAATATCCCAATAATTTGGATATTCTTTCCTCTTGGGGATTCTTCCCTAATCTAGAGAAGACTGACTTTATCTGAGGAAGAGATTGATGATTTGAAAAAGTCTCCAGTTCGGTGGAATGGGGTTATTCCTACTATTTCTGTTCAACTCCTCAAATCCTATTTGTTGATTCTGGGGGTTGGGTTAAAATAGTCCCCAGTCTGGAAAGCTGGGGTGGTTCTTGACATGCTATATCTGAGACCTTCTTAAAAGCTCTCTTGATATTGTGGACTTTAGTCCAGAAATTGGATGGATACATCAACCTGCACCAACTTTTATAACCCAGATCAAATGAATGCTGGATGATTTCTGACACTTCTGTCACTTGATGATGTGCTTTCTCTAAACGAGAAGCCTGTTCAATATTCTTGTTTGCTTGTTGCAGTAGTACTTCAACAACTTGTTCTCCGTATGCTTGACTTTAAGAAGAACTATTTGAGGCCTATTCTTGAGCAAGCCTTTGATTACAAACAAAGCCAATTGGTTGTGGCCGACCATGGGTAATAACATTGCATGAGACCATTTTCGGCAAGATTTGCTGACTGGAGAGTAGAGTGAAATGTAGTGCTCCATGAACACCCCATCCTCTGATATGAATACCAGATGGGGAATTGGCAATTAATGTAACAGCCCGAAATTTTATGAAAAATATTCTTTTTAATTTTATTAATGTCTTGTGTTGTACGCTACACCAAAAAGAGCTTGGACAACACAAATCCTTGACTTGCCTTTCATTACACGCAATCGCGACCTTCCTCGATAGCGTGTGTAGTACGCAATACTGAGTTTCACTAAACAACAAAAGGCTATTAAAATATTATTATAACTAGCCATTATGAATAGTAATAACCAACTTTTAAAATTTTAGAAATTTTTGCTCTCAAAATGGACTTCATTTTTGGATTCGTAGTATCGAATTTAGCCTAAGGTGAAATTTTTGTACTTTTCGGATAACTTTCATATTTTGATGAATAGTGAAAATTACTAAATTTTAGTTAAAAACAACTTTTTCAATCGAAATAATTAATAGTTAAAAATTATTAATTTCAGTGTTTTTAAAGTATATTTAGAATATATTTTTACAATTCAATACAATGTTGGTCATTGGATGTAATTTTACATTTAAACCAGACATAATCAAGTGTCAATCTTTTGATAGATATTGTTTCTTAAAAACACGCTATTTGTTTTAACAGCAGGATTTAATTATAAAATTAATTAATGAAACTTCTATGTTATTAATTTGGAAAAATAGACATCATTTTTGAATTCGGAATATGAAATATAGCTTAGGATGAAATTTTGGCATTGTTCTGAAAAACATCAATTTTTGATGAATAGTGAAACTACTAAGTGGTAGTTAAAAAATTAATTTCTTCATAAATATTAATTTTACCGCTTCTGTGAATGGAATTTCAAAAATCCAAGAGACATGGCTGATGTCATTAAGTAAAATGTGGTTCAATGAGATGAAAATAATTTTTGGTGAATAGTAACTTTTTACTTTTATTTAAGACGGTTACAAGTAAATAGTGTAATTAAGGGTAAAAATGATATTATTATTACCCTAAAACATGTCCTAATTCTATTGGACAAGTGTAATTCGACCGAAAACAAGCTTAGGAATAATATATGACCATTTAGGCCCACTTGGATTAGATTAGGACATTTATTATTATTTAATTCAAAGAAGAGTTAAAAGAGTTAAAATCAAAGTTTATTTACTAATACATTTTTAATATAGGGTTATACATAAGATAAATTCGATTGTAAATATTCATTAGAAAGATAAAACGATTTCCTACATAATGGTATTTTATTTGTAATTTTTAGACATCAAATAATTTAATTTATTTATGACACAAATATGATGCAGTAATTATCTAATTAATGAAATATTGACATAATTGATATTATAAATACCAAAATAAATGTAATTTTAGACTTTTTATGAATTACACTAATTTTCTAGGTTATTTTGATATATTAGTGTTGATTTAATAAACTTTGTTCGAACATATAATTCTTTTATGACTTTCACAAAAATCATGTATCAAATAGTGTCAAAATTGACACAAAATAGTTTTTAAATCAAATATTATATTATTAATTGTTATTTTATTCCTAAAAATATAAGGTTCGGCCAAATGACTTAGATAAGGAGATATGTATTAATAATATACAATTTGGGGTTCGTTTTTCTTGTTATAGTAAGTGTATTAACCATATTGTGAAAGAAAACAAAAAGACACGGTAAAAGTTAAATTATTTAACTTAGAGTTAAATCTAATTGATAAGGTTAAAATAATACCATAAACTTGTCTAAATCCTATTGGATGATATTATTTCGACCCATCCCCACTTTAGCTTCGAAATAAGACCCTTTGGAACCATTATATACCGATTTTGACTTTAATATAAAATAATCTTTTGAGATATTCCTAAGGTGCCCCTCTCCTACCTTATAAAAGGGCACCTCCTCCCTCTCCTCCTCACACCAATTTGAGCATTCAAGCTCGGCCAACCCCTGCCAAAATCCCTTATCCACTTCCCTAGAATAATCCTAGAGGTCCTGGTCTTCTTCAAAGACCAATCTTAGTTCCCTAAGTGGAGGATTCAAAGAGGCGTTTAAAAGAAGAGGTAATATCCATTACCGATCTTTTCAATTTCTTTCTTCTTCAACTTCTTCTTATTTAGTTGTTTCATGATAAAGTAATAACATCAGTATTACTTACATACTGATATGTTATTATAAATATGAAACAACCCTAATTCACCTTCTATCCATCCTACGGAAAAATGAAATCATCGCGCGTGCGTACGTACGGAATACCGTCTCCACGCCGTGGTGTAATCTTTTTTCCGCCACCACCTTACATGGATGGGTATAATGGTGTAAAGAATAACTATACATAGTTATTATAAAATCATATTTATTATGATATATTTTATAATCCACTACAATTCAATTCAATAATTATGGAAATGATATCATCGCTCGTGCGTACGTACGGAATACCGTCTCCACGACGCGATGAGATTCATTATCCATGTTAACCATTTAAGAATGATTATAAAGTATATATAAGAAATAATAATGAAATATATGACATTATAAAGCTACTGCATTTATGTATATATATATATATATATTTATTTCATCTACTTACTTCCATTCAAGACAATAAGGAAAGGAAAATGGCGTTCATGCGTACGTACGGACTACCGTCTCTATGAACGGTGTTTTTCATTTCATTTATCTATCTATATATATATACTGAATATATATGATATATAAATCATGTTTTATATTTTGGAAGTAAGTAAATCATGATATAAGTAATAATAATGTCAAGAACAACAAGTCAAAACACCTACGATAAATAAAACGATTTTACCCAAAACGCTTCTTTAACATGGAATTTACAAAAGAACGGATAATATAAATTCATAAGGAACCATATATGATATCATAACAATGATTATGATTCTGTAATAAGTCAATAACATTATTTAAATCATTATACAGGAGTTTCGGACACGTACAAAGCAATTCGGACCTAAGGTAAGGGGAAATATCACAATCTCATTTTTATCCGAGATTGTTTATACTTTGGTATTTACTGGGGTGTATTTTATCATCCACATCCATGTTTACTCAATATGTAATATTATTTACATCCACCTACAATTTTTTAAATCCAATTTTACCTTTCGGTGAGTTTTTATTAAAAGATATGAAAGGAATCTTTTGTCATTTTCCGTACGAGGTACTTTTTGACTTTTCCAACAAAAGTACGAAGAATGTTTTTTTAACTTATACGGCATGAATGGATTTTTAAAACATTATTTCCAAGAAGTTTCCTTTAAAAGTTTTCAAGTTTATTTTTTAATCAACTTCTTTTAGTTTAAAGTTGTATGACATGTTAATAAAGGAAAAATGTTTTTGAAGAAGAAAGGATATTTTCATCAAGAATGGAGTTCAATTGTTTTATCAAAATTATTTTCCATCTAAGATAATAAAGGGTTCTGTTTTTATCCCTATTATTAAATTGATTTGATCATGTTGTGATGAAATTATTTTTATTAATTTCTTTATCTTATATGAATTGTTTTATGATGTCATGATGTTTAAGATTCCCATTTGTATTACATGGGTTATGCAACGATGTATGATTTATGATTTTTGTGGCACACATAAGAATGGTTTCATTATGAGATGGGTGGGACCTATATATCCCTCCAATGCATTGGGTAAAGATTTTATATCTCATGAGATTGACATGGCTGGAATGGTAGGTTATACCGGTTCAGTGAAACAGGACTGAAACGAGGGTTACTTGATTCAGAAAGGGACTTTGTCCACTAAGATAGTCTTGGCAATGAGTCTTGACTAACAAGAAATGGTTCTCTATGATTATGTGCGAATGCCACAAAGTTTCATGTTTTAAGTTATGATTATTGTGATTACATTTCACTGCCATGATTTACCCCATGTTATGAAATTATGATCTCTTTTGTAGGTGAAGATTTCCAAAATGTTATGTTCTTTTGAATATGATGTGATTGATATTTCTTTTGTTTACCCTTACTGAGCATTTGAGCTCACCCTTTTATGTTTTCTTTTCCCCAGGATATAAAGAAAGGTTTTAGGTAAAAAAAATAAGATCTTTATGGGAGATGTTGAAGATCTTTCACCACTATTAGAAGATTTTATTCCGAGTTTCCAAAGACACTAAACTATTACGATCCTTGTGTGTGTGTTTTTGTTATGTACTAAGTATTACGCAAATGTAATGTAATGTCAATGTACGTCAGGCTTCAGGTCTCTACAGTTGGTATCAAAGGAAAGGTTTAGTCAACCTTTGGAAACTAGGATGTGAGAACGTTAGTGAGTTCCCTAGAGATATTTATAAGGTATGTCTAGGGATGTCCCTAAGGATAAGTATACGTATAAGATACAGTCCTAGAACTACGGTAACGATCTTAGAATTTAACCTAAGATGTTAGATATTAAGGGTACTCCCCCTTTACTATGTTGTTTTCTCTAGCATGATTTTTGCCTCTCAACGAATTCTTTTTGTGTTTTAGTTAATGGAGGGAACCAGACAGAATTCGGTTAACATTGAATCCAATGGACAAATTGGTGACTATAAGCAACAAAATTATGTAATGCCTAGAGAGAAAGATATTGTGATTATGCCGAATCAGTCATCGCGATATATGATTAACAAGGTGAAATTTAGTGGTATACCTAATTCATCAAAGAAGAGGAAGATAGACTATTATGCATGTTCGCATGTTGAGTAGCATAAAGAAAGGAAGATTGAGATTTCTAAAGAAGGGAAGAAGAACCTTGAAAAATACCTCAAATGGAGGGACCAATGTTATTTGTGTGGAGAAAAGGGTAATTGAGTGACAGACTGTTATGGAGTTCAATGTATTATTTGTGGAGAACATGGGCATTACCCAACTCAATGCCCTGACCTAAAAAGTTACTTCTAAATCATGGAAGGACTTATTCCAGGAGAATAATTGAAGAGGATGGATTGAAGTGTTTATGTATTGGTATTCAAGAATAATGTTGTTGAGGTAATTTTATTGTTTTTATAATATTATGGTTTTCAATAATTTTAAGGTACCGGTAACCATGAAAAGTGATTCAAATATTTTGGAAAGCAGATGATATGCGCATACTGAAGGGATAAGGAGAAAATGAAATGTTTGACAGTATTCATGAGCTCATGATTGATATAAGGACTAAGTGATATCATGGTTTGAGTATATAGAATTTTGAGGATTTTGGTATGTGGAAGGTGTTAACTTTTAACTGCATTCATGTTTTCACTAAGTTATTCATGAGAATACATGATTAAGGACTTTTAATGTTTGGAATGGGACCAGAAAAAAAACATATCTTATGATATATGGGGATCGACGATGGTATTAAATCTCTGGTAATCATTTTCACTATGAGAGTGGACTACAGTATCATGGATAAGCCTAAAGATTGGAATGGATTATGTTGGACATAAGTTAGTATTGTTTAAGGATAGAATTTTTTTCGATATTATTGATGGTATGTTATAGTAATATTGTTTTAGAAAAAGGACAACCTGCAGGACGGGCGACAGCCTATCGCGTCGGACAAGGATGTGGGAATCAATCCCACAACCGAAGTGCGACTGGCCTTTATTGCCTACCACTGGCCTACAGGAAGTCCCTATTTAGTAGAAACTAGTTTTATTATATTAAGCTGTATGACATATGATGTATAAGTCCATTTTAGGAACCATATATGATTAATCTCACTATAGATCGACTTATGTATATAATTTTTTGCTAACCTTTTGTTTGAGACAGATGGAATGACCCATCCTTCTATCACATGATCTGCTAATGCTTCACGAATAACAAATTCAACTTCATTTCTTTATGATATGAAGTGGAAATTGTTCAATTCACGAACAACAGTGAGATTGTAACAAAATCATGTAAGTATTTCTTTTAATTCATCAACTTTAGGGAAATGATCTTGAAAACCAAAAATGTTGTCCTAGTGCTCTTATATCTGATTAATCAGATGGTACCTTAGATCATCACAAATTTATGGATTTGTGATTGTTGTCTTTTCCATAGCCATGTTCTCTACCACTCTCCATCAAAACATGATGGTTAGATTTCTCTTCCATATCCATATTTTCACCTATGTGGAAACCCAGTGATTAGTTTATTTGGGTAACCGTTACGTTTCATACTTTTTTTTTAAAGATTGGTTTTGGTATTCCTTTTTAAGATGTGGGTTTCTATTAAAGAAACGTTCGAATATTAAACCATTTATAACCCCGACGAATTTCGAGGGCGAAATTCCTTTTAAGGGGGGTAGAATGTAACAGCCCGAGATTTTATGAAAAATATTCTTTTTAATTTTATTAATGTCTTGTGTTGTACGCTACACCAAAAGGAGATTGGACAACACAAATCCTTGACTTGCCTTTCATTACACGCAATCGCGACCTTCCTCGATAGCGTGTGTAGTACGCAATACTGAGTTTCACTAAACAACGAAAGGCTATTAAAATATTATTATAACTAGCCGTTATGAATAGTAATAACCAAATTTTAAAATTTTAGAAATTTTAGCTCTCAAAATGGACTTAATTTTTGGATTCGTAGTATTGAATTTAGCCTAAGGTAAAATTTTGGTACTTTTCGGATAACTTTCATATTTTGATGAATAGTGAAAATTACTAAATTTTAGTTAAAAACAACTTTTTCAATCGAAATAATTAATAGTTATAAATTATTAATTTCAGTGTTTTTAAAGTATATTTAGAATATATTTTTACAATTCAATAAAATGTTGGTCATTGGATGTAATTTTACATTTAAACCAGACATAATCAAGTGTCAATCTTTTGATAGATATTGTTTCTTAAAAACACGCTATTTGTTTTAACAGCGGGATTTAATTATAAAATTAATTAATGAAACTTCTATGTTATGAATTTGGCAAAATAGACTTCATTTTTGAATTCGGAATATGAAATATTGCTTAGGATGAAATTTTGGCATTGTTCTGAAAAACATCAATTTTTGATGAATAGTGAAACTACTAAGTGGTAGTTAAAAAAATTAATTTCTTCATAAATCTTAATTTTACCGCTTCTGTGAATGGAATTTCAAAAATCCGAGAAACACGGGTGATGTCAGTAAGTAAAATGTGGTTCAATGAGATGAAAATAATTTTTGGTGAATAGTAACTTTTTACTTTTATTTAAGACGGTTAAAAGTAAATAGGGTAATTAAGGGTAAAAATGATATTATTATTACCCTAAAATATGTCCTAATTTTATTGGACAAGTTTAATTCGACCAAAAACAAGCTTAGGAATAAAATATGACCATTTAGGCCCACTTGGATTAGATTAGGACATTTATTATTATTTAATTCAAAGAAGAGTTAAAAGAGTTAAAATCAAAGTTTATTTACTAAAACATTTTTAATATAGGGTTATACATAAGATAAATGCGATTGTAAATATTCTTTAGAAAGATAAAACGATTTCATACATAATGGTATTTTATTTGTAATTTTTATACATCAAAAAATTTAATTTATTTATGACACAAATATGATGCAGTAATTATCTTATTAATGAAATATTGACATAATTGATATTATAAATACCATAATAAATGTAATTTTAGACTTTTTATGAATTAAACTAATTTTATAGGTTATTATGATATATTAGTGTTGATTTAATCAACTTGGTTCGAACATGTAATTCTGTTATGACTTTCACAAAAATCATGTATCAAATAGTGTCAAAATTGACACAAAATAGTTTTTAAATCAAATATTATATTATTAATTGTTATTTTATTCCTAAAAATCTAAGGTTCGGCCAAATGACTTAGATAAGGATATATGTATTAATAATATACAATTTGGGGTTCTTGTTGCATGTTATAGTAAGTGTATTAACCATATAGTGAAAGAAAACAAAAAGACACGGTAAAAGTTAAATTATTTAACTTAGAGTTAAATCTAATTGATAAGGTTAAAATAATACCCTAAACTTGTCTAAATTCTAGTGGATGATAGGATTTCGACCCATCCCCACTTTAGCTTCGAAATAAGACCCTTTGGAACCATTATATACCGATTTTGACTTTAATATAAAATAATCTTTTGAGATATTCCTAAGGTGCCCCTCTCCTACCTTATAAAAGGGAACCCCCTCCCTCTCCTCCTCACACCAATTTGAGCATTCAAGCTCGGCCAAACCCTGCCAAAATCCCTTCTCCACTTCCCTAGAATAATCCTAGATGTCCTGGTCCTCTTCAAAGACCAATCTTAGTTCCCTAAGTGGAGGATTCAAAGAGGCGTTTAAAAGAAGAGGTAATATCCATTACCGATCTTTTCAATTTCTTTCTTCTTCAACTTCTTCTTCATTAGTTGTTTCATGATAAAGTAATAACATCAGTATTACTTACATACTTATATGTTATTATAAAAATGAAAAAACCCTAATTCACCTTCTATCCATCCTACGAAAAAATGAAATCACCGCGCGTGCGTACGTACGGAATACCGTCTCCACGCTGTGGTGTAATCTTTTTTCCGCCACCACCTTACATGGATGGGTATAATGGTGTAAAGAATAACTATACATAGTTATTATAACATCATATTAATTCTGATATATTGTATAATCCACTACAATTCAATTCAATAATTATGGAAATGATATCATCGCTCGTGCGTACGTACGGAATAGCGTCTCCACGACGCGATGAGATTCATTATCCATGTTAACCATTTAAGAATGATTATAAAGTATATATAAGAAATAATAATGAAATATATGACATTATAAAGCTACTGTATTTATGTATATATATATATATTTATGTCATCTACTTACTTCCATTCAAGACAATAAGGAAAGGAAAACGGCGTTCATGCGTACGTACGGACTACCTTCTCCATGAACGGTGTTTTTCATTTCATTTATCTATCTATATATATATATACTGAATATATATGATATATAAATCATGTTTTATATTTTGGAAGTAAGTAAATCATGATATAAGTAATAATAATGTCAATAACAACAAGTCAAAACACCTACGATAAATAAAACGATTTTACCCAAAACGCTTCTTTAACATGGAATTTACAAAAGAACGGATAATATAAATTCATAAGGAACCATATATGATATCATAACAATGAGTATGACTCTGTAATAAGTCAATAACATTATTTAAATCATTATATAAGAGTTTCAGACATGTACAAAGCAAGTCGGACCTAAGGTAAGGGGAAATATCACAATCTCATTTTTATCTGAGATTGTTTATACTTTGGTATTTACTAGGGTGTATTTTATCATCCACATCCATGTTTACTCAATATGTAATATTATTTACATCCACCTACAATTTTTTAAATCCAATTTTACCTTTCGGTGAGTTTTTAGTAAAAGATATGAAAGGAATCTTTTGTCATTTTCCGTACGAGGTACTTTTTGACTTTTCCAACAAAAGTACGAAGAATGTTTTTTTAACTTATACGGCATGAATGGATTTTTAAAACATTATTTCCAAGAAGATTCCTTTACAAGTTTTCAAGTTTATTTTTTAATCAACTTCTTTTAGTTTAAAGTTGTATGACATGTTAAGAAAGGAAAAATGTTTTTGAAGAAGAAAGGATATTTTCATCAAGAATGGAGTTCAAGTGTTTTATCAAAATTATTTTCCATCTAAGATAATAAAGGGTTCTGTTTTTATCCCTATTATTAAATTGATTTGATCATGTTGTGATGAAATTATTTTTATGAATTCCTTTATCTTATATGAATTGTTTTATGATGTCATGATGTTTAAGAATCACATTTGTATTACATGGGTTATGCAACGATGTATGATTTATGATTTTTGTGGCACACATAAGAATGGTTTCATTATGAGATGGGTGGGACCTATATCTCCCTCCAATGCATTGGGTAAAGATTTTATATCTCATAAGATTGACATGGCTGGAATGGTAGGTTATACCGGTTCAGTGAAACAGGACTGAAACGAGGGTTACTCGATTCAGAAAGGGACTTTGTCCACTAAGATAGTCTTGGCAATGAGTCTTGACTAACAAGAAATGATTCTCTATGATTATGTGCGAATGCCACAAAGTTTCATGTTTTAAGTTATGATTATTGTGATTACATTTCACTGCCATGATTTACCCCATGTTATGAAATTATGATCTCTTTTGCAGGTGAATATTTCCAAAATGTTATGTTCTTTTGAATATGATGTGATTGATATTTCTTTTGTTTACCCTTACTGAGCATTTGAGCTCACCCTTTTATGTTTTCTTTTCCCCAGGATATAAAGAAATGTTTTAGGTAAAAAATAATAATATATTTATGGGAGATGTTGAAGATCTTTCACCATGATTAGAAGATTTTATTCCGAGTTTCCAAAGACACTAAACTATTACGATCCTTGTGTGTGTGTTTTTGTTATGTACTATGTATTACGCAAATGTAATGTAATGTCAATGTACGTCAGGCTTCGGGTCTCTACAATTAACTAGCGCAATCTTCTAAGTGCGCCAAGGCATGAATGCTGAAGGGATCTCGGCTGCTTTTTAGCCTTCAGATATCAAGAAACTGAGAGATATGACAAGTCAATTTGGTGTTGTAACCCTTCTATTATCTTGACATGATTTTCATATTCATCATAAGATAATATTTTCTTTTTCAACTGACAATTATTTTTCCATATGTTGATACAAATATCTTGAATTCCATCTTCCGCCACCATCTCTAGAATATCATACTTGGAGTCAGCCAAAGTCCAAAACAAGACTGACACTTCACCTTTCGCTAGTTGTTTTCTCATATTCAGTACTTCCTCTTTATCATTCAATGAATATTCTTCTACCTGATTAGACCTGAGCTGGCGCTTCCTTGTTGCTTCATCAGATTCAACAATATTGGTGGAGAATTCACTGATCAAACTTGAATATGAACGACCCAGGGGTGGTTCGGAGAATGATCTACACCCCGGGCTATCTTCTGATTGAGAAAGTATTTCACCTACTAATGATAAATAATCAGACATGTCTTGCTTCACATTTGCAAGTGCCTCAAGATAAGAGGAATTTCTTTTCACTACATTGTCCATTGGAAGGCAATGTGAATTACTACTACAGAGAGGACTTTCATAGCTAAATTACTCATCCTGGGGAGGACCACCATTATGGGTTACAGAAAAAGATGAAACATTTTTCTCCTTAATCTTCTAGCCACACAGAGGGTTCTTGTGGCTCTCATCTAAAGATGAAACTTCAAGATCGACTGAACTATAATGAACCAAGCCTTCATGAGGAAGTGTCTGATAAAGACCTTCAGTATTAATGTTCCCACTATTGGGAAATTTGGTAATTGAATATTGAATCCCAAAAAATAATTGTATGAGTGAATCAAGAACTGCAGCATTGAGCATGGCCTTATTACAAATTGGATCTTGATTTCTTGATAGTGGTGGGCGGTCCTTCTTCTTAGACACCATCTTACTCAATTTAGGGACCACTGGTTGACGAAAGTAGTCATTATGGGCTGATTTATCTGCCTGCTCAAGAGAAATGATCAGGTTTGGCTGATTATCTCCACTAAAATCAAGTGTATGTGCCTGACTTGGTTGTCCGTTTGATATAAGGTAGTACGCCCCACAACCCTCTTAGACTGGAATAGAGGTGTGTGTCTGTTCCGAAGTGACATTCTGATGAGTCACTCCACTGATAGGGATATATTTATGTGTCTTTCCCTGAGATGCTGATGAATCTATTACAATATCCTGACAGCCATCCTGAATATGACCAGGGATTTGCTTCTGCTCTTTCACTATTGATTGAATGTGCATTGTGACTTCAGCTGCCGGAATGGGAATATACATCCATTAAATTCTTGGAGTAGGTGTATGTTCCTTCTCCTGTCCTCCTTTTCCTGTCAATGAATTCTGACAGTACTCATGTGTGGGGGCAAAGAGTTTAGTCTGCCTCTTATTTGTCACTGGAGCTTTCCGACTGACTTCTCCATGTGCTACCAAATGAGACTGTTGGTAGGCCTGATCAATAATAGCATGTGTATGTGCCTTCTGATTGCACTATGTCAAATATGGTTGACAAGCTTCCTTCAATACTGACAAACGAGGCTACTAGAAGGATTGATGAGTGTAAGCAGGTGTATGTGCCTGTTTACTAGTTGCCAACACATTGGGTTGGCGGGCTTCATCGTATGTAGTCAGACGAGCCTGCTGACTGGCTAAGGATTTAAAAATAGGTGTATGTTCTTGTATATATTACTCTGCTGGAATTGCTTGGCGGGATTGGCGTGTTGCTGCCATACGAGTCTGTTGGACATCGAAATTAAAACGGACGGATGTGTGTGCCCGCTCGTTGCTTGCCACCAAGTTAGGTTGGTGGACTTCTCCAGAGATGGCAGAGATAAGAACCTTCTCACTATTGACTGTTCATCGCCTCTGGTGGTTTTTCTTTCCTACTCGGGTTCGAGGAACCTGAGCTAAACTCCTGGAGACGACACCCTCATAACGTTGAGGGCGCACTACCCCACGAGTCTGGCGGTGATTGTTGATGGGAGCCCTCGAGAAGGACTCCTGTCTCTTTGAATTACATACCTAAGGGACCTACTCATTCACATCCCTAGAATATGGGAGGGAATGGTAATTGTGTTCCGGGAATAATGATCTGAAACGGTTGGATATGGTGGTTAGCACCACCTGTTTCTTGATCGCTGGTCGTCGCTATCCGGATGACCAGGGTGAATTATTGACTTGGAGGGCTTGTCGAGCGGCCTCCATAGTCGGAATTGTACTGTTTTGATGGTATTCCTTAACCATAACATTTGATACCCATCGTTGAAGATGTTGAGTAGGTGATTTCTTCCTCAGAGCAGACGACGATCCGGGAGGAGTAGTAGTAGAGGCATTAGCAGCAGAGGTATTCACATGTGTGAACTTAAGAGAATCCATTTCTGTAACGTAGAAGATCATGGAAAAGAGTGCATGTTTGATATAACAGACGTAATCAAGATAAGAACTGCCACTACATCTTTTTAATGAGCACATATGTTATTTATTGTTTTGTTGGCACTCTCATTGAGTTTAAATAGGGGCATAACAAATAAGTAAAACATCATTTTAACTTGGTTAAGGATTCACGTCAGGTTCACCATTTTTTGTTTCCTCTGGAATTGGGGATGACCTTGTTGGTTTAAGGTTCAAACATTCCAATAAGTTTCTAATTGGTTTGTTCATAGAACTGGAAACATCCAATGATTCTATATCCATCTAGAGCTACTTTCTAGAGGTAGGTGCTCACTAGTTGTAGACCGATGAGGCTTAATAATTTTCATTGGTCAAGAGGATGGAAGGTCGGACTCGTCACACCTTTTTGGGGGGAATTATTGTCTACTCTGGGACACTCTTTATAGATTTGAGTTATGTTCGTGAATACTTATTAAATTTCCAAGTATAAGAATGAGCTTTCTTTTAGAACATGTAATCAATGATTTATATGTAGGAAATTTAGAAAATCTTTTTATATGTATTCGAGGTTCTTCATCGATAGAGAATAATCTATAATTGTTTATAGATTCTTAGTCAATGGTTTACTTCGACACATTATATAGAAATCTCTTGGTTATTATGATAACCATGTTCGTTTTAAAGCCACTCAGTGGGGCACTTGAAGTTAATTGTCATTCAGAAGGACATAGATTATTTCAGAGCTGGGATCGTACCCGCAGATGGGCTACCTACGTATCCTTAAAAGGAATCAGAACACACATAGTTAGAGTAAGGGTGTATGATGTTTCTGCATGATTGATGTCTCAAAGAAAGATTTCATAATTACTTTTACTCTCTAAGTTCATGTGAGTCATGATCGGTGTGAGAAACAAGAGGTATTGGTAAAACAAGACAATTGTGCCATGAAAGATGCAATCATGAGAAATAATGTGGGGATTATGGTTTTGTGACTACCTAGATAGATGAATATTAGGTTTAGGATTTACTTCAGGGAAGAAACCTAGGAAGAAGTTCAATAAAGGTATATGTGCTTTATAGAGATTTGAATACTTAACTTAGGGAAAAATCCTGAGAAGGATGCCCAAATTAGAGGAGATTTTATGATTGGGTTTTATTCATGATAATGAAGCCCGTATCAAAAGAAATTAAGACTGGATAAGAGATATTATGACTGGGTCTTATTCCTAAGAAGGAGGCCCAGGTTAAAGGAATTTAGAATTTGGGAACATGGGGATTACTCCTAAGGAGGATGCCCAGATTTGGGGAATTATGACTGGGGCTTATTCCTAAAGAGGATGCCCCGATTTGAGAATTTTTTATTGAACCTACTCCTAAGGAGATGGCCCATGAATATGGGACTTGGGGCTTACTCTTAAGGAGGATGCCCAAATTAAGAGAATTTGGACTGGGGCTTACTCTTGAAAAGGAGGCCCAGATTAAGGATCCTCTCATCTTAAAGGATGAGGTTGAATGAATGAAATCTCTGACCTTAGAAATATAAAGATATGTAAATCACTAGGTTTTAAGAGTTGTTCCACAGAATTCCTTTCAGATAAGGAAGCCAATAAGGGAGTCATGCCGAAAGAAATGTATATGAATAGGGTTTTGAAGGCTGAATCAAGAAAAGGAGAGGTGGATTGGCATAAGAGAGGTGAAACGTGCAAGAGGGGAACCCAAAAAGAAGGAGGCACGCAGGTCCTACGTGGGCGCGTAGGTACTGGTCGCGCGGGTATACCGTCGCGACACATGAGTACTTGCACAACGGTCAACCCATGGAGTATTAGTTGGGAGAGACTTGGCTCAAGCCCTTAGTACTGTCCCTAGAGGCTTCCAGAAGAGTGACACACCAGTTCTATTTAAGGGGTAAGGCAGCGCGCAAGTGTCTTCATTTCCCTTAAGGGTTAGACACTTAGGCATGCAGGTTTTGATGAATTTCAACACTTAAGCCTTTCCCCCACCCCACATTTGATCTTCGGTTCTAGGTATGAAATTACCATAGAAGTGTTCGGAAGCATCAAGAAGAGACTAGGGCATTGGGAGCTCAAATCTGAGTTTCTGTAATTTCTCCTCTCTCAAATGTGGGGCCCACCATGGGGTATTTATAGGCTACTGAAGACCCCGAGTGAGAATCAAAGAGGGAGCGCAAGTCACCTGCATGACCACTATGCGGAACACAAGTTTACTTGCGCGACCATGAGGAAATTTACGTGACCCAAGTGGGAAGAAATCATTTTTCATGCCTTTGTCGATGTTTTATGTTTCTTCAAAGGATGAACCACTTTGGACTAAGGTATTCCCCCTTTTCAATCGTTTAGACTTTGTGCCGAAAAAGGAGCATCAACACGCATCACCAAGGCACTTCCCACTAACCTCGGACTACTGAGGTACTCCTCCTATCGAGTACCGTGGGTCTTCCACGTCACCAAGGTGCTCCCCACAATGGGTCTGCCATGTCACCAAGGCACTCCCCCCTTGTAGCCTACTAAGGTACTCCTCCTGCCGAGTATCGTGGGACTACCGCGACACTAAGGCGCTCCCCACTGTGGGTCTTCCGTCACACCAAGGTGCTTCACACTGGAATAGTCGAATCACTCCAAGTCAAATCGGTTAGTAGTCGTCTGGTCTCAGCCAGATACTAGGTCTCAAAACTATGCTCTCTTGTCTCCGGGAGGATCCGCACCACGAGCTACAAGTCGATACTCTAAAAATAAATAAGTCCCACGTTAAAGTATCTCAAAGGTCTGCCACGTCATAGGGGTCTCAACACAATAGACAGCACGTCAATCAGACACCCGGTCTGTGAGTTATTAGCCTTTTAGTCCTAGGGGCCCAGTTGGATTCATGCATGATCCAACATGCCCATATCTCAACTCAACCCCGAAATCCAATGTGGTATACTCAAAGGGATCGTCTCGCTTAATGATTACTAACACCGCTAATGGTTCCTCAAACGGATGTCAGGTGCCAAAGATATGGCCAAAATAAAGTAAAGGGTTGGTAGTGGGCATGGCTCCGGTCCGACCCCGTCGGACAGACCCAGACCAACCCATTCTGGGCTGCACCGGTCTGGGTCGACCCGTTCAGACCTCTTGGGTCTGGCCCGACCCATTGGGTGGGCTAGCCTTTTAGGTTTGTCCCGGCCCGCTAGTCCAAGCCCAGCCGGCCGCGTGGGCGGTTCGGCCCGGGCTTAGGGACGGTTCGGCTCGGAGCACCGTGAGGGTGCGGCCCGGCATGGCTCGGCCTAGAGGGTGTGGTTAGGCCGGTTCATCTAGAGCGCCGCAAGGGAGGGTCGCAGGCCGGCTCAGGAGATCGGCGCAACCAGGGCGCCGGTAGACCGGGCGGCCGGTCTGGCGCGGTTTGGCACGACTCGGGCTGGCGTGGGCTGGCAGGGTTCGGTCGGGGCACTCGGGAGGCCGGTGGGGGCTGGGTGTCCTGTGGGGACTGGGCCGGTGGTTGGTTCAACTGACGGGTGGTGCGGCCGGCGGGGCGCAGAAGCCGGCGGGTGGTGCGGTTCGGCCCGAGGTGGTGGAGCCGGTTCGGTTGGAGCTTTGTGAGGGTGGCGCGGTTCGCGGAGGCCTTGGGTAGCGTGGCTGTTTCCTTCATTATTCCATCTCCACATCTCCATGCCGAAGATCAGCACAAACAAGAACGTCAGAGGGGTCGGGCCATGTTTTTTTGGCCCGCACCCTCCGCATTTAGGTTGGTATCATTTGGATCATAAAGAAGTAAGAAAGATGATCTTCAATTGTTTTAAAACCTCTGCAATGATTCTTTTCCAACCGAAGAAGAGAATAAGGAATGTAATATTACCCAAAATAACCCCCTACCTTGATTGTTCGTCGTCGAAGGAGTCACAGGGAGGAAGACGGAGGAGATCGTCATTCGTTGCGTCCGCCACACACTTTCAATCTCGAGCTCTTACGTCGGCTTGTTGATGAAGATGTGGAGGGAAGGTCGGTTGAAGACATCCCAGGTTGGTAGAAGCTCCGAGGAAGAAGTCGAAGAAGGTTGGCGTTCTTTTTAGTCGAAGGCGTTCTTCATTGGGAGCTTTCTCCCAATAGTCCTCCTCTCAAAGATGCCACCAAAATGAACAATTCCAACCAAAATAATAATAGATTGTGTTAATATATTATTTAATTTTTTGGCACAAAATTCAAAATGGTGAAGTAATTAACATGGGTCCCCCTTAATTAATCTGGAGGATTTGGCACCATTAAATTAGTAGAGTTGGCACTAATAAAGAAGGGGGGTGTTGAGAGACTCTCCCTCATTAATGAGGGGAGTTGAGAGGTTTTCATCTCCCACCATTAATAGGGGGGTTTAGTCCCATGTGGTCCCCACGTCGTGACCTCCCACAGGAGGTTAGGTTCAGGTGGGCCCAACCACCACAAACTCTCATGGGTGGTTATAATGTGTTGTGGTCCCACCACCATCTTTCATGAGGTGTTTTTAACCAACAAATAAAAAATAAGCCACACACATTATTTTTATTTAATTCATTCTCTAAAAACCCAAAAACTATATTTTAATCTCGACCCACTACCGTCAATGTGATAATTTTTTTAAGAGAATATCGGCGCTGCGAGTTCAACGGTGTCCTCAGATTTCAATTCCGAGCACCGATTCAAAAGTTATAAAAACCCGCTCATACGTTAACTGAACGTACCAGAACAAAACATCAGAAATTGATTCCGGGCATACAGGGCCTCTAAATAACGCGCCATCAATTTTTGCAGACTCGTAAAATTATCATGTATTTAAGAAAAAAAATTCCACATAATTTCTTGGTCATTACATTCTCCTCACCTCAGGGATTTACGTCCTCGTAAGCTACAACTAAAAATAAGGGAACAAGTGGGGGTACTGAGCATGCATCTGAGCCTCCCGCTCCAATGTGCTCTCCGGGAGGTTCCCATGCTGCCAGTGAATGCACACCAGAGGTATTGAACATGCACGTAGGAACTGCTCTTGTCGATCTGAAATCTCCATTGTAACCTTTGTGAAATTCGCCCCCTCGTCGACGTCCATCTCTCCATGGTCGATGATGTAAGAAGGTTCGTGCACCTATCTCCTAAGCTGAGATATGTGGAAGATGTCATGCACCTGGTGCAACTGAGGTGGAAGATCTAAGCGGTAAGCCAACTCTCCAACTGTAATGAGGACTTTAAAATGTTTGATGGATCTCATAGATAATTTTCCACCACGGCCAAATCTATGTAATCCTCATCGAGGTGAGACCCATAAAAAGGCGTGTTCACCATCCTCGAATTCCAGAGGTATCCATCTCCTATCAGCATATGACTTTTGTCTGCTTTGTGCAGTTTTCATCCACTCTTGGATGACCGGCACCCTCTCTGTGGTAGCTCGTACCATCTCTGGTCCCACTTGTGATGACTCCCTAGGGTCAGTCCAGCACAAAGGAGATCTAAAATGTCGTCCATATAATGCCTCAAAAGGTTCCATCCCTATGGTGGAGTGATAACTGTTGTTGTATGAAAACTCCACCAAAGGTAATTGATCCTCCGAGCTAGGACCGAAGTCGAGGACACAAGCATGCATCATGTCCTTGAGGGTATGAATGGTCCACTCAGTCTGGCCATCCATCTGAGGATGGAAGGTGGTGCTTAGACGAAGCTGCGTACCGAAAGCCTCCTACAACCCCTTCCATATCTATGAAGTAAATCATGCATCGAGATTAGAGAAAAATATATGATGGTACTCTATGTATCCACACAATATCTTTCACATAGAGGCATCCCAAGATCTTTACTAAACCCTGCTCTTTGATCAGTAGGAAATGAGCTGACTTGGTAGGTCGATCAACAATCCCCCAAATCAAGTTGTGAACCCTGTATGTACATAGAAGTCCTGTCAAGAAGTCCATGGATATCACATCCCACTTCCACTCTGGGACCTATAAAGGCTGAACCAAGTCTGCTGGTACCTGGTGTTATGCCTTCACTTGCTGACATGTGAGGCATCGAGAGACAAACTCAGCTACTACCTTCTTTATACCTGGCCATCAGTGCTGTCGTCGAAGGTCCTGGTATATCTTTGCCACTCCTAGATGTAGAGCGAAAGGGGATGTGTAGATCACCCTCAAAACTTCCTCATGAAGTTACACTGGTACCATAGTACGTCCTCTAAAAAGGATGATGTGCTCCCCACCTTTATAAAATCCATCAGGTGCCAAACCTGTCGATATCTGTGCATGTCGTGTCTCACAGTCAGCGTCCCCATGCTGCAGCTCCCCTTTTTTTGGGTAATTCCTTGGTCAAAGACTGAAGCACCATTTATTAATTAAAGAAAAAAAAAAGTTTACATGAGTTGAAAGGATCATATTTTATTACAATCTCTTTCAAAGAGGTGAAGTAAATCAGCTGGCAGCGCATCCAGCCAAATCATGCTCTGGTGGACACCTTTTTTTGCAAGGGCATCAGCAACAACATTCGCTTCACAGAAGACATGTGTGGAAATGTAGTCAATCCCCTGAAGTGAATTCAGGAAATTCATCCAACGCGTAGTGAGCGGCCTAGAGAGATGAATAACTCCGTTGCAAATGGATTGAACAATGGTGGTAGAATCACTTTCAATCCATAGTTTTCACCATCCTCTTTGGATAGAAAAATAAACATCATGGATGACTCCTAGAATCTCCGCTTCAATGGATGAGGAAATCCCACCCCCACTATAAAAGCAACCTTGGAAATGGTCAGTAGAACCTCTAAAAATGTCCCCACATCTATCAGGTCCAGAATTGCCTTTGGAGGCACCGTTGACATTCACTTTAATCCAACCTGGCATCAGAGGTTTCCAGAATACTTCAAAGGGGTGCTTGGTCTTTGGGAAAATACTCGGGACACAGATACGTATGAGGATCTCGAATTCTCCAATATAATTGCTGCAACAATCTTTTTGAATTGAGGTAGCTTCATGTATCGTAATGAGAATTCGATCTTTTCCTTCATTGAGATTAAAAGTGTGATTATTATGGATAAGATCGTTTCTTACATACCAGATTTCATGTTGTAGTTCTACCACTGCCACAAGAAAAAAAAAATTGACTTGCTGAGAGGCTTCACGTTTAGTACATTCCTTCAAAAGTAAACAAATCGGATCAGATAAGGACCATGAACAATTAAAAAGCTCAAAGATGTAGTTCCATAAAGTCGATGTCGTAGCACAAGACAAGAAAAGATGATCAAAATCCTCCCTGTGGTGATTACATAAATGAAATTTTGAGCAAAGATGAATTCCAAAGGCTTGATATCGAGTTTTAGTGGGAAATCTATTGTGGGAAATATTCCAAATAAGGGTGATCCTGGAGGTTTTGATCCATGCCTTATTGAAGGTGCTCACCCATTTATAATTAGGTTCATTGGAAGAGAAGTTGTGCATGTAAAAATATTTCGAGTCAAGTATGCCATTGAGAGCAGGTTCCCAAACAAGGAAGTCCCCAGAAATGGAGAAGGTATAATTTTCAATGATTTGATCAATGCCGTTGGTGAGATCATGCCTATGAAGCTTCATAACATCTTTAATAGTATGACCGGTGTCTACAGGAGTGTTATTTGGAGGCAGCATAGAAATTAAATGATTACCCATTCAGTTGTCACACCAGAATTTAATGTTGGAGTCAGCACTGACCATCCATCTAGAGTTATCCATAATCTTTTGATAAGAGTATCTAATAGAGGAACATATAATGTACTTAATGAAATTAAAATTTCCTTTTAAAAGTTTATTTATAAATCTATGATTTAAAAATTCAGAAGCTTTATATTTGCTATTAATGAGACGCCAAGTGAATCTCGCTTGTAGGGAATCATTGAACAAATTTAATTTTTTGATGTCAATGCCTCTATTATCAAGAGGTTTACAACAGGTCTTCCATGGGATGGTGACGAGTTTCCTTTCAAAGATACTTCCCGTCCAAATGATATTTTTTATATAGGTATTGATTTTCTTGAAAGTACCAATGATCCATTTATAAATCATGTGCGAGTAGACTAACTTAGAGACAATGGTTGATTTGACAAGACAAATTCTACCAGCCATGGAGAGGGATTTCCCCTTCCAATTAGAGAGTTGATTTATGATTTTATCACTGACATTAGAGAAATAAAATGATTTAGGACGTCCCCAGAAAATCGGGATGCCTAAGTACGTGAAGGGAATGAAACCTTCTTTAATTCCAAGGTTACAGGTGATAGTGGTTTTCCTTCTAACAAGGAAACTTTTTTCCAAAGAAAATATGAGATTTGTTCTAGGAAATAGTTTGGCCAGAAATGTTCTCGTAATGAGAGATAAATTGCTTACGACATTGAATATATCTTTGATATCCCTTTAAAAAAAATAATATCATCAGCATCGAGGAGGTTAGTGGGGACATTTATGTGTCTAGCGGCTTGAATGGGTTTAAGTTTATTTTGATCGACCAGATTATGAATGAGTCTGCTAAAGTAGTCTTCCGCAATAACAAACAGAATGGTCGAAAGAGGCTGTAGCTCCCTGACATGCTGAAGAAGTGGGGGAGTGACTGTAAGATACTATAGAAAGTCTTCTCCATCTCTATCTACAAAGGATATTTGTAATCCAACAAGTTGTTCTGTCATCTCGCCTAGCAGATGTATACCAGATCTCCTGCTAAGTGCATCTACTATAACGTTCCCCTTTCCAAGAGTATAGACTATCTCAAAGTCATAGTCCTGGAGGAACTCAATCCATCACCACTAACTCGGGTTCAGGTCCTTTGGAGAGAATATATACCTGAGACACTTGTGATCAGAGTACATGGTAAAACGCTCGCCCATCAGATAGTGTCACCACATCTTCAAGGCGAAGGCCACTACTGCTAACTCCAGGTCGTGGGTTTCATAGTTCTACTCATGATGTCTCAGCTACCGAGAACCATATGCAATCACTGCTCACTGCTGCATCAGGACACACCTGAGTCTGGTCCCTGATGCATCGCAGTAGACTATGTACCCAATGCCTTCCTCTGGAATCCTCGAGATGGGTGCACTAGTCAGCCTCTTCCTCAGCTCCTAAAAGCTCTACTGGCATCTCTTCGACCATAGGAAGGGTTTATCCATCTTTGTCAAGGATGATAGTGGTGTTAAAACTCTAGAGAAGTCTAGAATGAATCTCCTGTAGTAACCAGTCAAACCTAGGAAACTTCGTACCTCCGTCACACTTCTGGGTGGCTCCCAAGAAACTACCGCCTCAATCTTCGCTGGATCCACTGAAAATCCAACCTTTGAGATGACGTGCCCCAAGAAGTTAACCTATCAGATCCAAAACTGTCACATCAAGAAAATACCATAAGGTTGGTGCTATCGGAGTGTGTCCCGTACTACCAGTAAATTCTAGGCATTATCCTCCACAGTAGTCGAGTAGATAAGAATGTCATTGATGAAGACTATGACAAAGAGATCATGGTAAGTCTGTAAAATCCTTTTAATGAGTTCTATGAACACTTCAGGTGTGTTGGTTGTGCAGAAATGCATAACCCAGAACTCATAGTGGTCATACCGACATATGAAATTCATCTTCTACAAATCCTTATCTTGAACTCTATACTGGTGATAGCATGGTCTGAGGTCTATCTTCGAGAACCATAATGCACCCTTCAACTAATCAAAGAGGTTGTCAATCCTTGAGAATGGGTACTTGTTCATCACGGTGACCTGGTTTAGGCGATGGTAGTCGACACAAAGCCTCAAGCTCCCATCCGCCTTCTTGGCGAACAGAATCGGGGCTGCCTATGGAGAAACACTGGGCTGGATGAATCCCTTCCCCAGCAAGTCCTCTAGCTGTACCCATAGCTCACGAAGTTCCACGGGAGCCATCCGATATGCTGGTGTAGAAATCAGTGTCGTCCCGGGGTAGAGGTTAATGTCGAAGTCCACCACTATTCATGGAGGTAGTCATGGAACATCGTCAGGGAAAACATCCGCGTACTGGTCCACCACTACAGGATAGCTCAGACTCTCCACATCAACTTCTTTGAGGGTAAGGCAGGCCAACTAATGAATGATCGGCTGCACCCTCCTCTGAGTAAGTCTGTCCTGTGCTGTAGAGGCTCCCTTTTTTCCAGTGAAGGTAAACCTCTTCCCATCCATGCGGACACACCACACTTTGTGCTTAATACAGTCAATCTGAGCATGGAATATAGATAACCATTCCATACCAAAGATGACATCGTAAGGACTCGACGCCGCTACCAGGAGATCCCAGCTGAATCTCTCGCCTCGTAGAGTAAGCTCACACTGCTGGAACTAGTGTGTAAACATCGAGTCTACTCCCGTAGGAGTCTCTAGCCATAAGTATCGAGCCAACGACTCCGTCAGAATCTCTGAGCTCTGCATGAGGGCAGTGGCAATGAAAGTGTGACTTGCACCTATGTCTATAAAAACTACAGATAAGGTGGAGTAGACACAGTCCGTACCAAAAATCATCACCAGAGCACCATGATCATATACATTATCTTCCTGGAGCTGAGGTCTCGCTTGTCCACCTGCTCTCTCCGGTTGGGGTGGACCTCCTGGTGGTGGTGGTGGTAACACCTCGAAAGGTCGCCCCCCCCCCCCACCAGCTTCATGACCAGCCCCTCTGCCATGTCTACCTATGTCCTATGGATCGCCTCAATAAAATATTTTTCTCTACATGGGAGGTCCTTCGACCGTCTTCTGATTATCTGAACGGTGGGTCGGACAGTCACGAGCCATGTGACCATGCCCGCCGCATGTGTAACACTACCCACTCCTGGCATGTATGGCTCTGTCTCAAGTGCCACGCACAACCGATCATGTGTCATGCAGTCTTCCACATATAGGTCTGGTACACTTGGGCCTCTAAAACATCTATCTGCTGCCAGCTGCAGAAGACTCCATTACATGATGTCGAGTGGCGGTTCTCGCTACTGGTGACTGCTCAGCAAGGAAACTCTCCACTAAGAGGACTCGCTCCAACACCCCTGCCTGTGTCGGGATGCTGAGGGAGATCATCGAATCCCTAATTTCTCATTTGATCCCCTGATATAAGGTCCATACACTAAGTAATGGGTTCTGTATCAAATCTATGGAGTATCACGAGAGTTTGGTGAACCCCACTGAGTACAGTGCCACCGTCATGCTGCACTGCTACAGGTGAAGTAGCTCATGTATCTACAATTCACATAGGGTGGATGGGACAAACTCTGCCGAAAACAGGATCTCAAAATCTGCCCAGAGTAGTGTCACCTCATCATGAACCTGGAGCATCAGGATTTACCATCTTCCTGTTGCTTCCTGAAGGAGACTTGCGACAAGGATCGCTATAAGGTCAGCTAGTGTCCCTACCAGTCTGAAGACTCTCACCACAGCCTCCATCCAATCCTTAGCTGCATGAGTGTCTATCTCTCCCCTGATCCTGGGAGGCCTCTGGCACTGTAACGCTTGTAATGCACTCAAGAAGCGTGCATCATCTGTTGCAGGGGCTGGTGGCATCGGTGGCCCAATGGGTAATGGTGTCATTCATTCCTCTGTTGGAGGAGGGTGCTGCACTGAGGCCTCATCACTTGGTGGGCTATATGAGTGTACATCTCTCGGGGCTCTAGCTTTTGGTCTGCGGGGAGGAATCAAAAAAGAAACAGATTTGACACGGTCAAAGATTATACCTGGTGAGCTGACCTGGTTGAGCTGACTTAAATAAAACTTTTGAAAACACAAACACAATTAGTGTTTTTGTACACCGAGTTAGAAATCAGAAGTCAGGGTCCTGGTGTATGGATATGTCGGCCGCCGCACCAACACTAGACTCCCTCAACTGAAAACCACACTCAGTACCCTTAACATTATTTCTTCACAGAAAAGATCATAGTCCTAAGTTCTTCTGTAGAACCAACTCCTCTAATACCAATTTTTCACGACCCGTCCCTCGGGGCCCGTGCCGTGACTACCCCTAGCCCGCCTTCCATAGGCTAGGGTCTAGCGACTAACACGAAAGGCGTTATTACCTAAATCTGGGAAGGCATTGACTTTATAATAGTAACACACACAACAGAGCACACAACTGGATACAAAACACTAAGTAAAACTATATAACAAGAGAGTGCTGAAAAGTGAAGGGGCCAGAAATACAAGCCCAACTGTAAGTACAAGTACAAATGAAGAGGAAAAAACAACTGAAATTTGGAAAGCAGCTCACAGATCATCCACCATGGATCGTACTTGAATTGTTGGTACAAATAGCCTCCTCAACACTCCATGTCTATCAATCTCCTCTGTGTAGCGACATGTCATATGGTTCACCTCCAGGTATCGTACAGTCCTGGAACTCTCAGCCTCAGTCAGCATTGTCTGTCGTCTACTAGAAACACAACGAGGTGCAGACATAGCCCGTTCATGGGTGAGTATAATGATACTCAGTAGGGACCTCGAGACCCTCAAGGTCTCACAAAATCCAACAAGGATAAACCACAATAATTAAATCAACAGATAACCCCACTTAGGTATATTCCCAGACATATACCTAAGTTATCAAGTAATCCATCTCAATCATGAGTTAAAAAAAAGCTACTAACTCAACTCAACCCATGATTTTATTCTAGGGGTAGTATCAAGTAAATTCCCCAATCACACTGTTAACACCTCGGCTGCTAGAGAACTCCTCCTCTATCGAGTACAGTGGGCATGTCGCGCCACCAAGGCACTTTCCACTAACCTTGGAATACTGAGGTACTCATCCTGTCAAGTACTATGGGTCTGCTGCGTCACCAAGGCACTCCCCACCATGTGTCTTCCGTGTCACCATGGCGCTCCCCCTCATAGCTTGCTGAGGTACTCCTCTTGTTGAGTGTCGTGGGTCTGCTGTGAACCCAAGGCACTCCCCCCTGTGGGACTGATGTGACACCAAGGCACTTCCCACTGGGCTAGTTGAATCACTCTGAGTCAAATCAGTAAGTAGTCATCAGGCCTCAGCCAGCTACGTGGTCTCTGCAGTATGATCGCTCGTCTCCTGGAGGATCCGCTCCACAAGCTACAGGTCGATAATCCAAAATTCACGAAGTCCTAGGTAGATATATCTCAAAGGTCTGACACATCATAGGGGTCTCAACACAATAGACAGTGTGTCAATCAGATGCCTGGTATGTGAATTATTATCCTTTTTGTCCAGGGGCCTGGTTGGATTCGTGCACGATCCAACCGGACCATATCTCAAATAAATCCCGAACTCTAGTGGGGTATACTCAAAGGGACAGTCTCGCTTCAAGATTACAAGTTCCTCTAATGGTTCGTCAAACAGATATCGGGTGCCAAAGATATGGCCAAAAGAAATTCTATGTTTGGTAGTGGGCCCGGGTCAGGTCCGACCCATTCTAGGTCGACCCAGTCAGACTTGTTGGGTCTGGCCTGGCCCATTGGGCGGGTGAGCCTGTTAGGTTCAACCCAGTCCGCAGGGCCTAGAACATCAGGTTGCATGGGGGTTCGCCTAGGGCTCAGGGCTGGTTCGGCCATGAGCCCCGTGAGGGTGTGGCCCGACGCGGCTCGGGCCGGAGGGCGCGGCCGGGCTAGTTCGTCCAAGGTGCCGCGAGGGGGGGGGGGCTCGGGATGCCAGTGCGGCCAGGGCGTAGGGAGGATTGGCCGATGTGGTTCGGTGTGGCTCGTTCCGGCAGAGGCTGGTGGGGTTCGTCCGGGGTGCGCGAGAGGCCTGCGGGGACCGGGAGGCCTGTGGGGCATGGGCCGGCGGTTGGCGCGGCCGACGGGCAGCGCAGCCGAGGGGGTGAGAAAGCCAACTAGCAGTGCGATTCGGCCCAAGGCGGCGGAGCCTGTTTTGTCGGAGCTCCATGGTGGTGGCGCGGTTCGCAGAGGAAGCAGGTAGCGTGGTCGTTGCCTTCATCGTTTCGTCGCCTCATCGCCATGCCGAAGATCATCACAAACAAGAATGGCGGAGGGTTCCAGCCATGTTGGTTTGGCCCGAAACCTCCGCTTTTAGTTTGGTATCTTTTGGCTCATCAAGAAGTAAGAATGATGTTCTTCAGTTGTTTTAAAAACTCCAAAATGATTCCTTTCCAACCGAAAAAGGGAAAAAGGAATGTAATATAACTCAAAATAACCCCCTACCTTGATCATTGGCTGTCGACGGAGTCGCTAGAAAGAAGACGGAGGTGATCATCATTCGTCGTGTCCACCACACATTTTCAATCTCGAGCTCGTGCGTTGACTCGTTGATGACGATGTGGAGGGAATGTCGGTTGAAGACATCCCACGTCGGTAGAACCTTCGGGGAAGGAGTCGAAGAAGGTCGGCATTCTTCTTAGTCAAAGGCGTTTTTCATTGGGAGCATTCTCCCAATAATCCTCCTCCTTAAGCTACCACCAAGATGAACAATTCCAACCAAAATAATAATAGATTGATTTAATATATTATTTAATTTGTTTTCACAAAATTCAAAATGGTTATGTAATTAACATGGATCCCCCTTAATTAATGTGGATGATTTGACATCATTAAATTGTGGGAGTTGGCACCAATAAAGGAGGGGGTGTGGAGAGACTCTCCCTCATTAATGAGGGGAGTTGAGATATTTTCCTCTCCCACCATTAATAGGTGGTTTATTCCCATGTGGTCCACACATCGTATCCTCTCGTAGGAGGTTAGGATCAGGTGAGCCCCACCACCATAACCTCTCATGGGATGTTAAGGTGTGGTGGTCCCACCTCCAACTTCCATGAGGAGGTTTTAAATAACAAATAAAAATTAAGCCACACACGTTATTTTTATTTAATTCATTCTCTAAAAACCGAAAAACTATCTTTTAATCTTGACCCGCTACTGTTGAGGTGATAGTCTTCTTAAGCGAATATCGGCGATGTGAGTTCAACGATGTCCTCAGATTTCAATTCTGAGCACCGGTTCAAAAGTTATAAAAAACCGCTCGTATGTTTACTGAACATACTAGAACAAAACTACAGAAATTGATTCTGGGTACACCGGGCCTCGAAATCATACGCCATCAATTTTTGAAGAATTTTAAAATTCCCATGTATTTAAGAAAAACATTTCCATTGAATTTTCATCTCTTTAGAGAAGCAGTGTCAAACTCTATATTTTTTGGATGAAGAAGTGGAATGGAAGTTGATGGGAATATAATTAGTAGATGAAGTAGATGAGAATGTTAAGATTATCCAACAACATATGACGATAGCTCAGAGTAGGAAAAATGTTTATGTAGATAATAGGAGGATTGACTTTTCCTTTAAGGTATGTGATCATGTTTTCCATAAAATCTCTCCTTGGAAGACTATTATGCGTTTTGATAAAAAAAAGGAAGTTTAGTCCCTGATTCATTGGACCTTATGATATCCTAAATAATATTGGACTAGTCACCTAGCAAGTATATTTTCCATCTAGTATATAATAGGTAAACAATGTTTTTGATGTTTCAATGTTGAGAATGTATCTTCCAGATTCATCTTAGGTTTTGATTCGAGAAGTAGTTCAGTTGGAAGAGAACCTTTCTTATGAAGCGAAACTTTTTCAGATTCTTGACTGGAGAGATCAAGTATTGAGGAATAATTTAATATACTATGAAATGGTTTTGTATATAATCCACATAGTTGAAGATGAAATATGGGAATATGAAATTTTATGAGGGAAACGTTCCATCACTTGTTTATTAGGTAAAGAAAAAAAATTCCTGGGCATAATTTTCAAAAACTGGGGAGAATGTAACACCCCAAAATTATAAAAATAAATAGAAATGCATGAATCATTGTTTCTCAATATAATGACACTTTGTTTTAAGGATAGTTATAAAATATCAATTAAACATAATTTTTATTCTTATATGATTTGAATTTCAAAAAAAATATCATCTATGGTTGCGATTATTATGTTATTTGTAGTTTGATATTACCAACTTGATTTTTGGTGAATAGTAATAAACCCTTATGAATAATAATATTAATAAAAATAAGACCATTATGAATTTTAAATCATATTATTATTATTTTTTGTCTTAAGGATTTAAAATAATGAGATCTTGATTTATTTTTCAAGGTGATATAAAATGTGTTATAGTTTTAAAATTTTTATTTTTCGAATAAATTATGATTTTATTTAATAATTAAATTAGTAAAATTTGACATATTATTTTCAAAAAAGGAGTTTATTTTTGGTCTCTACACATTAAAAAATGGTTTGTGTGATTTTTTCATATTTTTCTGAAATACTTGCACATTTGGTCAATAGTGAAATTCTATAATTTACAAAATATACTAAATAAATGAATTTCAGCATCATTATTGAGTTATGGATGATGTAAATGACCATTGGTTAAAACACATATGACCAATTTATGTTTTTGGGTCACATTAATCAATAATATTCATTATCATGAGAAAAATTATTAAAATAATATTTAAAATAATAGAAGACCCCTCCTCTCCTCCATTATAAATACCACCCTCACCCCCTCTTCATATCACACATATCATTACTTCTTCATTGTCTAAGTTCTTCCAAATACCTTTAAAAAGGATCTTCCCCACGTATAATACCTTCTTACCAAAGCCAAAGGCCTAAAGGTGGATCTCAAGGAGAAGAGATCAAGGGGTAAGATTCCTCCTTAGTTTTCTTGTGTCTTCTTTTCAATTTTTTTTATTATACTCTCTTCTCCTCCCCTAATCCTGGAGGCCTAAAATCTATAAAATATTGTATATGATTTATGTTATCATTTTTATGTAAAAATTCATTAAATTAATTCTTCTCCTCCCACATCTTTTTCTAAAAATAAAAACACCATAAAATAAGTGCCCATTTACCAAAATCATGGACAATGTGTTTTCAGTATCTTTTACTTCCTTTAAAGATGGTTGTGAAACAATTGTAATGGTTAAATAATATAGTAATGTGTATGTTATAACCTCTCTTATGTTTTGGAAGTGGCTTATATGTATAATATTAAAGGAATATTATGAAACTAGGTCAGGATTATCGATGAACCGCCAACATGATCTAAACAGATCTCACTAATTATATATCTAATGTTTCATCCTCATATAATATAAAAACGATTTATGGAATCATTTAATATTATGGAAACATATTAATACCATTTATTTCTTCATTGAATAAATATAATGGAATGATGATATATAACATGCGCCTGTAACAATGGAAACAACAAAGTTTTATTAATAAATACATTGAGTGGTTTTTTAAAATGATTATATAAGGTGTTATAAACACTAATATGATTCTATAAGATATTAATTACACATTTTAAACTTTATAATGTGGGTCTAAAAAATTTTATATTATGAAAAACCTGATGTAAGGGAATTATTAACCCAATTTTGATTCTGTAGGTTATCATTCTACTTCATTAATTATTTTCTATTGAGATTATTTGTCTAATCAATTTATTTTATATCATAATGTATTATGTGTATATACAGTGTATACACATAATCCTATCATTGTATTAATTCTAACATCTATTGTATGTTATTTGTAATGGATGTTCAATTAAAAATCTCATTTTAAAATTCTATTTTACAAAATTCAAAAGAAATGTTTTTATGCAATTATCAATGTTTTATGTGTATGTTTTGGTTCTTGGGGATTGTTTACGATGAAGGGTGGGACATATATCACCCTCTAATTAATTTGGTATGTGTAATTTGGATGTTAGCCATGTGGTTACTCCAAGTGTAATTGTGATGGTTACACCATAATGTAGTTGTGAGGGTTACACTGTAAGGTAGTTGTGAGGGTTACCAATCATAAGGTAGCCATGAGGGTAACAATATATGTATTTAATTCCCCATGATACCCTTTTGGTATTATTTATTTTATTTATTATTTTATGGAAATATCATGTTTCAGAAAGAAAGTATATGTGGGTGAGAAGTATGTCTTTGTGAAAATGATTTCATATGTTTATAATTATTCATGGAATTATAGTTTCTCTACTTATTTTTATGTCCCTTACATATATTTTTATTCTCATCCCTTGTTTATCAATGATTTTCATAGGATATAAGGATGTGTAAGAGAAATAAGAAATCCCAGTTAAATGTGAGGATGTTTTTTCAGTGAAATCATGTTATTTTTTTGGGTTAAAAAAATTGGAATAAATGGATAATATTTTAATGATAACCACTTTGAATTCATGTTGGTTGATATGTAGAAATTATGTCCTAACATTCTAAAACTATAAACCAAAAAGATGATTGGGTATGTAAAGAAGTGAAATATAGTTGAAATAGCTAGATTATGTATTGTTTAAGGATGAGTCCTTATAGAACACATATCCAAATATTAACGATGAAAGAAATTAAACCCAAAAAAATCTAAAAATATAAATTACCAATTTCGAATAAAAATGAAATTTCAAATTAAATTATAAAAATTCAATATTTTGAGAAATTAAAAGACTAACCCTCTACTCTTTTATAAATTGGAACCTATTTTTATATTTTAATAACAAATAAATACCTTTTTTGACAATAATTATCCACATATCTTCTAATAATCATGCCACATATTCTATAGTACTTATTATAGGAAGAAGTCCACCCTTAGCAGTCTTATGGGATTAAGAGAAGAATGTAGTTTTTTTAATAAAGAGGTATCATTTTTGGTCATGAATTTTTTTTTTCTTGCACATCTATAAAAATATCTTCAACCATGAAAAAAATAAAAAAATCTAGTAAGTTATTATTATGTTAGTTTCATGACCTATACCAATAAAAATTCTTTCAAATTTTAAACGAATTAATTGTTCGTGCGCTCAGTTGACTACAACATCACAAAACGATGTAATTTGTTTTCCACCACCATCTATCAAGACTGGTTATAATGATAGTATTAAGGTTTATATATGATATTAATAATTTATACATAAGTATTAAAAGATAATATATCATTAATTTACATACCTTACCATACACATATAAATGATAACGTCATTGATGCATACATGAGAATTATCACCTCCACAAGGTGATGTGATTCTTTTTTAGTCACAATATCACATGAATGATATATATAATTATATTTATAGAATCAATATGATATTTATGATATTACAATAAATATATAGAGATAAAATTTTACTTATATTCTTTCCATTAAGACCATTAAAAAATGAAAATGTTACCTGTGATTATGTCTGTCCTACGGTCTCTATGATTGTAACATAGTTCATTTCTCATAACTTTATGAATTGAAAGGATTTAAAATTTTAATTGATATATAAAATTATAATTATGTCAGCAATATTATTCCGAAGATTATGTACAAATGACGACTTCAACTATTGATATCTTACCAAATTCATTTTGGGCTTATGTGCCTAATATCGTTAAAGCTTACGACGTGGACATAAATACTTATGTCATTGTTATAGCATTTTAATAATTTAAATAAAAAGAATAATAAAATTTAAAATGGTTTTAAATAATTTTAATAATTAGCTAAATTTTATTATTCATTAATAAAAATAACATACATGATGTATCTGACTGAAGGTATGGGAATCCATAATGAACAAACCTCATTTTAAAAGACTTATTTTCTAAATAATATCCATTATTCTCAATGTTTTTACTTTTTTTTATAAATTTATTTATATGTAAGAGATTAAATTAAAATGCAAACATTCTTATTTATGTCAAATGTTTCCATAAATGGATCTGTTTAATGTTTTTATTGTAAGGGATATTCTTTTAGAAACCCTACATTAATATTTCTCTTTCATTTATTTTTAAAAATTAAAAAAGAAAAGTTTTTTTAACATATACATCTTGAAGTAATTTCCTGCTTTCACAATTCATTAATGATTAAATGATCCATTTTTAAATTTTCTTAGTTCAATTGAAATAAAATGTGATAACTACTCTTTGTGCTATTTTTTGATAGAAAATATGATTTTTACTTGAATGTTGTATTTTAATATCAAAATGTGTTTTACAAATGAGTTTAGAATATCTTTCATGGTTTTAATTTATGGTATAGTAATTAGAATTCATATAAAATAGGTGATCCTGGAAAAAAATATATGAATTCCTGATCCCCATTATGGATCACTAGTGAGCTCAACATAGCTTATACGAAGGATTAGTCCCCATTTTATCTCACAGGTGAGCCCGATATAGATTATAAAAAGGCTGATAACCATTATATATCTCTAATTCATTGGAAAGTGGTTATATTGGAATTCAGTAATATGGATGTACTAATTAAAAACGGTTTTTAATGGGTTTTATGATTATGATAATCTATGTAACCAAAAAGGTTGTTTAATTTCTTTCTATGGGTTTTAAAAAATGATTTTGAGAAAAAAATGATTTTTTTATAAAGTCAAAATGTTTTAATTTATACACTAAAATAAAACTGATGTTAATGTAAAATGTTATATGACTTTTCTTTCTTTCAATGGAGTAGTGGTTTATTTTATTTTTATGCCACATACTAATATTTTTGTTCTCATCCCATGTTTTAAAATTCAATTCATAGGTTTTACAAAATATTTAGGACAATGATGAAATTAAGGAGTTAATTATAATGATTTTTCTTTTCATAAAAATAAACAATATTTTGTTTTAAAATGTTTTTTGGTGGAAATAAATGGATAGTGAGTGATACGTATCCACTTTTAATATTTGATTTTACATTGTACGAGTGTGTCATAATTCTCTAAAACTCTAAACCAAATAAGTCACTAGGATTTTAAAAAAATCATGTTTAAAATCACTAGAATATGTAGTGTTTGAGGGATGATCATTATAAGAAATAAATTCAAAATATTATATATCAAATTCGAATCTTGATAAATATGGAAGGGATCAATTTTTAATGAAGGTTATTTCCCTATAATCATTTAGTTTCTATAATATCTTATTGAATCAGTTTGAATTCATAAAATTTGAAATATAGAAAAAAATTCGGGATTTATTCTCAAAATAAATAGTTGACTATGAATTTTTTTTCACATGGACACTTGTATTAATGTTGGAGGATTATGGTAATAGTTATTAAATACCATCGATTAAATCAATTTATGATAATATGGATGCCTATATAAATTTTTCTCATAGAATATAAAGAAATAGAGAGGCTGAAAAAATATATAATATTTTTTAAAAGGAATAAAAGTAGAATAATATAGAGAAAATTAAATGATCATATATATTTTATTGAATAATAATGTGTGGAATAAGAAATTTTATTTCGATTTCCATATCACTCTACTCAAGAAGAAGACATAACACATTTTAAATTTTCAATTGGGTGGTGATCCAAATTTGGAATGTTCATTCATTTATTTAATCGTTATAATGATAAATAGTTCATCATCACATTAAATAGAAACATAAAGTTTATATTAAAGAAGAATAAACTAGTAATGCTAGAGTATAAGAAATCATCAACTGAGAATTTTAGATGTAGGGGGACACAACACCCAATGAAATCCTAGAAGAGGGCTTTATGTTTATAAGATATTGAATAGATACTCAAGAATATAAAATGAAAAGGCCATCCCTAAATCAATGTTAATAGACTACGAAAAGGTATTTCTTCTTAAATTAAATATGTATCTTTGCAAACCCATGTAAAGAGAATGTGCCTTGGGTTATATTGATCATATCCTAATTCATTTATCCTCCAAGCTAGTAAAGTAGTTAATTTGTAACATCGAAAAAATTTTGGTGTCTTCTACTTGTATGCAGTGCGTTGTGGTCAACCATGGAAATTAAATTAATAGATTTATTGTATTTTGAAAAGGCAATAAATTTGAAAGAGTCGGTATATATAATTCATTGTTTTTTCTATATATTAACTTTTGTGGAAAAATTGAGTTATGATCCATTCAGTAACTCTCTTTAATAGTAAATAAAATAATTTTTTTCTTCATTTTTATAGATTAGAACAAACCGCATGATAAATTAAAAGACTAAAACATAATTTCAAATGGAATATAAAAATTAAGTGTTTTGATCTACGTTGGGGGAATAAATCTTTTTGTAATCTATTGTAATATTATATCATTACTCAACACCTTTTAACATTAACTCCATTACCATATGTTAACATAATGGTCGATAAATCATATAATGTTTTTCACAGATGTCATCTAAAATCATCACTCTATATAAAATATCCTCAAATACTTTGTTGTTTTTAGTGGATGCAATGATGATATCATATAAATTTTTTACCTATCCATTCACGTACATGTTTTTGAGAATTAATGTACAGGTTTTACTTCTTTTATCATTAAAAATATATAATTTATCTAAATTGACTATCGTGTTTCATTATTGATATCTGGATAATCCTTTATATTTATTTTATATATAGTCCTCAATTTATATTTCTATAACAGAAATCTCATCCATCAATATATTAATGATTCTTTATACAGTTCTAAAGATAATTATCATCATAAATCTATGATAATATTTATGTTCTACACATAGTATGAAAAATATTATTCTAAATGAAAATACTCAATAAGACTTTTGAAATGTGCTCTTCTCTGAGTCATCTGGATATATAGACACATTATAGTATCCTGAATATCAATTGTTGATGAAAAATTATGAGATTTTCTTACAGAACTCTCAAGGATCTGATATATTATTGGAATCATGAAACAATCTTTCCTTATACATTTTCTAGATTTCTGTAATGTCTGAAAATTCTCTAGTAAATAATACTCTATTAAAAAAAATTCATTTATAACATTTTTTTACAATTTTCATAAAATATTCATTTTTACAATGCATGTATGACCCATACCACCTATATTAGAAATGTGAAATAGGATCCTTTAATATAAAATCATGATTATCTAATCTATAAAATCTTTTTCATATTTGGTTCTCGGATTATTTTTCACTAAATATATTTCTTAAAATTATTCTCCATAAAAAATTAATGTATACAACGATTGGGATTATCCCTTTGACCCTTGATACGGTCCGCACAATAACAATATTATTTCATCAAATCATTTATTTAATAATTTATTCATATTGGTTCAACACTTAAACTAAAGATTTTATTACTAACCTAATTTTTTTAATCTGTATAACCATATTTATTGTTGGATGGAAATACCAAAATTTATAAGCTACGTCATTTATTAAAATATTTTTTCATAATTGCCTTTTCTATATACATTTCTCAAAAGGGTTATTCTTATAAATTTCTTACATATATCATGTTATCAATTATATTAGATTCCATGGAAGTTCATGTATGATCTACTATGTTTCCATTTAACTTCTCTATATTAAACTATTCATTCACAATTCTAGAGAGAAACTCAACTTTCCCCTATTGGTAGACCACATCACCAAAAAACAGTCATCTAATCAGTTGGGATTATTTAAAACATGGAATAAATGTAGAAACCCCATGTAATATGACACCAAGGAAGTGAAATTTCCTTAGGGAACAACAATCAAGGAAATTTCTATGTACAAAAATTTCCTTCAACTATACCATGGACTTATTTATCACCTTAAATATCACATTTTTTGAAATAAGGTGGGAAGATCATCTACCCAACTATTACTTCAATCACACAAGTTTGATGGGTAGGTGATATATCGATGATTTTCATTTCCACTATCATGGTTTTAATTTCTCCAAAGTTATGTTTTTATACTAGTAATAGAATCTAGTTAATACAAGTTCCAAAATTCACAAGGAATCTAATTGTTCCCTTATCATTTCATTCTTCGATAATTTTTTAATCTTCATTGATTGTCAAGTATTTTTTTTAAATTTTTTCTTCCAATCATAGAAATAAATTATTTTAACAGTGTCATATTAACAAATGATTCAATTCACCATTAATTAGAGTTTATTTTTTTAATTACTCTTTATAGGTTAGAATCTTGGAATGTACTTCTTCCGACGTAAAAAAACTCTAGTTATTTATAACACTTTAATGAAATGGTTTTAATAATTTTCACTATTCTTATCAAACTATCCATTAATTTCTTTTAGTGGATACGGGGAATCATAAGACTCGACAAAACTCTTAGGTGGTCGAATCATTACTCTCACATAATTCATTTATATTATTTTCTTACTTATTTCATCATTTTCAACATCTACTTTCTCTTTCATATGAATTCAACCCTTATTATATTTTATGATTATATATTCTATATGTAATTGAATTTTTTGTTTCTGGTTATATGGTCTTATATGCATCCCTCCCTTTGAATTATTTTCCCCCATTATTTATTATTTATCTACAAAAATAACATAGATATGTCTCACTGGAACAAGGAAATTGTCCTATGTCTATTATTTTTCATTGAATGTCTCCCAATGTTCATTTTGTGGTTGTGTATACTAGTAAAGTTCTATTTGTTAAATTAATATATTGTAATGTTGTTTTATTTGAAACAAAAAAACCATTTTTCTTAAATTGAAACTGTTTTTTTTCTTTAAGATGACAAATAATAATATATGTAAAATAATCATATTTATGTAATATTGAATCCTCGTAACTATATAAATTTGGGATGTTTTGGGCATGAAAATCAAATTTCTTATTTCCCTAAAATTCACATTGAACTCCAGGATTGAAATATAAGTATTCATTCCTGTATTAATAGGGGTGATTCATACATATTGGATTATTTGTGCATGAAAAAGTATAAATACTCATGGGTTTTCACAAAAATATTCCCATATAAACTACATTATCAAATTCTTGTGGTTAATATTCTTGATCAATCTTGTAAAAATCTTGTTGTGCATTTTATTGATGTCACGACTAGTCCTTTGGACCCATGTCGTGACTACCCCAAACCGACCTTCCATAGGCCAGGGGCTGGAGACTAGCACCAAAGGTGTAAATGCCTAAGCTGGGATGTCATTGCCTTTATAAAAAGTAAACACACACAATAATAGTAGACAACTGAAAGCAAAACACTCAGTAAAACTGAATAAAATTGTAGTCATTAAAGTAAAGGGGGGCCGGAAATACAATCCCAACAGTAAAGTACAAGGAAAAGACCAAACAGGTACAACTAAAAGACACACAACTGGAAGGTGTCTAACAGCTCCTAGATTATCCACCATGGATCCTACCTAAAGGGTAGGTATAGATAGCCTCCTCATCAGTCCACGTCCGTCCATATCCTTTGGGTACCGAATCGTCATGAGGTCCACCTCCGGGTACCGTCCGGTCCTCGTAAACTCAACCTTAGTCAGCGTTGTCTGTCATCTGCATCCAACACAACAAGGTGCGGGCATAGCCCAGACAGGGGTGAGTATAACTATACTTAGTAGGGACCTAGAGACCCTCAAGGTCTCACAAAATCCACAAGGATAATCCCCAATGTATGAATCAACGGATAACCATTACTTAGGTATATTCCCATACATATACATAAGTTATCTAGTAAACCATCTCAATCAGGAGGAAAAACACAAAGGTAATTGACTCATCTCAAACCAGGATTTTCACTATCAAAACAACAGTTGCTGGAGAAATCCTCCTCTGTCGAGAACAGTGGGCCTGTCACAACACCAAGGTGCTTCTCACTAACCATGGACTGCTGAGGTACTCCTCCTGTCAAGTACCGCGGGTCTGCTACCAAATACCAGGCGCTCGTCCATTGTGGGTCTGTCGGCAAATATCGGGTGCTCCCCCTAATAGCCTGCAGAGGTACTCCTCCTATCGAGTACCACAAGTCTGCCGCCAAATACCAGGAACTCTTCCGCCATGGGTATGCCGCAAAATACCAGGTGCTCCCCACTGGGCTAGTCGAATCACTCCGAGTCAAATCGGTCAAGCAGTCGTCAGGTCTATTAGCTACTAGGTCTTCGAACTCTATATGCTCGTCTCCTCGAGGATTCACTCCACGATCTACTGGGAAAAACTTCTACTGTCGTGAAGTTCCATGAATAAGTATCACAATGGACTGCCACATCATAGGGGTCTCAACGCAAAAGACGATGCGTCAATCAGATGCCCGGTCTGTCAGTTATTGGCATTTCCATTCGGGGGGGGGGGGGGGGGTAGTTGGATTTTAGGATCAAACCAACCCAAATGTACCCCAAATCTTTCCAAACCTCAAGTGGGAAATTCCAAATGAGCCATCTCTCTCTAAGCTTTCCATCGCCGCAGAGGGTTTGTCATTAAGACACCCATAGCCCGAGTTATTGGCGAATAGGTGTATTTGGGTCTGATGGGTCTGGGTCCGGTCAAACCTAGTCAGACCGACCCAACCTGACCCGGTTCTGGACCAAGGTTCGACCTGATCAGTGGGTCCGACCTAGTTCGATGGGGCGGCCAGCCCGAAGGCACAGCTCGGCCCGAAGGTGCGACCTGGCCAGAAGGGGCAGCCCGACCCGATGGTGCGGCCCGACGAGCTGGTCATGGGGCCCAGCCAGATGGCAGCATGAGGGCTAGCCGGAGGGCCTGGCAGGATGGCCAGGTGCTGGCTGGCCACATGCGAGATGGCCGTGTAGCCTGGCTGGCCGGCCGCGCGACTCGGTTGGCCACACCGTGGGGGGGGGGGGGTGGCGCCGCCCTATTGACTGTAATGGAACTAGCGCCTCGCTCTGGTTCAGGTAACCGCGCGACCCTTCAGGTCATGCCTACAGTGTGCACCGGTGACCGGCTCAGCCGGCCTCCCTCCCCTGTCTGTCGTGGCCTAAGGTCCAGGTCCTTCTTTGGCACGGCGCGACGGCGCCGCCCCTAGCTTCTCCACCGCGGCCCACCCTGGTCGTGGCTTATCTCCACCGCACGGTGCGATGACGCTGCACCACTTCCGCCACTTCCTAGCCTGGCCGCAACCCCCTTCTCTAATACGCGGCGCGACAACGCCACGACACCTTTTCAAGGGCCCGACATGGCCACGACTAAGCTTTCATTTGCGCGGCACGATGGTGTTGTTCCTTTCCGGTGACCCGGCGGTCTTGCGCCGCTGGTTTCTTTATGGTTGACCCGATGTCGGTCGCCGATGTCTGCTACCGTCGTCAACAACAAACAAGATCAAAGGGGGGAGGGTCGGGCCGTGTTCATGCGATACGAACCCTCCATGTTATGTTAATATCAATCAGCATAACGTATTACAAAATATTGTACGACATAGAATGGAAACAAAAAAACTCAAACCCCTACATCGCTTGTTGTTGATCGTTGACGAATTCGTGAGATGGCAGCGTCGATTCATTGGCGTCGGGAAGATTCCGGGGTAGGAGACTAAGGAAGAAGCGTCTTCGGCGTTCTTCGTGGTTGGATCCTTCCTTTGATCCGGTTGAAGAAGGAAGAAGATGTTCGACGATGTTCTTCGCGTTCTTCTTATTCTTCACGTTCTTCATTGGAAGAACTGTTCTCCATTGAGAGCTTTCTCCCAGGGTTCTCCAAGCTCTACCAAGTTTCCAACCAAAAATAATATAGGAAAGGTCTATTATTTGTTGGCACAACAACACAAAGAGTTGTGTTTAATTAAATGAGAAAACTCATCTAATTAATTGGGGTGGAATGGATTCAAAATTTGAATAGGGGGGAGTTAGAAATAAATGAAGAGAGGGTTGGCACAATTATGGGAGATGTCCAAGAGTTACAAGGGGTTTAGGCTAGTGTGGTCGCCACATTAATTATCCTCCCAAGGGAGGTTATGTGCGGGTGGGACCCACCACAATAACCTATCATGGGAGATTATGGTGTGGTGGCCCCCACCTCCAACCTCCACTTGGAGATTTAAACCGCCAAAATAAAAATAAGCCACACTTATTTTTATTTAAATTTATTATTAAAACTCTAAAAACTAACTTCCATTCTCGCTAGAACACAACTGCGGTGAAGGTATCACTATGAAATCACTGATGCTGCATGCTCAATGGTGCCCTCGAATTTCAATTCCGAGCACCGGTTCAAAAGTTATAAAATCGCGTAAGTACGTTTACTAAGCATACCCAAACAAAACTTCAGAAATTGATTTCGGACACACCAAGGATGGTGCCAAAGGCTCCACAAAATGAATGTGCCAAAAAAATAGAATAATAGATTTGCCTATTATTTTATTGTTCGCATGAATTCAAAATAATAAAATAAACTCTGCTTCTGCCTTCTTCATACCTGGCCACCAGTGCTGTCGTCAGAGGACTTGATACATCATACTGTAAGCACACCTTTACTTTCTATATTAGTACTTGTTGGTTCTACTTATTGTGTTCAGACTATGTGTGTTATAGGTTTAAAGGAAATGCCTTGCCTTTTTATCAGGGATTCACTTTTGGTGCTAGTCTCCATCCCCTGGCCAATGGAAGGCGGGCTTGGGGAAGTCACGGTACGGGCCCCGAGGGCTGAATGTGGTACCAACCGGAAGTGCTTAGGCACTGCCTAGCTTTGAGGATTTTCCTAGAGTAGTAATCAGGATTGGTGACCTTCAGGAAAGCTTCCCAGGGTGTGTGTGAGTGAGGAAAAACACAATAAAAGAACATGTGTTGGTCTGTGGGGAAATTCATTAGTCTGATAAGAGACCCTAGTGAGTAATAGCCTATGGTTCGCTGTGAAGGCATCCAAGGTATTACAGGAGACCCATGGGGTCAAATGGTAAGGTTCAACTAAAGAGGATGACGTGCTCCCCACCTTCAGAGAATTCATCAGGCCAGTTCGGCCCGGCCCATACTGTGGATTTCTAATCAGGCAGGCTCCCGAAAAGAAAGGTGCACCTTTTTGTCATGAGTCATATCATTTAGTCATTTATCCCTTTATCTTTTGGGGGGGGGGGTTACAATCACCCCCCCCCCTTAGAGTACAACATCCTCACTATGGGCCCTAAATCTAAACCCATGCAGTGTACCACACTTAAGGATGGGTTCCTCCTCTAATACCAATTTGTCACGACCCGTCCCCCGGGGCCCGTATCGTGACTACCCTAATCCTACCTTCCATTGGCCAGGGGCTGGCAACTAGCACCAAAGTCATAAATCTGTAAAACTGGAAAGACATTGCCTTTATAAATCGTAAAACCACACACAACCAGAGTACAAGAAGAAGAAAAAACTATGTAAAATCTGTATAACAAGAGTACTGAAAGTAAAGGGGGGCCAGAATACTATCCCAACTATAAAGTACAAATACAACTGAAAACAAGTACAGCTAAAAAATGGACAAACAACTGAAAGGTGAAAGCAGCTCCTAGATCGTCTTCCAGGGTTCCTACCTAATGGGTAGTTCAGTTGACCTCCACAGCACTCCACATTCATCAGACTCCACCATGTACCGTTATGTCGTAAGGTCCTCCTCTAGGTACCGTCCAGTCCTGGCGCTCTCGGCCTTCGTTGGCGATGTCCGTCGTCTTCATCCAACAAAATGAGATGTGGGCATAGCCCGTGCAGGGGTGAGTATAACAATACTCATTTGGGACCTCGAGACCCTCAAGGTATCACAAAATCTAATAAAGATAAACCAAAAAGTATGAAATTAACGGATAACCATTACTTAGGTATATGCCCATACATATACCTAAGATATCAAGTAACCCATCTCAATCATGAGGAAAACACAAAGGTCATTGACTCAACTCAAACAAGTATTTTCATTATCAGACCCGTGGTTGCTGGAGAAATCCTCCTCTATTGAGTACAGTGGGCCTGTAACGACACCAAGGTGCTTCTCACTAACCTTTTACTACTGAGGTACTCCTCCGGTCGAGTACTGCGGGCCAGCTGTTAAATATTGGGTACTCCGTCCGCTGTGGGTCTGCCACCAAATAACGGGCACTCCCCCTAATAGCCTATAGAGGTACTCCTCCTGTCGAGTACCGCGAGTCTACTGCCAAATACCGGGCACTCCTCCGCCATGGTTATGCCTCCAAATAATGGGTGCTCCCCACTGGGTTAGTCGAATCACTCTGAGTCAAATCGTTCAAGCAGTCGTCAGGTCTGTCAACTACTAGGTCTCTGCACTCTGTCTGCTCATCACCGGAAGGATCCGCTCCATGAGATATTGGTCGATACTCCAAGTGTCACGAAGTCTCACGTAGAAGTATCTCAAAGGTCTTCCACATCATAGGGGTCTCAATGCAATAGACATCGCGTTAATCGGACGCCCGGTCTGTGAGTTATTACCATTTTAGTCTAGGGGCCCGGTTGGAATCGTGAATGAACCAACCTGACCATGACTCAACTATACCCCAAACTTTAGTGTGGTATACTCAAAGGGATGTATATACTCCCAGAATACCAGTGCTACTGACGGTTCGTCAAATAGATGTCCAGTGCAAAAGATATGGCCCAAGAAGGCAATGGGTCAGTAATGGGACTGGGTCTGGTCTGACCCGGTCGGACCGACTCAGCCCAACCCCTTTTGGGCTGACCTGGTCTGGGTCGACTAGATCAGACTCGCTGGGTCTGACCCGACCCATTGGGTGGGTCAGCCCGCTATGTTATGACCTGGTCCGCTGGGCCCGGACCAGCTGACCGTGAGGGCTGTTCGGCCCGGTAGTCGCCACGTTGGTGCCTCAGTTACTCGAACCATGAGACCGGGCCGGTCGGCCAGCGACACCGCGGGGGACACCGCGGGTCAGCTTGGGAGGCCGGTGGCCAGGCACACAAGGCGCGAGCAGGCCGTTGGTTGGGCGCGCGAGGCACGAGCAGGCCGGTTGGGCATCGGGCAGGCTGCGGGTGCACCGGGCAGGGTGCAGTAGGGTATGAGGCAAGGCGCGGGGGCACCGGGCAAGCCACGACAGGGCGCGGGCACGTCGGGAAATGCGCTGGGGCACAGTCCAGGCATCTACGAAGCCGGGTAGCGCGCCGGGTTTATGGGCAACGTGCCGGCAAGGCCGGGCAGCACGCCGGGGGTGCGGGTAGCGTGCCGGTGGGGCGTGGGCAGCTCGGTAGGGGCACCGTGGGTAGGCGGGTAGGGCTCCGCTTGGCCTAAAATGTTTTCCCGGGAGCACCGAGGCGCCGTGGGGGCGGCACGATTCAGGGAGGCCATGGGTAGCGCGGTCTCATTGTTGCCGCCTTCATCGCCTTGCCATAAAATGCCACAAGAGGGATGAAAATTGACGGAGGAAGTCAGACTGTGTTTGGTCAGCCCGAATCCTCCACGTTAAAGGAAATAAAAAACGGCTCTCTAGTATGAAGCACAACTACCACTGTTCTTCATTTTGAGAGAAAGGAAGAACATGGGGAAAAGTTCATACTTTAAATAAAATAAAACCCCTACCTTGATTTGTCGATAGTCATTTGTTGACATCGTGGAAGAATGGCCTTCAATCCGTGGTAGATGATCATGTCCCACATCGAAGTGGGTCTAAGGAAGAAGGTCGGAGAAGAAGAGTGTCATCGGCGTTCTTCGCGTTCGTCGCGTTCTTTGTTTGGAGAATGGTTCTTCATTTGGAGATTTTTCTCCTCAGCTTTCCTTTCCCCCGTTCCACCAAAATGATATATGCCAATTGAAATGAGAGGTAGGTAATCATATTATTCTGAAGGAAATAGAATTTCAATTGGTGATTTAATTATGAGGCTCCCCCTAATTAATTCAGGAAAGGTGGAACGAATTAATTAGGGGTGTTAGGATCATTAAGGTGTGGAAAGGTGGAGAGGCTCTCCCTCTTTAATGTGGGAGAGTTGAGAGGTTAAGGTCTCCTCCCATTAAGGAGGGGTCGGGTGGCCTCGTGTTGTCCCCACCACATTTAACCTCACATGGGAGGTTGGTTTCGGGTAGGCCCCACCACCATAACCCCTCAAGGGAGGTTAGGGTGTGGTGGTTCCACCAGGAACTCCCAAGTGGAGGTTCCAACTACCCACACTCAAATGGCGGCTGGAATAAAATAAAGTGTGGCTACACTTTATTTTATTATTTTTTATAAAAATCCAAAAAACTAACTTTTATTTTCAATCGTCCACCATTGAGGTGAAAGTCTTCGTAACTGAAAACTGGAATTGTGAGTTCAACAGTGCCTCAGATTTCCATTCCATGCACCGGTTCAAAAGTTATAAAAACCCGCTCATACGTTTACTAAACCTACCTGAGCAAAATTTCAGAAATTGATTCCGGGCACACCGAGCCTCGGAATCAAGCGCCGTCAGAAACCGAAGACTAATAAAATTCCCATGTATTTAAAAAAATTCCTCAGGAATTATGGGTCTTTAAATTCTCCCCACCTCAGGGCTTTACATCCCCGTAAGCAACAACTCGAATTAATGGAACAAAAGGGGTTACTGAGCACGCATCTAAGCCTCCCACTCCGATGTGATCTCTTGGAGGTTCCTTTGCTTCTAGAAAACGCGCACCAGAGGTATCGACTTTCCAATTAGGAACCTCTCCTATTGATCCTCAATCTCCACTGGAACCTCCGTGAAAGTCTCCCTTTCATTGATGTCCAACTCCCTGTAGTCGATGTTGTGGAATGGGTCATGCAGGTATCTCCTCAACTGAGATACATGGAAGACGTCATGAACCCGGTGCAACTAAGGTGAATGAACCAAGTTGTAAGTCACCTCACCTACTCTTATGAGGACCTGGAAAGGTCCGATCAACCTCATAGATAGCTTGCCGCCTCGGCCAAATCTCCATCGACCTCGTCGTGGTGAGGCCCGTAGGAAGACGTGGTCGCCATCCTCAAACTCCAGAGGGCTCTGTCTCCTGTCATCATATGACTTATGTCTGCTCTGTGTAGTCTTCATCCACTCCTAGATGATCTGCACCTTTTTTGTGGTAGCCTATACCATATTTGGTCCCACTAGTGTTGACTCCACTAGTTCTGTCCAACACAGTGGCGATCTGTAAGGCTGAATATACAAGGCCTCAAAAGGTTCCATACCGATGGTGGAGTGATAGCTATTGTTGTAGGCAAACTCCACCAAAGGTAAGTGGTCCTCCCAACTGCGACTGAAGTCGAGGACACATGCACGGATCATGGCCTAGAGGGTCTGAATTGTCCTCTCAGTAGGAACATCTGTTTGAGGATGGAAGGTGGTGCTCATATGTATTTGGGTCCCAAAATCCTCCTGAAAACCCTTCCATAGCCGGGAAGTGTAGCATGAGGGTGATGACTGCGAGACGCGACATACTCATATATCCACAGGGCAGGCACCAAATGGATTTTCTGAAGGTGGGGAGCACGTCATCCTCTTAAATGGACGTACCATGGTAGCAGGCAGGGTTAAATGACTAAATTATATGACTCATTTAAACAAGTTTCACCTTTCCATGGATTTTTTTTAAATTCATGGGAATTTTACAAGTCCGTAGTTTCTAACAGTGTGTGATTCTGAGGCCTAGAGTGCCCGGAATGATCTGTCGAATTTTTGTTAAGCTTAAATTAATGCGCGTAAGCTGTTTTCCTGAAAAATTGGAAAAAAATTCTTAAACGGTTACTCGGATCAGAAATCAGAGGCCACCGTTGCGCTCTGGATGGCGGGTTTACCATAAGTGTGACTTAAGATTAGTCGGGGCGTGCCTCCTGTGAGAAAACCTGAAAATGGCATAACCATAAATAAAATAATTAAATAATGTTATTCTATTTTTCAAATGCTTATAACCCACAGAAGTTAACTCAGATTAAAAATAGGAGACCACCGCTGAACCCATGGCGGTAGGCTTTCTTTATATAGATACTAACATGGGTCGGCGAGGGCCACCAGAGAAAGTTATTTTTTGGCCACAAATAAAATAATTAAGTGACAATTATTTTATTGTAAAATTTATAACTTTTAAACGGTAACTCAGATTAGAAATCTGAGGGTACCATTATGTTCGTTGGGGCATGATTCAAGTAGTCAGAGCCTAACCTCAACCGGTGCGAGTCGAGGGTGGATGATATTAATTTTCCAAACTTTTTTTCGGGTACATTCAGTAAACATGGGAGCGGCATTTTATATCATTTGAACCGATGCTTGGAATTGAAATCCAAGAGAACCGTTGAACTCGCAACATCAGTGATTTCTTAGTGAGACCTTCACCGCAGTTACATTCTAACAAGAATGGAAGTTAGATTTTGGGGGTGTTTAATTAAATTGAATAAAAATAAAGTGTTAAATTTTTTTTTTGTGGTTGAAACCTCCAAGGGGAGGTTAGAGGTGGGAGACACCGCACCCTAACCACCCATGTGAGGTTTTGGTGGTGTGTCCCACTCTAGAAAAACCTCCCTTGGGAGGATAATTAAGGTGGGGGCCACCCGAGCATCTAACCCCTTTTAACACCCCATTTAAGTGGGGAAACTATCTACCTTCCGCAATCAATTAAGTGTGCCAACCCACGCAATTAATTAACTGATATCTATCACTTAATTAATTGGAACCCTTTTGAATTATTTTGAATTCTTTCCAACAATTAAAATAATAGATAGTCTATTATTTCATTTGGTTGGCAAGATTTATACATTTGTTGGGAGACTCATAGAGAACTTCATTCTTCCAACGAATAATGCCCCTCTTCACCGAAGAAACCCATATTCGATCTTCAACCGTGCCAAAATGGAAGTAATTTCCCACGAAGAACACCAACATCGTTCTCGACCTCGTCTTCTCCAAACATTTTTTGACGCACAAGCTTAAGAATTGGGAGGGCGTGACGAACGCGACGAATGACGAATCGACGCCTGCCTTTTTCCTGCGACTCCATCAACGATCATCGAAGATCGAGTTAGGGGGATTTGAGTTATTTTATTTATGGGTTATAACCTCCTTCATTCAATTTCTGGATTAAGAAATTCCAATTGTTATCGCCATGACAAGGAGGGCTCGGACCGCACGAACACAGCCTGCCCCTCCCATTTGGTTGTTCATGATTGTTAACGACGAAGGTGAACCATGAAGAAACTGTCGGCACATGGCCGCTAGGTCACCACAAGGGTGCAACACCACCATGCCACACAGAGAAGGAGAGTCGTGGCCAGGGCAGGCCGTGGTGGAAGGAGTGCGGCGCTGGTGCGCCGTGCAAGAAAGCATAAGGCCAGGGCCAGGTCGGGCCGCGGGGAAGATGGCGTGATGTCGTCGCGCCACGCAGAGCAGCAAGGGGTCGCAGCTTGGGCAGTTCGTAGCGGTGGAGCAGAATTGTGGCACCGTCGTGCAATGTTGGAGGGACTAGGAGCGGCTTACGGCAGGCCGGCCGTCGTCAACATGAAACCGGCTGGCCGCCCAACTAGCTGGACAAAGCGGGACAACCCGGGTCCCGCGGCTCAAAAAACCTGGTGCCTAGTGCTTGTCCCTTCGGATCAAAAACAGGGGGTGAGGCACCCCCTCCCATGCATGGCCAGCCAGGCCATGCAGGTCGGCAAGCCAAGTTTCCACGAGCCGGGCCGCCTCGGGCCGGGCCGGGCCACCCCTTCTAGTCGGGCCACTCCCTCACATCGGGCCGCCCACTTGGGTCAGGCCGATCATTCGGGTCGGTCAACCTCCTTGGACTGGGTCGGGTCGGGTAGGTCCGACTGGGTCTGACCAAATCCAGACCCGCTATGGCCCGATTACACCTTTTAGCCCACATTTTGGGCTATGGGTGTCCGAACGACGAACCATCTACAGAATCAGAAGGCTTAGTATGGGACGGTTCTTTTGGCATACCCCCATTGAGTTTTGGACGCAGTTGGGGTACAACAGGGTTGGTTTGAACCTAAAAACCAATCAGGCCCCTTAAACGGAAATTCCAATAACTCACAGATCGGGCGTCCAATTGATGCACCGTCTGTCGCATTGGGTTCTTTATGATGAGATGAAACTATGGGACACATAAAATAGAGACTACGTGGTAGTTTATATATCAACAATTGGATCGAGGAGTGTACCCTCTGGGAATCGAGCGTTCTGTGTACAAGAACCCTTTGGATGACAGCAACGAGACTGGACCTGGATCCTCTATGGGTTCGATAATGACGAGACTGGACCTGGATCCTTCGTGGGTTCTATAGGGATGAGACTAGACCATGATCCTCCATGGGTTCAACAGGGATGAGACTGGACCTGGATCCTCTGTGGGTTCAACAACGACGAGATTGGACCTCGTTCCTCTGTGGGTTTGACAACGAAGACTTTTGTACCCAGATCTCACGTAGTATTGACAAATTTGACAGACTGTTGTTCTAGGTTTCTATGGATATCTGTCATTCGACAGTGGAAGATGATTCAGTGGCTACAACTAATCATCTCTTACTCTCTTTAAAGTTGTGTATATCTGGTTTGTGATGAGTCATTACCTTCATGTTTTCCTCATGTATGAGATGTGTACTCTTGATGACTTAGGTATATGTATGGGAATATACCAATGTAAGGGAGGATGTTTCTTCCCGATGTTTCTTCATGGATGTTTGTGGTGAAGCCAACATGGCTTTCTTCTGTGATCTGTACATATGGGGTACACCTTGTGTTGTACTTTCTTTGTGGAGTGTTTTCTACACTTGTGGAATGGTATGTGGTTGGGCTCAAGAGTTGGAGCCAGTTTTTGATTGGTAACATAGGTATATGTTTGAGAATATATCTAAATAAGGTTGGTTGAGACTTTGTTATTGTTTCTTACTACTGAGGTTTATCCTTAGTGGATTCTGGGAGACCTTCGGGAGGTCTCGGGGTCCCCTACTGAGTATTGTTATACTCACCCATGCACGAGCTTCACCTGCACCTAGTTGTGTTATGTGAAGATGATGGTCAGCAGTGATCGACGCTGAGGGTAACAGACGGGAGGCTACTCGGAGCTGGACTAGAAGGGACGTACCTCAGGGATGATTTGTTCGAGTTATGTACCTACCATTCATGTAAGATTCCCCGGTGGACGATCTAGAAGCTGTTTTCCCTTTTAACTTGTATTATTACTTATTGTTCAGTTGGGTTTTTATACTAGCCCACTTACTTTTACCACACCTTCATTTTCTATATTATTACTTTTTGCTTCTACTGCTTGTGTTCAGACTGTGTGTGTTACAGTTCTAAAGGCAATGCCTTCCCTTTTTATTCGGGATTTTCCTATACTGCTAGTCGTCAGCCCCTGGCCTATGGAAGACGGGCTTGGGGTAGTCACGACACGGGCCCTGAGGATGGGTCTTAACAAATTAGTATCAGAGGAGTCGGTTATAATGCATAACTTGGACTCTGATTCTTTTAATGGAAATATTGTTCAGTGTTTTTGGTGTGGTTATCAGTTTAGGGAAACTAGTGTTGGTGCGGTAGCCGACGTATCCATACACAAGGACTCTGACTTTTGATTTCTGACTCAGTGCACGAAAACATTGATTGCATGTGTGTTTCCTTTGAAAATTGTTCTTAATGATTACTTTGTGTCAGCTCACCAGGTATATTGTTTTAACCGTGGTGCACCTATTTCTTTTCAGGATTTCTTCACTTAGTCAGTCAGCATGGGTTCGAGTGGAGAGCACGATGGTAGCCCACCGAGCGATGAGGCCTCGGTGCAGGGCCCCATCACAGTGGAGGCACTAGTGGTACCATTAACCACTGGTCTACAGTTTCTACCTGCCCCAGTAGTAGAGGGTGAGCACCGCTTGAGCGCATTGCATGGGTTCCTGTGACAGAGGCCTCCTAGGTTTCGAGGCGAGACAAATTTTCAGAGGTCTGGGTACTGGCTGGAGATTGTAGCATGAGTTTTCGACCCAGTTGGGACACCCGCTGACATGATGGTTCACCTAGTTGTTAGTCTCTCTCTGGGAGAAACTAATAGGTGGTGGAGCCTAATTCTCTAGTTTTACAATGAGGCGACCCACACCTGGGGGAACTTCAAGGGACTTTTCAGGGTGGAGTTTGTACCAGCGACTCTTCGCTCTGTGTGTGCTCAGGAGCTGCTGCTCTTGTCATAGAGATTTTCGATAGTAGCCGAGTCATTTGTAGAAGGAAGTAGGCATATGAAACAGGGGAACAAGTGGGTTTGATCTACTATTAAATGACCCCAATATGTGGTATCGGGGGTGCGGGGCACCCAAGTTTGAGGGAGCTTTCAATGGAGAATGGTCTGTTATTCCTGCAGGAAACGGGGTCATAGAGATCGTGAATGTCCGACTCCCCGCATATTTGATCAGTAGGCGTTATAGGTTCCACTGAGATAGAGGCAGCAACAGGAGATTGAGCACCAGCCGAGCGGTGGATGAGGCAGTGGAGTAGGTGCTTCAGCAGATGGTGGTCAGTATCATCGAGAACTACTATCACCACCCCTATACGGTTCACATCGAGCTCCGGGCGTAGGTGGATAGGAGCGGGACTAGCTCCAGGCATAGAGACCTTTGTTCATGATGCTTCTAGCTTCATTTATGTTGTTGTTTTTGGTTGGTTTGTGTATTTGTACTGGGAGCTGTAGTAATAAAAGACACTTGTCCTTGTGAATTTTTCTTTCCTACCCTTTTGTGTGGTTGTTACTGAGAGGTTCATGTTAAAACCGTTGACTTGAACATCACATTCGAGATTCTTACTGGAGGAGACCCAGTGACCACACACTAATTCAGACAGTGTGACTCAACCCTTGGAGGTGAGAGTAACGGTTGGATCTCTTGGTAGTATCGTCAAGGTCTTACGACGTCGTTTATGGCATGAATTAGTACTGTTCATGTTAGGATTGACGGTATTAGGCAAAGGACATAGTTCATCCAGGGGATGAGACCGAATTTCTCTTTTCAACAAAGGAGAAATCATAGAATCTCGTGTAGGACGTAGGTGAAGAAGGGGGTACTCGAGCTCTTTACAATTGGCTAGTCTCACCCATAGATTGTTGAGCGAACAGTTTACGGTTTACTCTAATCTCAATAGTCTCAACTGTCTCTTCTCACTAAACCCGAGACGACAGTGTTGGATAGAGTTCCTCTAAGACTATGACTTTTAGATATTCTATACTCCTGAAAAGGGGAACATTATAGAAGATACTCTCAGTAGGATATTTGGCATTTAGCTACTAGGAGAGGCGATGGAGCAGCTAGCCTCGTTGCAGATATCCATTGTGGATAGAGATGGAGCAGCATTTCTACAGTCTCTCACAGTCACTCCTCCACTTCTTCATCAAGATAGGGAGACACAGCTTGGGGAAGTTGACTGTGAGACGCGACGTTCTTAGATATCCACAAGTAAGGCACCTGATGGTTTTTCTGAAGGTGGGGAGCACATCATTTTCTTCAGAGAACGTACCATGGTACTAGTTTCACTTCAGGAGGAAGTGTTGAGGGAGTTCCACACATCTACATTAGCGGTATATCCAGGAGTGGAAAATATGTATCAGGACCTCCGACGACAGCACTGGTGGCCAGGTATGAAGAAGGCAGTAGCAGAGTTTGTCTCATAATGCCTCATTGGTCCGAAAGTGAAGGCGGAGCACCAGGTTCCAGCAGGATTAGTTCATCCCTTAGAGGTACCAGAGTGGAAGTGGGGATGAGATATCCATGGATTTAGTGACGGGACATCCATGTAAATCCAGAGGAAATAACTCAATATGGGTGATTGTTGACCGACTCACCAGGTTGGCCCACTTCCTACTGGTCATAGAGCTGGGTTCATTAGAGAGCCAGGGATGCCTCTACATACGAAAGCTCGTACAACTTCATGGTGTGTCATCGGCGATAGTTTTCAATTGAGATGCTCTTTTCACTTCCCGTCTATAGAAGGTGTCATATGAGGTTTTCAGGACGTAGCTTCTCTTGAGCACCGCCTTCTATCCTCAGATGGATGGTCAGACTGATAGGACCATTTAGACTCTCAAGGAAATGCTCCGTGCATGCTTCCTCGACTTTGGTCACAGCTGGGAGGATCACTTACCCTTGGTAAAGTTTGTTTATAACAACATCTACCACTCCACCATCGAGATGGCACATTTCGAGGCACATTATAGCCGACCATGCAGATCACCCTTGTGCTGGAATGGCCCAGGGGAGTCAGCACTTATGGGACCATAGATGGTGCCGTCTACGACCGAGAAGGTGAAGATCATCCGGGAGTGGATGAAGACCGCACAGAGCAGGAAGAAGTCCTATGCTGATAGGAGACGGAGACCACTGATGTTTGAGGATAGTGACCACGACTTTTTATGGGTCTCAACTCAACGAGGTCTATGAATATTTGGAAAAGCTGACAAGTTATCTCCATGATTCATCGGACCATTCCAAGTCCTCAGTAGAGTAGGTGATGTGAATTACCGCTTCGCTCTTCCACCTCAGTTGCACCGGGTGCACGAAGTCTTCCACGCATCTCAGCTGAGGAGATACGTGCATGACCCTTCTCACATCATCGACCATGGGGAGCTGGACATCGATGACAGGGTGACTTTCACGGAGGTTCCAGTTGAGATTGAGGATTGACAGGAGTGTGTCCTGCATGGATGGTTGATGCATCTAGTTCACGTTCACTGGCAGCACGAGAACCTCACGGAGAGAACATGGGAGTGGGAAGCTCAGATGCATACTCAGCACCCACATTTGTTTGCTTAGTGTGAGTTGTGGCTTATAGGGATATAAAGCCTTGAGTTTGGGAGAATTTAAAGACCTGGAAATTCCATGGATTTGTTTTTAAATTCATTGGAATTTTACGTGTCCGCAGTTTCGGGCAGTGTACGATTTCGGGGCCCGGAGTGCCCAGAATGATCTGTCGAAGTTTTGTTAAGCTTAAATTAACACATGTATGCAGATTTATTGAAAAAGTGGAAGAAATATTAAACAGTTACTCTGATCAGAAATATGAGGCCACCGTTGTGCTCAGGATGGCGGGTTTACCCTAGGTGTGACATAATTTTAGTCAGCATGGGCCTCCTGTGAGAAAACCCAAAAATGGTATAACCATAAATAAAATAATTATATAAAGTTATTTTTTTTAAAATGCTTATAACTCACAAACGGTAACTCTGATTAAAAATCTGAGACCATAGCTAAACATGTGAGAGTAGGTTTTCTTTAAGCAGATACAAACTTTGGTCAGTGAGGTCCACCAGAGAAAGTTAGTTTTTGGCCGCAAATAAAATAATTAAGTGGGAATTATTTTGTTGAAAAATTCTTAACTTTGAAATGGTAACTAGGATTTAAAATCCAAGGGTACCTTTGGGTTCGTTGGGGAGTGATAAACCTCCACAGAGCCTAACCTCAACCGGCACGGGTCGAGGGTGGCTGATATTAATTTTCCGAACTTTCTTCATGTACGTTCAGTAAATATGCGAGCGACGTTTTATATCTTTTGAACTGGTGCTTGGAATTGAAATCTGAGGGCACCGTTGAACTTGCAGCGTCGGTGAATGCTTAGTTAGATCTTTACTACATTTGCATTCTAATGAGAATGGAAGTTAGATTTTGGGGGTTTTTAATTAAATTGAATAAAAATAAAGTGTTAACATTATTTTTATTATGGTGGTTGAAACCTCCAAGCGGAGGTTGGAGGTGGGTGCCACCACACCCCAACCTCCCATGGGAGGTTATGGTGTTGGGGCCCACAGGATCAAAACCTCCCTTAGGTGGATAATTAAGGTGGGGGCTACCCGAGCATCTAACCCCTTTTAACACCCCATTTAAGTGGTGAAACTCTCCACCTTCCCCCATCAATTAAGTGTGCCAACCCACGCAATTAATTAACTGATCTCTATCACATAACTAATTGGAACCCTTTTGAATTCTTTTGAATTATTTCCAACCATTAAAATAATAGATACTATATTATTTCATTTGGTTGGGACGCTTCATACTTTTGTTGGGAGACACTTGGAGAACTTCATTCTTCCAACGAAGAACGCCCCTCTTCATTGATGAATGCCATATTCGATCATCAAATTTTCCAAAAGAGAAGGTGTCGCCCATGAATAATGCCAACATCATTCTCGACCTCGTCTCTTCTAAACACTTTCCGATGAACAAGCTTGAGAATTGGGAGTGTGTGATGAACACTGCGAGTCCTGCGACTCCATCAACGATCATCGACGATCGAGGTAGGGGGATTTGAGTTATTTTATTTATGGGTTATAACCTCCATCATTCAACTTATTGGTTAAGAAATTCAAATTATTATCACCATGAAGAGGAGGGATCGGACCGCACGAACACGGCCCGACCCACCCCTTTGGTTGTTCTTGTTTGTTGATGACGGAGGCAGACCACGAAGAAACCGACTGCGCAAGGCAGCAGGGTCACCACAAGTGTGCGGCACCGCCCTGCCACACGAAGAAGGAGAGCCGCGGAAAGGGCGGGCCATGGCAGAAGGAGCGCGGAGCTGTCGCGTCATGCAAGAAAGCATCGGGTCGTGGCCAGGGCGGGCCTCAGTGATGGGGGTGCGGCGTCGGCACGCCGTGAGGAGCAGCAAGAGGCCGCAGGCAGGGCGGGTCGCGGCGGGGGATAAGAACCATGGAGTCATCGCACCGTGCTGGAGGTACCCGGATCGGCCGATGTTGGGACAGCCACAAGCGACATGAAACTAGATGTCCGCTCGTCCAACCGGAAAAAGTGGTACCACCCGGGTCCCTCGGCTCAACAAAACTGGTGCCTAGCGATGGACCCTTCTGATCGAAAATAGGGGGCATGTCACCCCCCTCCAACATGTGGCCATCTAGGACATGCAGGCCAGCCAGACGGGCCGCCACGGGCCAGGCCACCTCGGGCCGGGCCGCATCGGGCCGCTCCGCGCCATCAGGTCGGGCCGCTCCCTCGCTTCAGGCCGCCCACTTGGGCAGGGGCGACCACTCAGGTTGGGCCGCCCCCATGGACCGGGTCAGACCCACGGACCGGGTCAGTCCCCGGTTCGTGCCGGGTCGGACCGGACCCAGACCCGCTATGGCCCGATTACACCTTTTAGCCCGCATTTTTTGTGACGTGTGTCCGAACGACGAACCGTTTGCGGCGACAGAAGGCATAGGGAAATACAGTTCTTTTGAAAAACCCCACTCGAGGTTTGGATTCAATTGGGGTACGATCGGGTTGGTTTGACCCTAAAACCATCCAGGCCCCTGGAACAAAAATGCCAATAACTCACAGACTGGGCGTCTGATTGACGCGTTGTCTGTCGCATTGGGTTCCATATGATGGAATGAAATTATGGGATACATAAAATCAAGAATACGTGGTAGTTTATGTATTGAAACTTGGCTCGTGGAACGGACCCTCTCGGAATTGAGCGTGTTGTGTATGGGAACCCTATGGCTGACAGCGACGAGACTAGACCTGGATCCTCCACGGGTTCGACAGTGACGAAACTGGACCTCGATCCTCCATGGGTCTGACAGTGAAGAGAGTGGACCTGGATCCTATGTGGGTTTGACAGTGATGAGAGTGGACCTCGATCCTCTGTGGGTTCGACAGTGACAAGACTTGACCTGGATCCTCTGTGGGTTCGACAGGGACGAGATAGGACCTGGATCACCTGTGGGTTCGACATGGACGAGACTGGAATTGGATCCTCTGTGGGTTCGAAAGCTATGAGACTGGAGCTGGATCCTCTGTGGGTTCGACAGCGGCCAATTTTGTATTGAGATCCCATGTAGGCTCGACTGCTTTGACAGACTGTAGTTATAGGTTTCTACAGATATATGTTGTTCGATAGTGAAAGATGACTCTATTGCTACAACTAATCATATCTTACACTCTATTATGTTGTGTATACCTAGTGTGAGTTGAGTCATTACTATCATTTTTACCTCATGTTTGAGATGTGTACTCTTTAAAAATTAGGTATATGTAAGGGCATATACCGAAGTAAGGGTGGATGTGTCTCTGTACCCCGTCGTATGTTGTGTTCTTTGAGAACCAAATGATATCACCGTAACGAGGAGGGTTCGGACCGCACGAACACGGCCTGACCCTCCCCTTTAGTTTCTTCTTCTTTGATGATGACGGATGCAGTACACACGATGACAGACAATGAGCAGGCCGTGAAGAGAGCCAGTGGTGCAAGGCCGCCGGGTCACCACAAGGGTATGGCACCGCCATGCCGCGCTGAGAACCGACACATGGCCAGGTGGGCCGCGGCGGTGCTGGAGGGGCGTGGTGCCCTCGCACCGCGTCGGGGGGAAGGGCCGAGGCGGTTCTGGAGGGGTGTGGTGTCTTCACACCACACCTAGATGAAGGTCTGCGGTAGTCAGAAAACGAGTGTGGCGCCGTTGCACCGCGCAGAGGAGTGGGTGGCCGCGTTCAGGCCGGACCGCGGTGGAGGGGGAACGACGTCGACGCGCAGTGGTGGAGAAACCAGGGGCGGCCGGCTGATCCGGCCACTGGTGGACAGTACAGGCGGGACCCGATGGGTCCCGCCATTACCTAAAACAGCGTTAGGTGCTGGTTCTGATACAGTCAGCAAGGGGGTGCGACACCTCCCCCCACGGCGTGGCCGGCCGGGCCATAGGCCGGCCCGCACGTGGCCCGCCAGCCAGGCGACACGGCCCACCCACCCACGGCCTGCCGGCCAGGCCACCCAGCTAGCCAGCCAGGTCGGTCCGACTGGGTCTAACCCGGACCCGAACCCGCTATATCCCGATTACACCTTTTCACCCATATCTTGGGCCACGAGCATCCATTTGACGAACCGTCAGCGGTGCCAATATTCTTGGAATGAATCTGTCCCTTTGAGAATACCCCACGAAAGTTTTTGGTATAATTGAGATACATTCAAGTTGGTTCGTACATGAAACCAACTGGGCCCCTGGGACTAAAAGGTAATAACTCACAGATCGGGAATTTGATTGACGCGTCGTCTGTTGCATTGAGACCTCTATGACATGGGGGACCTTTGAGATACTCATTCGTGGGAATTTGCGATAGTTGGAGTATCGACCAATAGCTCATGGAGTGGATCCTCCCGAAGACAAGAAAACAGAGTGCAGAGACCTATTAGCTGATAGACCTAACGACTGCTTGACCGATTCGACTCGGAGTGATTCGACTAACCCAGTGGGGAGTGCCCGGTATTTGGCAGTAGAACCATGGAAGAGGAGCGCCTGGTATTTGGTGGTAGACCTATGGTACTCGATAGGAGGAGTACCTCTGCAGGCTATTAGGGGGAGTGACCGATATTTTGCGGCAGACCCACAACGGAGGAGTGCCTGGTATTTGGCGGCAGACCCGAGATACTCGGTAGGAGGAGTACCTCAGTAGTAAAAGGTTAGTGAGAAGCACCTTAGTGTCATGACAGGACCACTTTTATCGACAGAGGAAAAGTTCTCCAGCAGTCGTGGTTTCGATAATGAAAATTCTGTTTTGAGCTGAGTCAATATCTTTTGTGTTTCCTCATGATTTAGATGGGTTACTGGATAACTTAGGTATATGTATGGGCATATACCTAAGTAATATTTATCTGTTGTTTCATTTACTTTGTGGTTTATCCTTGTTGGATATTGTGAGACCTTGAGGGTCTTGGGTCCCTACTGAGTATATTTATACTCACCCATACATGGGTTATGCCCGCACCTCTTGTGTTGGATGCAGACGATGGACTACGATGACCGAGGCGGAGTGTACGAGGACTGGACTGTACCCGGAGGTAGACCTCATGATGAGTCGGCACCCGGAGGAGACAGATAGACGTGGAGAACTGAGGAGGATATCTGTACAAACCCTTCAGGTAGGATCCATGGTGGACGATCCATGAGTTGCTAGACTACTTCCAGCTGTCTGTCTATTTAGTTGTACATGTTTGTCCTTTCCTTCTACATTACTGTTGGGATTGTATTTCCGGCCCCTTTTTGTTCCAGCACGTCTTTTGTATATAGTTTTACATAGTGTTTTACTTCTACTTGCGTACTCTGTTGTGTGTATTTAAAATTTATAAAGGAAATTCCTTCCCAGCTTAGGGATTTACACCTTTGGTCTTAGTTTCTAGCTCCTGGACAATGGAAGGCGGGCTTGGAGTAGTCACAACACCGACCTCGAGGACGGGTCATGACCAATTGTCAGCACCCATCCTTGGGACTCGTGTCGTGACTACCCCAAGCCCACCTTCCATAGGCTAGGGGCTGTCGACTAGTACCAAAGGTGAATCCCTGATAAAAAGGGAAGGCATTGCCTTTAAACCTATAACACACACAATCTGAACACAAGAAGAAGAAGAAGAAAAAAGTACTAATATAGAAAAAAAAAGGTGCGCAAAATGTAAGTGGGCCAGTATACAAACCCAATTGATCAAAAAGTACAAGTACAAGTAAAAATCGAAAACAACTCATGAATTTTCTACCAAGGAATCCTACCTGAAGGGTAGTTACATATTTCAAACAACTTCTCCCTGAGGTACGTCCCATCTAGTCTAGATCTGAGAATCCTCCCGTCAGTCACCCTCTGCCTCGATCACTGCTGACCGTTGTCTGCACAGAACACAACAGGGTGCAGGCGAAGGTCGTGCAGGGGTGAGTATAATAATACTCAGTAGGGGACCCTAAGACCCCCGAAGATCTCCCAGAATCCAATAAGGATAAACCACAGTAGTAAGATACAATCACGAAACATCAACCATACCTACATAGGTATTAGAGCATACATATACCTAAGTTACCAATCACAGTCCTACTCCAACACTAAAGCCCAAGAACAACCCATTCACAAAGGAAGTAAAGTAAATCATCCTGACGATAACAACTGAATGACAAGAATCATCTCACATAGGTATACCACTCATGAAGAGGGGTAGGGATGATTAGATGTAGCCATTGAATCATCTCTTCTGTCAAACCCACGTAAGATCCTGGAACAGTATCGGCGCTTCGAACCCACGGAGGATCCTGGTACAGAAGTCATCACTGTCGAACCCATGGAGGATCCCAGTCTAGTACCATCGCTGTCAAACCCAGGGAGGATTCTGGTATAGTATCGTCACTATCGAACCCCCAAAGGACCCTGGTACAGTAGTAGGTCCATGTAGGATCCTATCATCTCAGTCGCAGCCATCCATAGGGTTCCCGAACACAGCACACTCGATTCCGAGAGGGTCTGCTTCTCAAGCCAATTGTTGATACATCAACTACCATGAAGTCTCGAGTTGATGTATCCCGTAGTTCCGACTCATCATAAGGAACTCAACGCGATAGATGGTGTGTCAATCGGATGCCCGGTCTCTGAGTTATTGACATTTCTGATCTAGGGGCCCAGATGGTTTTTTGGTTCAAACCAACTTGACTGTACCCCAACTGTGTCCAAACCTCATGTGGGGTATTACAAAAGAACCATACTTCTCTAAGCCTTCCTTCGTCACAGACAGTTCGTCGTTCAAACACCCATATCCCAAAATAAGGACGAAAAAGTGATTTCAGGTTACGCGTCCAGACAAGGGTCCGAACCGGTCCGCAGGTCCGACCTGGTCTGATGGAGCGTCCCGGCCCGATGGTGGCCCAGACCGCATGGATGGTCTGCATGGCCTAGCTGGCTGGACCACGTGGTATAAGACCCCGGCCTTATACCTTGCTTAATATTGAATTAAATGAATAATTCAGATTGAGGATCTTTTCAGGTTTAGAGTTTTAGAGAATTAGATCTTAAATCATTAATTACATTCCACATTTAAACAAAGTGGTTACATAACATATAGTATTCATTTTTTCCCATCAATGGGAACATATTTAAAATAAAACATTGATTCTTTCTTGACACTTCCTTGACACTATCATCATATCATGTACCTTTTACCTTGACCTGTGAAAAACATATCAAAAACCTGGGATGAGCATAAAAAGCTCAGTAAGGGATATAAAATATTGAAAGGGAACATGAGTACATGTATACATAAGAATTGATGAAATAATAATTTACTCATAAAACATAATCACTTTAACATACCTCATCAAAACATGAATAAAGCATAGTTATCATAAGACATAAAGGTAACTTGAGGCATTCAAAGCATTCTTACGTAGGGAGTAACCCTCTTGGTTACGTTTGGAATACCCATCACAGTATATTCCCTAAATCTCTATAGAGAAACCTTAACGTTTAACCCCTTCGCATTACCCAATGCATTGGAGAGATATATCGGGCTCACCCACCCTTAGTTTATCACAGAACCACCCGTCTTCATAAAAAATGCCCAAGAACCATAACATAATCAAAAAACATAACTTAAGCATAAAGGAAAGATAAAATTCCCACATTGCAATAACAATATAACATTTTAAGATATTTAAATAATGAATCCATTCTAAAAACCATTTTTAAAACCATTTAAAACATTTAATAAAGAGATTTTTGAATCAAAGTGTCCCATACCACTTTGAAGATTTTAACGTTTTAAACCATTAATATCCATATAAATAAATCCTTAAAACCATTTTGAAAACATGGATATTAATGAGAAATATTTATAAGAATAAATCATTAAAATGTTTAAAACGATATTTTAGTTAAAGGGTTTTTAACAAAATGAGTGACACTTGAATACAATAATTGAAGAATAACATTTAATCAGAACATGATAATATCACGTGAATAAAGGGATGATATAATATTCCAAAGGACAGTATATACACAATATAGGAGTGAACTGGTGCATAACAACAATGATGTCTCAATAGAAATGGTAAATGAGATGAAATCCATTATAAAGAAGGTATCCTTAAATTAAGGATAAATCAATCTCATAATGATGTGTGACAAATATAAATACACCCAATATATGTGGATAATAAGTGTAAAACAATAAAAGTTCATTCACACATATTCAATGGATGACATATTCAATAAGTACATGTTGAACCAAAAGAAATTGAAATTGGGTTAAGAAGTTCCCTTGGTAAAATTTGACAGCCTAACAGCATCACTTTAAAATTCATAACATTAGTTAATGAGAGAGAAAATGGTATCTCATCATATGGACATAAAATTTACATCAATAAGGATATATAAGAACATATCCCAAAATAAAAATATGTAAATTAAAATACATAACAAAATAAGTATTTTTAAAAGAGGAGTGTGAAAGGTTCCCTTACCGATTTGGGCAACTTTTGAAACGTACACCCCATGAAAGAAGGGTCATAAACTGAAGATGTAACTACCCATAAATGAGATTATGTTATACAAATAGTAAAATAATGGGAAGTACATACACCACACAAAAGGAAATAGAGGCCAATGTAGCATGAATCTCACGGGAATAAAAAGTGAGATGAAAATCCCCTTATGAACATTCGGCAGCCTAACGGTGGGACATAAAACATCAAAAAATGGATTGATGAGATCAAATAGGGTATCTCATTGTATTAAAATAAAATGTATAACAAGAGGAATATAAAAGAACCTCCCCCGAAATATGAATGTGGAGCTTAAAATAAGTGACATAAAGGAGAGTACTTTAAAAGAAAGATAGAGGTTGGATCTCTTACGAAAATTCGGCAGCCTAACAGCGCCACTTAAAAATTCTAAAAATGAATTGATGAGTGTAATATGGGGTATCTAATCATTTTAAAATAAAAATTTCAGTTTGGTTAATTTATAATAACATCCTCCAACATAAGAACATGGAGCATAAATGAAATGACATAAATGAGGGTACTTGGAAAGAAAGAGAGAGGCCAGATCCCTTACCTCAAGTCCGACTTGACTCAATCGCTTTTTAATCTCTTGAATAATAAACTAAAGTTAATTTATACATTATTAAGAACTTTTTTTTCAATTTTATTATTCCTTTTAAAACAACTTATTTCCATGTTATAAGCAATATGTAATCATTTATGTTAATAAAGTTTGTTTTGTCGATATTTGGTACTTAAGTCAAAATTGGATTTCTTACAATTACATGTTGTTTATGTTGTCAAAGGTTCATTATATCTAGAATGATATTCATGATTTTGATATCATATATATCATATATATCCTTCATATACATGTATTTATAATAGTACATATCATTTAGAGGTAAGAAATGAAAAAGCACCGTTCATGGAGACGGTAAGCCGTACGTACGCATGAACGCTACTTCCATTTCTATTTCATATTTAATGGAATTAAAACATAATGATACCTAATATTATTATAATTCCAGTATGGTATCATATATAATATTATTAAATCTATCCTTTATACGTACCACGTATGGTATTAACGAATCAAATCACTTTGAGGGGGCGGTAGTCCGCACTTCCTAAAATGAAGATATCGCGTTTACCCATAATGGAAACCATAAAGGTATGCCATAAATGAAAAATAAAGAAGCTTAAGGAAACAATAAACATATTATATATCATATATAAATATAGTTACATCTTAATGGCCACATTGGAAGGTGTTAAAAGAATATTGAACAATAATCGTTTCGTGAGGCAGAAATTCACCATCCACAGAAATAGTATGTTCTTTAACCATTAGATGTAGGTGTGTGTAAGTTTATATAAAATTCATAATATAACAACATCATAATATATTAATGATACTGTAGTTGTTACAAATGAAATGAATAAAAAGAGTTTATGGGGTTGGAGAAGCAAAATAAAACAAAAGAACACAAGTGAAGACATTATCTTAAAATCGGGTAACTCCTTTTGATTTGAGCTCAAAGGCTTCCTTGGGAAGACTTATGCCCAGTGTGAGGATTATAGGAGTAAGAGAGGTATGTGGAGAGATAAAATGGGCAGGGTTTGTCCAAGCCAAAGGCTTGAGAGGTGTGTGCAAGGAGGTAGAGGTGGGGGCCTTTTATAAGAGGAGAGGAGGAGCACTCTTGGAAGGTCTTGAAATGTAACATTATTATAAAATGCATTTCGGATTTTAAAGGTCCCAAAATTATATATTTCGAGGATAAGGTGATCATACTTCGTAATCCACACATCCAATAGGGTTTTTACATGTTTAGTTCTTAGATTTTACATTATCGTTTCATTTTATTTAAATTGTTAAATAATGAGGTAATCACTGCATCATCATAATGTCATAAATAATTTAATTTATTTAATGTCTAAAAATTGTAATAAAAATACTATGATGTATGAAATATTTTTAGCTTTCCAATTACTATTTATATTCAAAAATTGGACTTGTATAACCCCATGAAAAGTTTTTTTTAGTAAACCAATACAGGTTTGTTTCATTTTTACTTTTACATTAAATAATAGGAATTAATGTGATTATCTTACCCAAGTGTCTCCATGGGGTCCCAAAAATTGACCAATGGGTTGTCTTTGTCGGCCATGGCTCATAAAATAGGGTTAGGACAAGTTTCAAGTTATTTTCAGTTTATTATAATCTCATTTTTACCTTAAATTACACTAATTACCTCTAATCGCGATTAAAAACTTGAAAGTTTCTATTCACCAAAAAATTATTTTAATCCCATTGAACCACATTTTACATCCTAATGAAAACCATGTATGTCGGATTTTTTAAATTCAAATCACAGAAGTGGTAAAGTTTCATTTAAATGAAAAATCAGTTTTTAAACTATCACTTAGTGGTTTCACTATTCATCAAAAATTGATGCTTTTCAGAAAAATACAAAAAAATCACCCTAACATATAATTGATATCCCGAATTCAAAAATTATGTCTACTTTACAAAATTAAAAACATATAAGTTTAATTAATTAATTTAATAATTAATTCCCGTTGTCGAAACAAATAGCGTGTTTTTAAGAAATAATACCTATTAAAAGATTGACACTAGTTCAAGTCCAATTTCAAAGTGAAATTAATTCCAATGACCACTATTGGATTAAATGTTAAAAATATATTCTAATTTCAATTTAAAACCAATTAAAAAGATAATCTAATCATATAAATAAATTATACTAAAAAGATGATTTGAATTAAAACACAACATTTTCACTATTCATTAAAAAATGAGCTTTATCGGAAAAATACCAAAAATTTACACAAAGTAAATTTTGATGTCCCGAATCTAAAGAATAATTTATTTTTTCATAAATAACATATAAAATTGTCAAAAAGTGGATTTAAAAGAGGTTCTCCATCAAAAGGCGGTTAATCGACCTTTTAAAGAATATTAGAATGTTTGCGCTTAAAATTGGATTCATTCGCATTTTTAATCCTATAACATTTATTGTAAAAAGTAAAAATATTTGACAAACATATATAATCATTTTGTAGTTAGTTCTGTTCATTGGTCATTGTCAGTTTCTTCATCCTCAATCGGAATGACATTAGGTATTGGTAAACGAATATTTGTACGATCTTGGTGACCCCATTCCCAAAACATCTTCATAGGACAAGTGTTTTCATAATGACCATGCACACCACATTTGAAACATTCAATTGATCCTTCAGAAAGAACTTCATTCCCCTTCCTAGAGTCAACTAGATGCTTCCTTTTTTCCATGGCAGGTTCTTGCCTTATGAACTTCATTTCCACATCTATAGCATCTTTCTATCCCTTTGAAACATTTTCCTATGTGTTTCTTTCCACATATTTGACACATAGGTTTTTGAACATACTTACCTTTATGATTATTACCTAAACTTCTGTAGGGATTCATTTCTCGCATATACGATGCCTTATAAAAATCACTAAGGTTCATCTGGTCAATCATGACTCCTGACAGTTGGTTGAGGATAACCACAAGAGTTCTCATTGCAGCTCCCATATCATTCAGTTGTTCTTTCATAAAACTATCATAGTTTTCTTCAAATCCACTATTACTTTGGTGTCTGCTAGATCCAGCCATTTACAAAAACCAAAAAGGTCAGTGTGAGTATATCAGTAAAATCATCATATAATAAATAGGAAGATAAACACCAAGATATACTTATCCAAGTTATCTCAAACTCATTCTAACTTTCAAAAAAAAACAATGACTCCATCTAATATACTAACCATTGCGGTTATACACAACTTGACACTTTTTCATAAGTAACACTCTAACCTCTAAATTTATCTAAACCGACCTCTGATACCAACTATAAGACCTCGGCCTTATACCTTAGTTAATATTGAATTAAATGAATAATTAACATTGAGGATCTTTTCAGGTTTATAGTTTTAGAGAATTAGATCTTAAATCATTCATTATATTCCACATTTAAACAAAGTGGTTACATAAAATATAGTATTCATTTTTTCCCATCAACGGAAACATATTTAAAATAAAACATGGATTCTTTCTTGACACTTCCTTGACACTATCATCATATCATGTACCTTTCCCTTGACCTGTGAACAACATTTAAAAAACTTGGGATGAGCATAAAAAGCTCAGTAAGGGATATAAAAATATGGAAAGGAAAGATGAGTACATGTATACATAAGAATCAATGAAATCATACTTTACTCATAAAACATAATCACTTTAACATACCTCATCAAAACATGAATAAATCATTGAAATCATAAGACATAAAGGTAACTTGAGGCATTCATAGCATTCTTGTGTAGGGAGTAACCCTCTTGGTTACGTTTAGAATACCCATCACAGTATATTCCCTAAATCTCTTTGGAGAAACCTTAACGTTTAACCCCTTCACGTTACCCAATGCATTGGAGAGCTATATCGGGATCACCCACCCTTAGATTATCACGGAACCACCCGTCTTAATAAATAACGCTGAAGAACCATAACACAATCATAGCACATAACCTAAGCATTAAGGAAACATAAAATTCCCACATTGCGATAACAATATAACATTTCAAGATATTTAAATAATGAATCCATTCTAAAAACCATTTTTAAAACCATTTAAAACATTTAATAAAGAGATTTTTGAATCAAAGTGTCCCATACCACTTTGAAGCTTTTAACATTTTAAAATATTAATATCCATATAAATAAATCCTTATAACCATTTTGAAAACATGGATATTAATGAGAAATATTTATAAGAATAAATCATTAATACATTTAAAACGATATTTTAGTTAAAGGGGTTTTAACAAAATGAGTGACCCTTGAATACAATAATTGAGGAATAACATTTAATCAGAACTTGATAATATCACGAGAATAAAGGGATGATATAATATTCCAAAGGACATTATATACACAATATAAGAGTGAACTGGTGCATAAAAACAATGAAGTCTCAATAGAAATGGAAAATGAGATGAAATCCATTATAAAGAAGGTATCCTTAAATTAAGGATAAATCAATCTCATAATTATGTGTGACAAATATCAATACACCCAATATAAGTGGATACTAAGTGTAAAACAATAAAAGGTCATTCACACATATTCAAACGATGAAATATTCAATAAGTACATGTTGAACCCAAAGAAATCGAAATTGGGTTAAGAAGTTTCCTTGGTAAAATTTGACAGCCTAACGACGTCACTTTAAAATTCATAACATTAGTTAATGAGAGAAAATATGGTATCTCATCACTTGGAAATAAAATTTACATCAATAAGGATATATAAGAACATATCCCAACACAAAAAGATGTAAATTAAAATACATAACAAAATAAGTCTTTTTAAAAGAGGAGTGTGAAAGGTTCCCTTATTGATTTGGGGAACTTTCGAAACGTACACCCCATGAAAGAAGGGTCATAAAATGAAGATGTAACTACCCATAAATGAGATTATATTATACAAATAGAAAAATAATGGGCATTACATACACCACACAAAAGGAAATAGTGGCCAATGTAGCATGAATCTCATGGGAATAAAAAGTGAGATGAAAATCCCCTTATGAACATTCGCCAGCCTAACGACGCCACATAAAACATCAAAAAATTGATTGATGAGATCAAATAGGGTCTCTCATCATATTAACATAAAATTTACAGAAAGACGAATATAAAATAACCTCCCCCAACATAATAAAGACGAGCTTAAAATAAGTGACATAAAGGAGAGTACGTTAAAAGAAAGAGAGAGGTTGGATCTCTTATGAAAATTCGGCAGCCTAACAGCACCACTTAAAAATTATAAAAATGAATTGATGAGAGTAAGAGGGGGTATACCATCATTTTAAAATAAAAATTACAGTATGGTTAATTTAGAATAACATCCTCCAACATAAGAACATGGACCATAAATGAAATTACATAAAATAGGGTAGTTGGAAAGAAAGAGAGAGGTTAGATCCCTTACCTCAAGTCTGACTTGACTCGATCGCTCTTTAGTCTCATGAATAATAAACTGAAGTTAATTTATACTTTCATAAAAACTTTTTTTCAATTTTATTATTCATTTTATACAACTTATTTCCATGTTATAAACAATATTTAATCATTTAAGTTAATAATGTTCGTTTTGTCGATATTTGGTACTTAAGTCAAAAATGGACTTCTTACAATTACATGTTGTTTATGTGGACGAAGTTTCATTATATCTAGAATGATATTCATGATTTGGATAACATATATATCATATATATACTGAATATACAATTATTTATAATAGTACATATCATTTAGAGGTATGAAATGAAATGCACCGTTCATGGAGACGGTAAACTGTACGTACGCATGAACGCTACTTCCATTTCTATTTCATATTTAATGGAATTAAAACATAATGATACATAATATTATTATAATTCCAGTATTTTATCATATATAATATTATTAAATCTATCCTTTATATGTACCACGTATGGTATTAACGAATCAAATCACTTTGATGGGGGCGGTAGTCCGCACTTCCTAAAATGAAGATATCGCGTTTACCCATAATGGAAACCATAAAGGTATGCCATAAATGAAAAATACATAAGATTAAGGAAACAATAAACATGTTATATATAATATATAAATATAGTGATATCTTAATGGCCACCTTTGAAGGTGTTAAAAGAATATTGAACAATCATCGTTTCGTGAGGCAGGAATTCACCATCCACAGAAACAGTATGTTTTTCAACCATTAGATATAGGTGTGTGTAAGTGTAGCTTTAATACTTCTTATAACAACATCCTAATATATTAAAGATACTTTAGTTGTTACAAAAGAAATTAATAAAAAGAGTTTATGGGGTTGGAGAAGCAAAATAAAATAAAAGAACACAAGTGAAGACATTACCTTAAAATCGGGTAAATCTTTCTGATTTGAGCTCAAAGGATTCCTTGGGAAGACTTCTGCCCAAAGTGAGGCTTTTAGGAGTAAGAGAGGGATTTTTAGAGACAAAATGGGCAGGTTTTGTCCAAGCCAAGGGCTTTAGAGGTGTGTTTAAAGAGGTAGAGGTGGGGTCCCTTTATAATAGGAGAGGAGGGGTACTCTTGGAAGGTCTTGAAAAGTAACATTATTATAAAATGAATTTCGGATTTTAAAGGTCCCATAATTATATATTTCGAGGATAAGGTTATCATAGTTCTATATCCACACATCCAATAGGTTTTTGACATGTGTAGGTCTTAGATGTTATATTATATTTTCATTTTATTTAAATTGTTAAATAATGAGGTAATTGCTGCATCATCATAATGTCGTAAATAATTTAATTTATTTAATGTATAAAAATTATAATAAAACTACTATGATGTAGGAAATCTTTTTATATTTCCAATGAGTATTTATAGTCAAAAATAGGACTTTTATAACCCCATGTAAAAATAGTTTTAGTAAAACAATACATGTTTGTGTCATTTTTACTTTTACTTTAAATAAAAGGCATTAATGTAATTATCTTACCCAAGTGGCTCCATGGGGTCCCACAAATAGACCCATTGGTTGTCTTGGTCGGCCATGACTCATAAAATAGGGTTAGTACAAGTTTCAAGTTATTTTCATTTTATTATAATATCATTCGTACCTTAAATTACACTAATTACCTCTAATCGCGATTAAAAACATAAAAGTTACTATTCACCAAAAAATTATTTTAATCCCATTGAACCACATTTTACATCATAATGAAAACCATGTATGTTGTATTTTTGAAATTCAAATCACATAAGTGGTAAAGTTTCATTTAAATGAAAAATCAGTTTTTAAACTACCACTTAGTGGTTTCACTATTCATCAAAAATTGAAGCTTTTTAGAAAAATACCAAAAATTCACCCTAAGCTATATTTGATATTCTGAATTCAAAAATGATGTCTATTTTAAAAAATTCAAAACATATAAGTTTCATTAATTAATTGAATAACTAATTCCCACTGTCAAAACATATAGCGTGTTTTTAAGAAATAATATCTATTACAAGATTGACACTAGTTCAAATCCAATTTCAAAGTGAAATTAATTCCAATGACCACTATTGGATTAAATGGTAAAAATATATTATAATTTCAATTTAAAACCAATTCAAAATATAATCTAATCATATAAATAAATTAGATTAAAAAGTGTTTTTGAATTAAAATACAACATTTTTCATTATTCATTAAAAATGAACTTTATCGGAAAAATAAAAACAAATTACACAAAGTAAATTTTGATGTCCCGATTTTAAAGAATAATTTTATTTTGTCAAATACAAGACATAAAATTGTCAAAAATTGGATTTAAAAGAGGTTCTCCATCAAAACGCGGTTAATCGACCTTTTAAATAATATTAGAATGTTTACGCTTAAAATTGGATTCATTCACATTTTTAATCCTCTAACATTTATTGTAAAAAGTAAAAAAAAATTGACAAACATATATAATCATTTTTTAGTTAGTTCTGTTAATTCCCTCATTACAACAGATAGGTGTTAACTACCATTTAAAATAAAATTATTTTATTATTAGAGTGCAACATAAGATTTCAAAGGAACTCGTGTTGCGTATTGGGTAAGCCATCGAGCATAGCGTTCCCTTTAAATATTAAAATTTTATTCACATATAGGGATAAATATAAAAATGTTATATTCTTTATTTACCTGGGGTGTTACACGTGGCTAGGATGGCCACGCCATTGGGGGGGGGGGGGGGGTTGGCGCGCCACCTAACTTCAAAAGGAACTGGTGCCTAGCGCCAGTTCGGTGTGCCGTGGGACTTGGATGGGTCCCGCCTTATTGAGCACTGCCGGCGGCCACCTCATCCGGCTGCCCCCCTTCGACCGCCGCGACCTTTGGCCGCGGTCCCTCTTCAGCGTGGCGCCGCGCCCCTTCATCTCGACCCGCCCTGGCTGTGGTTCTTCATCTCCGGCGCGACGCCATGGGGTCGCACCCCTCCGCTGTGGTCCAGATGGCCGCGACCCTCTGCTGGCCTCTGCACGGCACGACGACGCCATGTGCCTCCACCATCAACCCAACGATAACAACAACAAGGGGGGGGGGGTCGTACCGTGTTCGTGCGATCTGATCCCTCCTCATTATGTTGTTAACATTCGGCATATCTCAACCATCATTTGATCGATGGAGATCAGAAATAAAACTCATACAGAAAACAACTCAAATCCCCCTACCTCGAGTTCGTTGTTCGTTGACGTGAGAAATAATTCGAAGTTGTCATCGTACATTGCCACTGTCACACGCCGTTGATTTTGGGGTCAAGTGTCATCCTCATTCTTCATTGGAGATGGTGAATTCTTTGTTGGGGAGTAGTTCTACAGGCACTCCCTTTATCCTTCCCCAATCCAAATCCTCCCAAAAAGAATAGTAGCGAAATTGTTGTGTCTCAACAATTTAATCGTTGGCTTGGCTTAATTAATTGGCAGAATTAATTAATGGTAGGTGGCCCCATTAAAGTTGATAATACCAATGGTTATCTCCAATTAAAGGGGAGTTCAAGAGGTTTGGGTGGTACCCAACTCTAGAAATTCAATTGGGGGGTTTAGGATCGGGTGGTCCCCACCACCACAACCTACACATGGGAGGTTTCAAGGATAAAAATAAAATAAAAGTTTATTTTATTTTATTTCTATTTTCACGAAAAAACCAGAATCTATCTTTCACCCTCGACCCACTATGGTCGAGGTGGAGGTCTCCATAAGTGAATATTGGAATTGCGGGTTCAATGGTACCCTAATATTTTAATTCCAAGCATCGGTTCAAAAGTTATGAAATACTGCTCACACGTTTACTGAACGTATACAAAAAAAAGTTCGGAAAATTATTATTAGCCACCATCATCCAAATTCAGTCGAGGTTTGGCTCTGCCTAGGTGAAACACGCCCCAACAAACCCAATGGTACTCTCATATTTTCAATCCAAGTTACCATTTAGAGGTTATGAATTTTACAATAAAATAATTGGCACTGAATTATTTTATTTACAGCCAAAACTAACTTTTTCTGGTGTCCTGCGCTGACCAAAGTTAGTATACGATTAAAGAAATCTTACCCTCACAAGTTCAACGGTGGTCTCAGATTTTTAATCTAAGTAACCATTCGTGAGTTATAAGCATTTGAAAAATAAAACTTCTTTACTTAATTATTTTATTAATGATTATTCCATTTTCGGGATTTCTCACAGGAGGCCCGCGCCGACTAAACATAAGTCACGCCTAGGGTAAACCTGACATCCTGAGCACATTAGTGCCCTCAAATTTCTGATCCGAGTAACCGTTTAAGAGTTATTCGACTTTTTCAGGAAAAATGCTTATGCACACTAATTTAAGCTTAACAATACTTCGATGGATCATTCCGGGCACTCCGGGCCTCAGAATCGTGTGAGGTAAGATTTCAAAGACTCATAAAATTCCCATATATTTTTAAAAAATCACATAGAAATTCGGGGTCTTTACATTCATCCTACCCCAGGGCATTATGTCCCCGTAAGCTACAACTCGGACTAAGGGACCAAATGTGGGTAGTGAACACGCATCTGAACCTCCTACTCCCATGTGCTCTACTAGATGTTCCCGTGCTACCAGGGAATGTGCACCACAGGTATCAACCATCCATGTAGGACTCGTTCTTGTCGATCCTCATTCCCCACTGGAACCTCCGAGAATTTCACCATGTCATCGATGTCCATCTCCCCATGGTGGATGATGTGGGATGGGTCATGCACGTATCTCCTCAGCTGGGATACGTGGAAGACAACGTGTACCCGGTGCAACTGAGGTGGGAGAGTTAAGCTATAAGCCACCTTGACAACTCTACTATGGACCTGGAAGGGTCCGATGAACCGCGGAGATAACTTTTTGCCTCGGCCTAAACTCTGTAGACCTCGTCGATGTGAGACTCGTAGAAAGACGTGGTCTCCATCCTCAAACTCTAGAGGTCTCTGTCTCCTGGATGTACATGGAATACCCTTCACAAATTCCATGGATATCTGATCCTACATCCACTCTGGGACCTCCAAAGGCTGAACCAAGTCTACTTTTACCTATTGTTCTGCCTTCACATGCTGACAAGTGATGCATCGTGATAGAAAATCTGCAACTACTTTCTTCATTCCGGGCCACCAGTGCTGTCTTCGGAGGTCTCGATATATCTTTGCAACTCCTGGATGTAATGCTGGAGGAGATGTGTGGAACTACGACAACACTTCCTCCTAAAGTGCATATGGTACCATAGTACTTCCTCTGAAAATAATGAAGTGCTCCCCACCTTCAGAAAATCCATCAGGTGCCTGCCTTGTGGATATCTGAGCACGTCGCGTCTCACAGTCAACATCCCCACATTGTGCCTCCCTGAATCACTGAAGAAGTGGAGGAGTGACTATAGAAAGGATTCTCCATCTCTATCCACAAAGGATATTTGCAATGTGGCCAGCTGCTCCTTCACCTCTCCTAGAAGCTGCATTCATGATCTCCTACTCAGAGCATCTGCTACAAAATTCCTCTTCCCAAGAGTATATACTATCTCAAAGTTGTAGTCCTGGAGGAACTCAAGCCAACACCATTGTCTCAGGTTCAGGTCCTTCTACGAGAAGATGTACCTGTCACTCTGGTTTTTAGATTAGACTGTAAAATGCTCGCCCATCAAATAGTGTTGCCACATCTTCAAGGCAAAGACCACTGCTACTAATTCTAGGTCATGGGTAGCGTAGTTCTGCTCGTGCTTTCTCAACTATCAAGAACTATAAGCGATCAATGCTCGATCCTGCATCAGGACACACATAATGTCTGGTCCCTGATTCATTGCAATAGAATACGTACCCATTGCACTCCTCTGATATCCTCAAGATGGGCGCACTAGTCAGCCTCTGCCTCAGCTCTTGAAAGCTCTACTGGCATATCTCTGACCACATAAAGGGTTTCCCCTTCTTTGTCAAGGGTGATAGTGGTGATGCAAATATGGAGAAGTCTGGAATGAACATTCAGTAGTATCCATCCAAAGAATATGTCCCTCCCCCCTTTTCGGGGTAATCCTGGAAACATATTTTCAAAAGATGTCCCCATGTATTGTCACTCCTGTTTGGAACTGAAAACTCAGAGCTCCTACTACCATGAGGGTAAGGATATCTGATTCAAGAGTGATCAGATGCACCCTCCTATGCATGAGTTTAACATGTGATTCCTGGGTTTCCTTTTTTGCCGACTAAGGAAAACCTCCTCCCAAAGTTGTAGATAAACCAAAATTTTTTTTCCTAATATAGTCAATCTGTGTATGAAATGTGGTTACCCAATCCATACCCAAAATAATGTCGTAAGGCCTCAATGCGGCCACCAAGTGGTTCCAACCAAAACTCTCACCTCAAGGGTAAGATCACACCATCGGTGTAAGTGCGATTATCATGTCTCTTCCCAAATGTATCTCCAGACGTGAGGGTGAAGTCAACAGTTTAACTGGAAACTATAGTTCTGGGATAAGATTCATGGAAGGAAGGAATGATTCGTATCTATGTCCATTGATACGGTAGCTAGTATTAGACATAGATCATACCTTGAATCATTCCTAGAGCCCTTGGGTGACACTCCTTGACCGCATGTAGCTACTCTCTTCCCCTTCCCTCCAGCTCCCTGATCTTGACATGGATTATAAGGTGGGTGGTTATAACATGTCAAAATGTACACCACCTCATGCTTCACTCCTAGCTCCTCTTCCACATCTGCTGCCCTGCAGATTCACCTGTCCTTAACACTTCCTATTCCTGAAACAGCTCACATGCCCAAGTCTCTGAGACTAGCGCCAGTTCGCAGCTTCCCACTACTAACATTCACTTGCTTTATCTGCTCAGCCAAAGAACATTCAACCACAATGGTTCTCTCTGGCACCCTAACATAAGTATGAAAGCATAGAGAAAAAAGTGATGGCTCATATGTCCTTAAACAGACCTCGCTCAGAGGTCCGAGCTCTAAATCATTGATCATATTGTATTCATTGAGTACCAAGAATGATCGGTATGCCTCGATGAATACTCAGCTACCAACATGTCGTTCTGCCGAAGCTATATAAGCTCTAAACAACTCTCAGACACCTCCTCAAGCCAGTCCTCAGCTGCATGTGGGTCGGGCTCACCTCGGAACCTGAGGGGTATCTGATGCTGAAACATGTGTAAGGCACAAGGCCTACATGTGTCATCTACCAGTGCCACTGGTTGTAACTATTGATTAACATGCATTGTTATAGCTGTCACACTACCAGAAGGTAAAATCTCCGGAATCGGTCCACGTACCAAAGCCTCATCACTATTCGGACCATCCTCATGGTCACTCACTGAAAAAAAGACTAGTAGCTAAGATCACCATTTGCTCACCTAGTGTCTCAACTAGGCAGAAAACTCTAGCATTCACCTCCATCCAATCCTCTGCTGCATGAGAATTTGTCTCGCCTCATAACCTCAGAGGCCATTAATGCTAGAACACATGCAACACGCTCTGTCGGCGTGCACCGTCCGCTAGTACGGCTGGTGGCATCTGCTTCCCAATGAGTGGTGGTGCTTCTAGGACACCACCCAAAGGTGAAAACACAGTAAGAGGTCCTTGCACGGAGCCTCATTTCTCAGTGGGTCATCATTGTGTACTCTCTCAGAACACTAACTTTATTTCAACGTGGAAGAATCCTGAATAGATGAAACACTGTCAAAAAATTATACCAGGTGAGCTAACCTGGTTAAGCTAACTTAGGAAAACTTTTGAAAACACACACACAATCAGTGTTTTCATGCACTGAGTCGGAAATCAGAAGTCAGGGTCCTTGTGTATGGATATGTTGACTGTCACACCAACACTATACTCCCTGAACTGAAAACCACAATCACTACACTTAACACTATTTGTTTACAGAAAAGATCAAAGTCCAATGTTCTACATTAGAACCAACTCCTTTGATACCAATTTGTCATGACCTGGCCTCGGGGCCTGTGCCGTGACAACCCAAAGCCCGCCTTCCATAGGCTAATGGGATGGCTACTAGAACGAAAGACGATTCCCCAATAAAAAGGGAAGGCATTGCCTTTAAACCTGTAACACACACATTCTGAACACAAGCAGAGGAAGCAACAATTACTAAAATAGAAAATAAAGGTGTGCTGAAAGTAAGTGGGCCAGTATACAAACCCAACTGATCAACAAGTACAAGTACAAGTAAAAAGGGAAAACACCTCCTGGATCATCCACTGTGAAATCCTACCTGAAGGGTAGGTACAGATACCGAACAAATCATCCCTGAGGTACATCCCATCTAGTCCAGCTCTGAGCAGCCTCCCGTACGTCACCCTCAACCTCGATCACTATTGACCATCATCCGCACAGAACACAACAAGGTGTGAGCGAAGCCCGTGCAAGGGTGAGTATAACAATACTCAGTAGGGGACCCTGAGACCCCCAATGGTCTCCCAGAATCAAATAAGGATAAACCATAGTAGTACGATACAATCGCGAAGTATCAACCATCCCTACATAGGTATATGCCCATACATATACCTAAGTTACCAATCACAGTCCGACTCCATCACTCAAGCCCAAGCACAACCCATTCCACAAAGTATGTAAAGCCAATCATCTCGATGATAACAACTGAAAGACAAGACTCAGTTCACTCAATTAGACAACTCATGAAGAGGGGTATAGATGATTAGATGTATCCACTGAATCATCTCCTCTGTCAAACCCACGTAGGATCCTGGAACAATATCAGCGCTGTCAAACCCACAAAGGATTCCGATATAAAAGTCATCACTGTAAAACCCACAGGGGATCCCAGTCCAGAACCATCACTTTCGAACCTACGTAAGATCCTGGTATAGTATCATCATTATTGAACCCATGGAGGATCCCGGTACAGTAGTCTGTCCATGTAGGATCCTATCATCTCAGTCGCAGCCAGCCATTGGGTTCCTGTACACAGCACGCTCGATTCCAATAGGGTTCGCTCATTGATCCAAGTTTTGATACATTAAATTCCATGAGTCTTGAGTTTATATATCCTGTAGTTCTATATCATCATAAGGAACTCAACGCGATAGATGGAACATCAATCAGACGCTCAGTTAGTGAGTTATTGGCATTTCCATTCAAGGGGCCCGGTTGGTTTTTAGGTTCAAACCAACCTGAACGTAAACCAACTATGTACAAACTCAAGTGGGGTACCCCAAAAGAACCATCCTGCTCTAAGCCTTCCATCGCCGCAGAAGGTTCGTCGTTCAGACACCCGTAGCCAAAAATACGAACAAAAAAGTGATTTCGGGTTACGGGTCCGGACATGGGTCTGACCCGGTCCATGGGTCTAACCCGGTCCGATGGAGTGGCCCGGCCCAATGGCGGCTCACCCCACATGGTCGGACTGTGTGGCCTGGCTGGGCGGCCTATGTGGCCAGGCTGGCCATGCTGCGAGGGTGGGGGGGGGGTGCCGCGCCCCCAGCTTCCAAAGGAACAGACGCCTAGCGCCAGTTCAGAGTGTGGCAGTACTAAGACAGGTCCCACCTTGTGGAGAGCCCCCCCCCCCTTTGACCACAGTGGCCATTGGCCGGCGTCCCTCTCCAGCGCGGCGTGACGACACTACACGCCTCTGCCATCAGCACAATGAGAACAACAACAAAGGGGGTGGGGTCGGACTGTGTTTGTGTGGTCTGAGCCCTCCTCGTTACATTGTTAACATTCAGCATATCTCAACCATCATTTTATCGACGAATATTGGAAATAAAACTCATATATAAAACAACTCAAATCTCCCTAGCTCGAGTTCGTTGTTCATTGATGCGAGAATGAAATTGAAAATGTCGTCATACATTGCGCATGTCACACACTGCTGATTCCAGGCTTGAGAGTCCTCTTCATTTTTCATTGGAGATGGTGCGTTCTTCGTTGGAGAGTAGTTCTCCAAGAACTCCCTTTCTCCTTTGGCAATCCAAATCCTCCCAAAATGAAAAGTATCCAAATTGTTGTGTCTCAATAATTTAATTGTTTCCTAGGATTAATTAATTGACAGAATTAATTAATGGTAGGTGGAACCATTAAATTGTAGAATAATGATGGTTATCTCACCTTAAAGGAAAGTTCAAGAGGTTCGGGTGGCCATAGAGGATCCAGGTTCAGTCTCGTCACAATCGAACCCATGGAGGATCCAGGTCCAGTCTCGTCACTATTGAACCCACTGAGGATCCAGGTCGAGTCTCATCACTGTCAAACCCACGGAGGATCTAGGTCTAGTCTTGTCAATGTTGAACCCACGGGCAGGGCCGCCATCGGGTCGGGCATCCCTCGGACTGGGCCAACAACTCAGGCCAGGCCAACCACTCTGGAAGAGCCACCCCCTTCAACTGGGTTGGACCCACGGACCTGACCCGAACCCGCTATGGCACGATTACACCTTTTAGCCCGCATTTTGGGATACCGGTGTCTGAACGACGAACCATCTACAGCGACGGAAGGCTTAGAACATGACAATTCTTTTGGAAATCCCCACTTGAGGTTTGGATGCAGTTGGGGTATGACCGGGTTGGTTTGAACCTAAAACCAACCGGGCCCCTGGAACAGAAATTCCAATAACTCATAGACCGAGCGTCCAATTGACACACCTTCTATCGCATTAGGTTCCTCAAGATTAGGGGAATATACGGGATACATAAACTCTAGACTATCTGGTAGTTGATGTATCAACATTTGGCTTGTGGTGCAGACCCTCACAGAATCGAGCGTGCTATGTACAGGAACCCTATGGATGACAGTGACGAGACTGGACCGGGATCCTCTGTAGGTTCGACAGTGACGAGACTAGACATGGATCATCTACGGGTTCGACAATGACAATAGTGGACATGAATCCTCTGTGGGTTCGACAGTGATGAGACTGGACTTGGATCCGCTGTGGGTTCGGCAGTAACGAGACTTGACCTGGATCCTCGGTGGGTTCAACAGTGACGATACTGGACTTGGATCCTCTGTGGGTTCGACAACGACAAGACTGGACCTAGATCCTCTATGGGTTTGACAGTGATGACTTTTGTACTGAGATCCCACGTAGTATCGATAGCTTCGACAAACTTCTGTTTTAGGTTTCTACAGATATCTGCCGTTTGACACTGAAAGATGATTCAGTGGCCACAACTAATCAAATCTTACTCACTTTTTAAGTTGTTTGTACCTGGTGTGAGATGATTCATTACCTTCATTTTTACCTCACGTATGAGATGTGTACTCTTGACGACTAAGGTATATGTATGGGTAAATACCTATGTAAGGGTGGATGTTTCTTCATGGATATTCCTTCATGGTTGTTTCTTCGTGGATGTGTTGTAGTGAAGCCCACATGGCTTTCTTCTGTGATCTGTACCTATGGGATAAAACTTGTGTTTTACTTTCTTTGTGGAGTGTTTCTACACTTGTGGAACATAATGTGGTTGGGCTCAAGAGTTGGAGCTGGTTTGTGATTGGTAACTTAGGTTTATATATGGGAATATACCTAAGTAAGTTTGGTTGATACATTGGGATTGTATCTTTCTACTATGGTTTATCCTTGGTGGATTCTGGGAGACCTTCGTGGGTCGTGGGGTCCCCTACTGAGTATTGTTATACTCACCCCTGGACGGGCTACACTCGTAACTTGTTGTGTTCTGTGAAGATGACGATTAACAGTGATCGAGGCTAAGGGTGATGGATGGGAGGCTGCTTGGAGATGGACTAGACGGGATGTACCTCAGGGACGATTTGTTTGATATCTGTACCTACCCATCAGTTAGGATTCCCCAGAGGATGATCCAGGAGCTGTTTCCCCTTTTTACTTGTACTTGTTCTTTTTGTTCAGTTGGGTTTGTATACTAGACCACTTACTTTCATCACACCTTTCTTTTCAAAATTAGTTATTGCTGGTTATACTACTTGTGTTCAGACTATGTGTGAAACAGGTTTAAAGGCAATGCATTCCCTTTTATCAGGGATTCACTTTTGGTGTTAGTCGCTAGCCCCTGGCCTATGGAAGGTGGGTTTGGGGTAGTCACGGAACGGGCCCCAAGTATGGGTCATGAAAAATTGATGTAAAGAAAAGGAATTTTCATGGAAGTTTGTTTCTTAAATACATGAGAATTTTACGAGTCTGCAGTTTCTGGCGGTGCTTGATTTTGAGGCCCGGTGTGCCTAGAATCGATTTCTGAAGTTTTATTCAGGTACGTTCTAAAAACGTACGTATGATATTTTATAACATTTGAACTGTTGCTCGAAATTGAAATCTGAGGGCACCGTTGAGCTCGTAGCGTTGGTGATTTCTAAGTGAGACCTTCACCGCAGTTGTATTCTAGAGAGAATGGAAGTTAGTTTTTGGACTTTTTTAAAGGTAATGCTTTGGTCAAAGACCAAAGCATAATTTATTGATAAGCAAAAAAGGATTACAAAATGTGAAAGGAAGGTATTTTTTTTACAATCTCTATCAAAAAGATATAATAAGTCAGAAGGAATAGCGTCTAGCCAAGTCATGCTTTGATGGACTCCTTTGTTGGATAGAGTATCAGCAATGACATTTGCATCACAGTAGGCATGAGTAGCTATATAGTCAATCCCATGGAGAAAATTAAGGCAGTTCATCCAACGAGCGGTGAGAGACCAGGCTAGGTGGATGTTGCCATTCCAGATGGCATGTATAATAGTGGTTGAATCACTTTCAATCCATATCTTTCGCCAAACTCTTTGAAGAGAAAATTCAACAACATGTATGACGCCGAGAATTTCTGCCTCCAGAGATGAAGAGTGACCACATCCAACAAAGAAACATCCCTGACATTGACCAGCTGAGTCTCTGAAGATGGCACCACAACTGGAAGGACCAGGGTTGCCTTTGGAAGCACCATCAACGTTTACTTTGATCTATCCTGGCATTGGAGATTTCCGAAACACTTCAAAGGAGCGTTTAGGCTTTGGGAAAATGCCAGGTACATGAAGATGACGAAGGATCATAAGATCACCAACTGAGTTGTTGCAACAGTCCTTTTGAATTGAGGCTGCTTCATGAATTTCAAGAAAAATTCAGGACTTCCCTGCATTAAGATTGAGAGAGTGATTATTGTGAATGAGATCATTTCTAACATACCAGAGTTCATGCAGGAGTTCCATCACTGCCACAAGAAATAGATTTTTGACCTGCAGGGAAGCATCATGTCTAGTGAAATTATTTAGAAATAAAGGAATTGAATCATTAATGGGCTTTCTGCAATTAAAAAGATCAAAGATGTAATTCCAAAGATCAGAGGCCATCTCACAAGATAGAAAAAGTTGATTGTCATATTCCCTATGCTGGTTACACAGACGACACATAGAACAAAGAGAAATGCCAAAGATTTGCAGACTAGTTTCCAAAGGTAGTCTATTGTGCGCAATGCGCCAAATAAGGGTAAGCCTGGAAGGTTTAATCCAGGGTTTGTTAAATTTATTCACACAAGAAAAATTAGGTTCATGGTCAGAGAAATTATGTTTATAATAGCTTTTAGAATCTAGACTTCCATTAGATGAAGGTTCCAAAACAAGGAAATCACCAATAGAAGAAAAATTATAATTCTCAATAGCTTGCATAATAAAATCAGGAAGATCACAATCAGGAGATTGCAAGACCTCTTTTACAGACTGATTAGTATCTTCAGGAAGATTACTAGGGGGTAACAAATAAATCAGAGGGCTACCACACCATTTTCCACACCAAAATTTAATGGAAGAATCAGCACTGACAATCCATCTAGAATTTTTCAGGATTTTGTGATAAGAGTCCCAAATGGAAGGCTAGATGGAAGAGTTAATGAAATTCAGATTACCTTTTGAAAGCTTAGAGAAAAAACTATGTTTTAGAAAATTAGTAGCTTTAGAAGAAGAGTTAATGATGTGCCAAGTAAGGTAGGCCTGAAGAGCATCATTTAACAGCTTTAAATTTTAAATTCCAATTCCACCATTAGCAATGGGTTTACAACAAGAATTCCAAGGAATTGTGACAAGCTTCTTTTCAAAAATGCTTCCAGAATAAATGTTGTTTTTAATATAAGTATTAATTTTTCTAAAAATACCAACGAGCCATTTATAGACCATAAGGGAGTAGACAATTTTAGAAACAATGGTCGATTTAACCAAACAGATTCTCCCAGCCATGGAGAGAGACTTCCCTTTCCAATTATCTAGTTGATTTGGAGGTGGGGGCCACCACACCATAACCTCCAATGAGAGGTTATGGTGGTGGGGCCCACCTGCACATAACCTCCATTGAGAGGATAATAAACGTGGGGACCACACGAGCTTAAACCCCATGTAACTCTTGGACTTCCCCCCATAATTGTGCCAACCCTCTCTTCATTTATTTCTAACTCCCCACCTCCCCTATATGGATTTTGAATCCATTCTACCCTAATTAATTAAATGAGTTTTCTCATTTAATTAAAAACAACTCTTTGTGTTGTTGTGCCAACAAATAATATACTTTTCCTCTATTATTTTTGGTTGGCATCTTGGTACAGCTTGGAGAACCCTTGGAGAATGCTCTCAACGGAGAACCGTTCTTCCAACGAAGAACATGAAGAATGTGAAGAACGCGAAGAATGTCGTCGAACATCTTATTCCTTGTTCAACCGGATCAAAGGATAAAGTTGACCATGAAGAATGTTGATGACGCTTCTTCCTCGGTCTCCTACCCCGGACTCTTCCCGACGTCGACGAATCGACGCCTCCATCCCGCGACCTCGTCAACGATCAACAACAAGTGAGGGAGGGGTTTGAGTTTTTTATTACATTCTACGTCATACAATATTTTGGAATACGTTATGCCAATTGATGTAAAAATAACATGGAGGGTTCGGACCGCACGAACACGGCCCACCACTCCCCCTTTGATCTTGTTTGTTGTTGATGACGGAAGCGGACAACGGTGTCCGACCGCGATGAAACTAGTGGTGAAAGACCGCAGGGTCACTGGAAAGGCGCGGCACCGTCGTGCATCAAAGATGAATGTTGGGACGGGGCGAAGCCGGACCGCGGCGAAGGTGGCACTATGTCGTCACATCGCGCGGTAGAGCAGGGGGCCGCGACCATGAGGGGCAGCGGCAAAGGAGGCGTGGCGGTGTCGCACCACATGATGGAGATGAGCTACGACCAGGGCAGGCCACGATGGAGAGGCTGGGAGTGGCTCTGGCATGCCACGCCTGAGAAGGACCGTGACCTTAGGCCGCGACGAACAGTGGAGGGTAGCCGGCAGAGCCGACCCCCAGCACACGCTACAGGCGAGACCTGAAGGGTCCCATAGTTACTAGAACTGGCACTAGGCACTGGTTCTATTACGGTCAACAGGGGGCGTGAAACCCCCCCACTGTGTGGCCAGCCATGCCCCACAGCTGGCCGGCAAGGCCACACAACCATCCAACACGCGGCCTGCCGACCGGGCCACACAGCCAGCCGGCACGCGGCCCGACCTCCAGGCCACGTGGCCATCCCACACGCGGTTCGACCGCCGGGCCCCAAGGCCAGCCAGTAAGCGGTCGGCCAGCCGGGCCACACGACCAGCCAGCCGGGCCGCGCCTCCATGCTGGGCCGCCCCTTAGGGCTGGGTCGCGCCTTTAGGCGGGGCCGGGTCATCCCTTTAGGCCGGGACACCCATTCGGACCGGGTCAAACCCTGGTTCAGACCCAGGTTAGGTTGGGTCAGTCTGACTGGGTCAGACCGGACCCATACCTGCCATACCCGAATACATCTATTCACCCATAACTCGAGCTATGGGTGTTCTAACGAAAAACTGTCTACAGTGACAGAAATCTTAGAGAGAGATAGTTCTTTTGGCATACCCCACTTGAGGTTTGGACACAATTGGGGTATAGTCTGGTTGGTTTGAACCTGAAATCCAATAGGGCCCCCAAAACGGAAATGCCAATAACTCACAAACCGGGTGTCCGATTGACGCGTTGTCAGTTTCATTGAGACCCCTATGACATGGCAGTCCATCGAGATACTTCTTCATGGAAATTCACGATAGTTGGAGTTTTTCTTAGTAGCTAATAGAGCGGATCCTCCCGGAGACGAGAAGATAGAGTGCGGAGACCTAGTAACTGATAGACCGAATGACTACTTGACTGATTTGACTCGAAGTGATTCGACTAGCCTAGTGGGGAGCACCCGATATTTGGTGGTAGACCCATCGTGGAGGAGTGCCTAGTATTTGGCGGCATACCCGCAATACTTAATAGGAGGATTACCTCGGTAGTCTATTAGGGGGAGTGCCCGGTATTTGGTGGCATACCCACAATAGAAGAGCGCCTGGTATTTGGCGGCAGACCCGTGTTACTCGACATGAGGAGTACCTCAGCAGTCCAAGGTTAGTGAGAAGTGCCTTGGTGTCGCGACATGACCAATGTTCTCGACAGAGGAGGAGTTCTCCAACAGCCATGGTTTTGATAATGAAAATCCAGGTTTGAGCGGAGTCAATGATCTTTGTGTTTTTCTTCATGATTGAGATGTGTTAGTAGATAACTTAGGTATATGTTTGGGAATATACCTATGTAATGGTTATCTGTTGATTCGTACATTGTGGCTTATCCTTCTTGGATTTTGTGAGACCTTTAGGGTCTCGGGATCCCTACTGAGTATAGTTATACTCACCGCTTCATGGGCTATGCCTGCACCACAATGTGTTGGATGTAGACGACGGACAACCCTGACCGAGGCGGAGTGTACGAGGACTGGACGTTACCCATAGTTAGACCTCACAACGAGTCGGTACCTGGAGGATATAGATAGACGTGGAGCGCTGAGGAGGCTATCTGTACCTACCCTTCAAGTAGGATCTATGGTGGATGGTCCAAGAGCTGCTAGACATGTAGAGACCCGAAGCTTGACGAACATGGACATTACATTACTTTTTCAGAATACTTAATACATAACAAAAACAGACACACAAGGACCCTAATAGTTTAGTGTCTTTGGAAACTCAGAATATAAACATCTAATCATGTTGAAAGATCTTCAACATCTCCCATAACGATCTTCCCCTTTTCGTTTCCTTACATAAAACCTTTCTTTATTTCTGGGGGAAATAGAACATAAAAAGGGTGAGCTCAAATGCTCAGTAAGGGAAAACATAGAGAACATAAAACAATCCATAATCATTTAAAAGCAAAAACATGAACATGAAATATAAACCATAAAACCTCGAGCAAAGAAATAAATCTTGGAAGTAAGAAAGGCATTTATCATAAAGGAACATCAATCACGATAACATATCATGGGAATAAAACATGTAATTGTTGAAACCATTCAGTACTTGTTATGATTTCCATAGTAGCTAAGGCATTGCTGCCAAGACCATCTTAGTGGACAAAGTCCCTTTCTGAATCAAGTTCACTCCTCATTTCAGTCCTGTAACACTGAACTGGATTAACTTACCATTCCAGCCATGTCTATCTCATGAGATATAAATCTTTACCCAATTCATTGGAGGGAGATATAGGTCCCACCCATCTCATAATGAAATCATTCTTACTTGTGCCACAAAATAAACTTAAAACATTCATTATAACCCAAAGAATAAAATGTGTTTCATAAACATCATCCCATCATTTCATAATCCATATAAAACAAATGGATATTTCAGTATAATAAAAGTGAAACCATGTAAATCATAGAGACATTATACTTGAAACATACACATATGAAACAATTTCATCTTAGATGGAAAAATGTTTTTGATAAAACACTTTAAATGAATTCTTGAGGAAAATATCATTTATTCTTCAAAATCAATTTTTTTTTCACAAAATGTCATTTAATTTTAAAATAAAGAGATTTTGTTGAAAATAGTCATGAAATATTTTGGGGTAAGATTCATGAAAATAAGTCTTTATAAAACCGTAAAAACCCTTTCATGCCGTATATGTTAAAAAAACATTCTTCTCGTACTTTTGTCGGAAAAGTCAAAAAGTACCTTGTAGGGTAAATAAAAGAAAGATTCCTTCCATAACATGGGGTAAAAGTAAAAAATGGGTAAAAAAACATTAAAAATACATGAATACACTTTTAGAAAACATGTACATGGATGCTATCAATAACCCCAGTAAGTACTTACGAATAAGAAATCTCAGATAAAAATGAGATTTGAAAAATTATCCCTTACCTTAGGTCCGATATGATTCGTACGTATCCCAACTTCCTTTATAATGATTTAAATAATGTCATTGACTTATTAAAGAATCATATTAATTGTTATTATATCATATATGGTTCGCTTATGACTTTATATTACCTGTTCTTTTGTAAATTTTTGTTACATTATCATTTTGGGTAAAATCGTTTCATTTGTCATTCGTGTTTTAACCTATAATTATTCATATGATTACTTAGATCATGATTACTTATATCCAGAATGTAAAACATTATTTATATATAATATATATTCAGAATATACATATATATAATATATTGATAAGTGGAAAGAAATACATTGTTCATAGAGAGAGTAGTCCGCACGTACGCATGAACGCTGTTTTCGTTTCCTTATTGAATTGAATGGAATTAAGTAGATGATATATATATATATGTATAAATAAATACAGTAGCTTCATTATGTCATATATTTCATTATTATTCAGTATATATACTTTATAATCATTCTTTAATGGTTAATCATGGAAAATTAATCTCATCGCATTCGTGGAGATGGTAGTCCGTACGTACACACGAGCGATGATATCATTCCCATGATCATGGAATTGTATGGAAGTGTATGTATAATATTAAAGAATCAATATAAATTTACAATAACCATATATAGTTATTTATTTACACCATTATACCCATCCATGTAAGGTGGTGGTGGAAAATAGATTACACCACGACGTGGAGACGGTATTCCGTACGTACGCACGCGCGGTGATTTCGTTGTCCATAGGATGGATAGATGGTGAAATAGGGTTGTTTCATACTTATAATAATATATCAGTATATGGGTGATACTGATGTTATTACTTCATAATTAAACAACTAAAGAAGAAGAAGTGGAAGAAGAAATAAAGTTGAAAGAATCGGTAATGGACATTACCTCTTCTTTGAAGCGCCTCTTTGATACCTCCTTTTAGGGAACTAAAATTGGTCTTTGAAGAAGAAAATGACCTATAGGATGTTTATAGGGAAGTGGAGAAGATAATTTGTCAGGGTATGGCCAAGCATGATGGCTCAAAGTGGTGTGAGGAGGAGAGGGATGAGGTGCCCTTTTATAAGGGAGGAGAGGGGCACCTTTGGAAAAACTAAAAATATTATTTAATTATAAAGTCATATTCGGTTTATAATAGCTCCAAATTTATTTATTTAGAAGATAATGTGGGGATGGGTCCAAATCCTCTCATCCAATAGAATTTAGACAAGTTTAGGTTTCTATTTTAACCTTATCATTTAGATTTAACTTTAAGTTAAATAATTTTACTTTTACCGTGTCTTCTTGTTTTCTTACACTATAAGGTTAATAAAATTATGTTAACAAGCCAAAAGAACCCCAAGTTGTTTACTATTAATATATATAACCTTATCTACGTCATTTGGCCGAACCTTAGATTTTTAGAAAAAAAATAACAATTAATAATATAATATTTTTTTAAAAAACTATTTTATGTCAATTTTGACACTATTTGGTAATTGATTTTCTTTTTAAAATCATAACAGAATTATTAGTTCACAAAAAGTTAATTATATCAATAATAACAGGTCATATTAACCTGTAAAAGCATTGCAATTCATAAAAAGTCTCAAATTACATTTATTTGGGTATTTATAACATCAATTATGTCAATATTGAATTAATAAGATAATTACTGCATCATCTTTGCGTCATAAATAAATAAAATTATTTAGTGTCTAAAAATTATTAAAAAAATAACATTAAATAGGAAATCGTTTTATATTTATAATGAATATTTATAGTTGAATTGTTCTTATGTAAAACCCAATATTAAAAATTATTTACTTATTAAACATTGATTTTAACTATTTTAACCCTTCTTTAAATAAATTAATATTAAATGTCCTAATCTAATCCAAGTGGGCCTAAATGGTCATATTTTATTCCTACGGTTGTGTTTGGTCGAATTAAACTTATCAAATAGAATTAGGACATGTGTTAGGGTAATAATAATATCAATTTTACCCTTAATTACCCTATTTACTTTTAACCGTGGTAAAAAAACAGTAAAAAGTTACTATTCACCAAAAAATATTTTCATCTCATTGAACCACATTTTAGTCCTTGATATTAACTGTGTCTCTCGGAGTTTCAAAATTCCACTCACAGAAGTGGTAAAATTAATTTTTATGTGAATTTGGAAATTCTCTTAGGAGGTTGCTAAAAGACGGTGAAAAGTTCGATAAAATTTTTATATATCTAAAATTATTATAAAATGACTCCAATGAATTGCATTGAACTTATATAGGTATTATGTATCAATTTTGACCTAAAATAAATTTAAATAAAATAAATAATTAATTAAATAAAATGTCGGTTTTTAAATAGTAACCCAGTGTTTTCACTATTCATCAAAAATTGAAAGTTTTCAGAAAAATACCAAAATTTCACCCTAGGATAATTTCGATATTAAGAATCCAAAAATGAAGACCACTTTGAAAAATAAAATTTACAAAATTTCAAAAAGTGGGTATTACAATTCATAACGGCTAGTTTTAATAATATTTTAATAGCATACCGTTGTTTAGTGAAACTCGGTATTGCGTACGACGCAAGATATCGAGGAATGTCATGATTGCGTGTAAATAAAGTCAAGTCTGGGTTGCGTGTTGTGCAAGAATATTTCATTGTTTCGTATAATAGAATCCTACCATATTTCATTTATACATTGAATATATATATATATTTACACTCAATGTTGCGTAGAATGACTATTATAAAACTAACATGAAATTTTGTGTAACACAATATAAGAATAGTGTTTCATATACTTCAAGCTCATACGGTGTTGCGTATAGTGCAAGGCAATCTTGTTGTAGCTTACAACACAAGACATCAATGAAATTAAAAGAATATTTTTCATAAAATCTCGGGGTGTTACATTCTACCCCCCCTTAAAATGAATTTCGCCCTCGAAATTCGTCAGGGTTATAAATCTTTTACTATTTATAGAAACCCACATTGTAAAAAGGAATACCAAAACTTGGCTTTAAAAACTAATGTATGAAATGTAACAATTACCCAAATTAACTCATCACTGGGTTTCCACGTAAGAGAACATAGGTGAAAATATGGATATCGAAGAAAAATCTAACCATCAAGTTTTGATGGAGAGTGGTATAGAACATGGCTATAAAAAAGCCAACAATCACAAAGCCATAAATTTGTGATGATCTAGGGTACCATCTGATTCATCATATAAAAGGGCACTTGGAGAACATTTTTGGTTTTCAAGATCATTTCCCTAAAGTTGAAAAATTTGAATTAGAATAAATTCTTACTTGATTTTGGTAAAATCTCACTGTTGTTCGTGATTTGAACAATTTCCACTTCATCTCTTAAAGAAATGAAGTTGAATTTGTTTTTCGTGAAGCGTTAGCAGATCATGTGATAGAATGATGGGTCATTCCATCTGTTTCAAACAAAAGGTTAGCAAAAGTTATAAGTCTATATTACGATGAGATTAATCATATATGGTTCCAAAGATGGACTTATACTTTATTTATCATACCGCTTAATAAAATAAAACTACTTTCCACTAACCAGGGACTTCCTGTAGGCCAGTGGTAGGCAATAAAGGCCAGTCGCACTTCGGTTGTGGGTTTGATTCTCATAGTCTTGTCCAACGCGATGGGCTGTCACCCATCCTGCAGGTTGTCCTTTTTCTAAAACTACATTACTATAACATCCCATCATTAATATTGAAAAAAGTTCTATCCTTAAACAATACTAGATTATGTCCAACATAATCCATTCTAATATTTAGGCTTATCTAAAATACTTAGGTCCAAGCTCATAGTATAAAGAAAACAATTACTAGAAAGTTTATCTACTAAGAATGTGAATACAAGCATTTATCCCATATATATCCTAAGATATATCTTGTTGGTTGTATTCCAAACACATGAATTCCTTATTCATATATTCTCTTGAAACATAAATTACCATAGAACCATAGTGAAAACATGAATACTGTCAAAAGGTAACTCTTTCCACATACCAAAATCCCAATAAAATCTATATAATCAAACAATAATATCACTTAGTCCTTATATCAGTCCTGAGCTCATAAATACAATCAAACATCTTATTATCTTCCTATCCCTTCATTATGCGCATATCATCTACCTTCCAAAAATATCTTAATAACCTTCCATGGTTACCGGTACCATTCAACATATACTTTCAAATAATTTAGGAAAAACAATAGTGTAACAATCCTTAAATGATTCTTTATTCCATAGTACCATACATTATTCTTTATAAACATACAATCATTACACTAACTTCTTAAACCATTGACTGACCTTCATCATTTCATTCATCTCATATTTCATTTGTAGTCTCTTCATCATCATCCAGATAAATACTACTCATATGAACATACTGATTCTATTCATGAAATTTTCCCTTAAGGAATTGGTTTGCATAATGCCCATACATTCCACATTTAAAACATCTAATCATTGTTTATGTCATAGAAACACCATTATCCTTGTCCATGGTGTAAACTGAACCTTTTCCTCTTCACTTACTGGCTTTGTGTCCTTATTTTCCACACCTAAAGCATCTTCCAGTTCCTTTGAAAAAATCTCCCCGATGTCTCTTCCCACATGATTTACATGAGGGAAATTGAACTTTCTTTCCTCTATGATCATCATGAAACTCCATCTTTCTCTTATTATCTGAGTCGGGAAACTTACCAAAGTTGAGTTTATTGATCATATTATGAGATTTATGATTAGGCATAATAACTATGATTGGACTTCCAAATCTCATTTCATTTGGTCACTCATGAAGAATATCATTCCATTGTCCTTTGTATCCTCCATTATCATGAATATTCCTCTTTCCATCCATTTTATAAAACCCAAAAAGAATAGTGTGAGAGGAAAACATCATGCTAGGGAAAACAACATAGTAAAGGGGGAGTACCCTCAATATCTAACATCTTGGGTTAAATTATAATATCGTTACCATATTTCTTGGACTATATCCTATATATATACTTATCCATAGGGAAATCCCTAGACATACATTATAAACATCTCTAGGGATCTCACTAACATTTTCACATACTAGTTTCCAAAGTTTGACTAAACCTTTCCTCTGATACCAACTGTAGAGACCCGAAACATGATGTACATGGAAATTACATTACTTTTGCGGAATACTTAATACATAACAAAAACAGACACACAAGGACTGTAACAGTTTAGTGTCTTTGGAAACTCAGAATATAAACATCTAATCATGTTGAAACATCTTCAACATCCTCCATAATGATCTTCCCCTTTTCGTTTCCTTACCTAAAACCTTTCTTTATTTCCTGAGGGAAAATAGAATAGAAAAAGGGTGAGCTCAAATGCTCAGTAAGGGAAAACATAGAGAACATAAAAAAATCCATAAACATTTGAAAGAAAAAACTTGAACATGAAATCTAAACCTTAAAACCTCGAGCAAGGACAAAAATCTTGGAAGTAAGTAAGGTATTTATCATAAAGGAACATAAATCACGATAAAATATCATGGGAATAAAACATGTAATTTTGGAAACCATTTAGCACTTGTTATGATTTCCATAGTCGCCAAGGCATTTCTACCAAGACCATCTTAGTGGACAAAGTCCCTTTTTGAATCAAGTTCACTCCTCATTTCAGTCCTGTAACACTGAATCAGATTAACTTACCGTTCCAGCCATGTCTATCTCATGAGATATAAATCTTTACCCAATGCATTGGAGGGATATATAGGTCCCACCTATCTCATAATGAAAACATTCTTACTTGTGCCACAAAATAAAATTAAAACATTCATCATAACCCAAAGAATAAAATGGGTTTCATAAACATCATCCCATCATTTCATAATCCATATAAAACAAATGGAAATTTCATCAAAAGAAAAGTGAAACCATGTAAATCACAAAGGAATTATACTTGAAACATACACATATTAAATAATGTCATCTTAGATGGAAAAATGGTTTTGATAAAACACTTGAAATGAATTCTTGAGGAAAATATCCTTTCTTCTTCAAAATCAATTTCTTTTCACAAAACATCATGCAATTTTAAAAGATATTTTGTTGAAAATAGTATTGAAATATTTTGGAGGAAGCTTCATGAAAATAAGGCTTTATAAAACCATAAAAATCCTTTCATGCCGTATATGTTAAAAAAACATTCTTCCCGTACTTTTGTCGGAAAAGTCAAAAAGTACCTTGTAGGGTAAATACAAGAAAGATTCCTTCCATACCATGGGGTAAAAGTCAAAATGGGTAAAAAGTACTTTAAACATACATGAATACACTTTTATAAAACATGGACATGGATGATATCAATAACCCCATTAAGTACTTATGAATAAGAAATCTCGGATAAAAATGAGATTTGCAAAATTATCCCTTACCTTAGGTCTGATATGCTTCGTACGTATCCAAACCTCCTATATAATGATTTAAATAATGTCATTGACTTATTACATAATCATATTCATTGTTATTATATCATATATGGTTCACTTATGACTTTATATTACCCGTTCTTTTGTAAATTCTTGTTAAAGTAGCGTTTTGGGTAAAATCGTTTCATTTGTCGTTCGTGTTTTAACTTGTAATTATTCATATGATTACCTAAATCATGATAACTTATATCCAGAATTTAAAACATGATTTATATATAATATATATTCAGAATATACATATATATAATAGATCGATAAATGTAAAGAAATACACCATTCATGGAGACGGTAGTCCGTACGTACGCATGAACGCTGTTTTTTGTTTCCTTATTGAATTGAATGGAATTAAGTAGATGAAATATATATAGATATGTATAAATAAATCCAGTAGCTTCACTATGTCATATATTTCATTATTATTCATTATATATACTTTATAATCATTCTTGAATGGTTAATCATGGAAAATGAATCTCATCGCATCTGTGGAGACGGTAGTCCGTACGTACGCACGAGCAATGATATCATTCCCATGATCGTGGAATTGAATTGAAGTGTATGTATAATATTACATAATCAATATCACTTTACAATAACCATATATAGTTTTTTATTTACACCATTATTCCCATCCATGTAAGGTGGTGGCGGAAAATAGATTACATCACGGCGTGGAGACGGTATTCCGTACGTACGCACACGCGGTGATTACATTGTCCGTAGGATGGATAGATGGTGAAATAGGGTTGTTTCATACTTATAATAACATATAAGTATATGAGTGATACTGATGTTATTAAGAAGAAGAAGTGTAAGAAGAAATAAAGTTGAAAGAATCGGTAACGGACATTACCTCTTCTTTGAAGCGCCTCTTTGAGACCTCCTTTTAGGGCACTAAAATTGGTCTTTGAAGAAGACCAGGACATCTAGGATGTTTCTAGGGAAGTGGGGAAGAGAATTTGGCAGGGGTAGCCGATCTTGAAAGCTCAAAGCGGTGTGAGGAGGAGAGGGATGAGGTGCCCGTTTATAAGGGAGGAGAGGGGCACCTTTGGAAAAACAAAAATATTATTTTATTATAAAGTCATATTTGGTTTTTAATTGATTCAAATTTATTTATTTCAAAACTAAGGAGGGTATGGGTCGAAAGCCTCTCATCCAGTATAATTTAGACATGTTTAGTTTTCTATTTTAACCTTATCATTTAGATTTAACTTTAAGTTAAATAATTTTACTTTTATCGTGTCTTGTTGTTTTCTCACACTATAAGGTTAATAAACATACTATAACAAGGAAAACGAACCCAAAGTTGTTTATTATTAATATATATAACCTTATCTAAGTCATTTGGCAGAGCCTTATTGTTTTAGTAATAAAATAACAATTAATAATATAATATTTTTTTTAAAAATTATTTATGTCAATTTTGACACTATTTGGTAGTGGATTTTTGTGAAAATCATAACAGAATAATTAGTTCAACAAAAGTTAATTAAATCAATACTAACATGTCATATTAACCTAGAAAATTACTGTAATTCATAAAACGTCTCAAATTACATTTATTTGGGTATTTATAACATCAATTATGTCAATATTTAATTAATAAGATAATTACTGCATCATCTTTGTGTCATAAATAAATTAAATTATTTAGTTTCTAAAAATTATAAATAAAATACCATTATGTCGAAAATAGTTTTATCTTTATAATTAATATTTATAGTCGAATTTATCTTATGTATAACCCTATATTAAAAATGATTTACTTATTAAACTTTGATTTTAACTATTTTAACCCTTCTTTAAATAAATTAATATTAAATGTCCTAATCTAATCCATGTGGGCCTAAATGGTCATATTTTATTCCTAAGGATGTTTTTGGTTGAATTGCAATTATCCAATAGAGTTAGGACATGTGTTAGGGTAATAATAATAATATCATTTTTACCCTTAATTACCCTATTTACTTTTAACCATGGTAAAAAATGTAAAAAGTTTCTATTCACCAAAAATTATTTTCATCTCATTGAACCAAATTTTAGTCCTCGATATTAACCGTGTCTCTCGAAGTTTTGAATTTCCACTCACAGAAGCGGTAAAATTATGTTTTACATGAATTTGGAAATTCTCCTAGAAGGTGGGTAAAAGACGGTGAAAGGTTCGATAAAATTTTTATATATTTAAAATTTTTATAAAATGAATCCAATGAATTGCATTGAACTTATATAGGAATTATGTATCAATTTTTACCTAAAATAAATTTAAATAAAATAAATAATTATTTAAATAAAAAGTCAGTTTTTAAATAGTAACGTAGTGTTTTCACTATTCATCAAAAATTGAAATTTTTCAGAAAAATATCAAAATTTCACCCTAGGCTAATTTCGATATTCCGAATCCAAAACTGAAGTCCATTTTGAAAAATAAAATTTACAAAATTTCAAAAAGTGGGTATTAGTATTCATAACGGCTATATTAAATAATATTTTAATATCATACCATTGTTTAGTAAAACTCGGTATTGCGTACGACGCAAGCTACCGAGGAAGGTGTCGATTGCGTGTAAAGAAAGCCAAGTCAGGGTTGTGTGTTGTGCAAGAATCCTTCATTGTTTCGTATAATAGAATCTAACCATATTTCATTTATACATTGAATATATATATATATACACTCAATGTTGCGTAGAATGACTATTATAAAACAAACATGAAATTGTGTGTAACACCATCTAAGAATAGTGTTGTGTATACTTCAAGCTCATACGGTGTTGTGTATAGCGCAAGGAAATCTTGTTGTAGCTTACAACACAAGACATCAATGAAATTAAAAGAATAGTTTTCATAAAATCTCGGGGTGTTACAAGACACCTTGGAGCTATTTGTCTTTTAGTTGTACCTATTTGGTCTTTTCCTTATACATTACTGTTGGGCTTGTATTTCCGGCCACCTTTACTTTTAGCACTACCTTTTTATTCATTTTTACATAGTGTTTTGCTTCCAGTTGTGTACTCTGATTGTGTGTGTTTACTTTTTATAATGTAAATTCCTTCTTAGCTTAGGGATTTACGCCTTTGATGCTAGTCGCTAGCCCTTGGCCTATGGAAGGCGGGCTTGGGATCGTCACAGCACGGGTCCTGAGGATGGGTCGTGACAAATTGGTATCAGAGGAGTTGGTTCTACCATAGAATTTTGGACTCTGATATTTCGTTTTTGGGAAGTAATAGTTTTAAGGGTACCGAGTGTGGTTTTCAGTTTAGGGAGTCCACTGTTGGTGCGGCGGCCGACGTATCCATACACCAAGACCCTGACTGCTGATTTCTGACTTAGTGCACAAAAACACTGATTGCATGTGTGTTTCAAAAGTTTTTCATTATGCGAAATCAACCAGGTCAGCTCACCAGGTATAATCGTTTGACCGTGTCACATCTGTTTCTTTCAGGATTCCTCCCCATGGATGACTTTTTAGAGCCCCGAGAGTTGTACGCACTGACATCCCACTAAGTGATAAGGCCTCAGTTTAGGGCCCCTTTCCAGCAGAGGAACCAGCGGTACCACCACACGTTGGGCCACTTATGCCACCAGCCCCAACAGTAGACAATACATGCTTCTTGAGCACACTGCACGTGTTCCAGTGCCAGAGGCCACCCCGGTTCCGTGGAGAGACAAACCCATAGGCGGCTGAGGATTGGTTGGAGGTTTTGGTGAGAGTCTTCAGGCAAGTAGGGACACCAGCAGACTACATGGTAATCCTTGCTACCAGCCTCCTTCAGGCAGGAGAAGGTATATGGTGGAGCCTGATGCTCTAGGTCAACGACAAGGTAGCACTACTCTGGATAGACTTCAAGATCCTGTTCTGGGAGGAGTTTTTTCCAGTGACTCTACGAGCAGTGCAGATACAGGAGCTACTTCAACTACATTATGGCTGTATGATAGTAGCACAATACTCAGCGAGGATCATTGACCTCTCATGCTACTGCACAGATATGGTATGAGACCCATTCTTCTGGGCCTGGACCTTCGAGCAGGGGATCAGTCAAGAGATTATAGCCTCGATGATCTCCCTTTACATTCCGACGCATGCATGAGTGTTGGAGAGAGCCCTCCAAGTAGAGAGTTTCCTTGCTGAGTAGTCACCAGCAGCAAGACCCACTACTAGTTGACACGTAGTAGAGTCTTCTTTATTTGGAAGTAGCCAGATTACGCAGAGGTCCAAGAGGACTAGACCTACAGGTGGTCTCTTGCATGACTCAGGATCGATTGTGTCGGGAACCCATGGTGGAGACAGAGCCAGTCATGCCAGAAGCGGGCAGTGTTACTCATGCGGCAGGCTTGGTCACATAGCACGTGACTATCCGACCAGCTATATTGATGATCAATAGTCAGTTGAGGGACCTCCCAGGTAGATGAAGAGAATAAATCAAGGAAGTCCGCAGGGCACATGTGGATGTCGCAGAGGAGCTGGTCCAGCAGCTGGCGGTGGACGACGTTTTGAGGTGCTACCACCACCACCACCAGAAAGACCACCCCGACCACAGGGAGATGGAAGACAGATAAGAGCTCAGCTTTATGCAGCTAAGGCATACGACCATGACACTCTGGAGATGATTCAAGGTACTATATGTGCCTAGTCCACCATATCTGCAGTTTTTATAGACACAGGTGCCAATCACTATTTTCTTACCACTTCCCTCTTTCGGTGCTCAAAGATTCTGATGGAGTCGTTGGCTCGATCCTTATGGCTAGAGACTCCTACGAGACCAGACTCAATGATTACACACTGGTTCCGGCAGTGTCAGCTTACTCAGGGAGGTGAGAGCTTCGGCTGTGATCTCCTCGTAGTGGCATCGAGGCCTTACAATGTCATCTAGGGTATGGACTTGTTATCTACAGTACATGCTCAGATCGACTGTATTAGGCACAATTTGTGGTGTGTCCGCATGTATGGGACGAGGTTCACCTTCACTAACGAGAAGGGGAACTTTTCAGCACATGACAGAATTACTCAGAGGAGGGTGCAGCCGATCACTCATCAGTTGGCTCGCCTTACCCTCAGAGGAGTTGATGTGGAGATTCCGACTTATCCTGTAGAGGTATACCAGTACGTGGATGTTTTCCCTGATGATGTTTTAGGAATACCTCCTCACAGAGAGGAGGATTTCTACATTTACCTATACCTCAAGACAACACCGTTATCTACTCCATCATATTGTATGGCTCCCGCTGAGCTTCGCGAGATGAGGGTACAGCTTGAGGACTTTCATGGGAAGGGATTCATTCGGCCTAGTGTTTCTCCCTGGGCAGCCCAGATTCTATTCACCAAGAAGTTGGATGGGATCTTGTGGATCTGTGTGGAATACCATCACCTGAACCAGGTGACCGTGAAGAACAGGTACCCACTTCCGAGGATTTATGAACTCTTTAATCAGCTAAAGGGAGCACGTTGGTTCTCGGAGATAGACCTCATATCGGGCTATCACTAGCTCAGATTTCGAGATGAGGATGTGTATAAGACGAGCTTCAGATGTAGGTATGACCACTATAAGTTCTTGGTTATGACCTCTAGCATAACCAACACTCCATCACATTTCATGAGTCTGATGAATAGGATCTTTCAGCCTTGCCTTGATCATTTTGTCGTAGTTTTCATCGATGACATTCTGATCTACTAGACTACTGAGGAGGAGAATGCCTACCATTTACAGGTAGTATTGGACACACCCCAATAACACCAGCTTTATGGTAAGATCTCGATGTTATAGTTTTGGATTCGATAGTTTCACTTCTTGGGACATGTCATCTCGGAAGTTGGAGTTGCAGTGGATCCAGCGAAGATTGATGGGGTACTTGCTTGGGAGCCACCCATGAGTGTGACAGAGGTACAGAGTTTCCTAGGCTAGGCTGGATATTACCAGAGATTTGTTCTAGATTTCTCAAGATTTTCATCACCACTTTAAGCCTTGACGAAGAAGGGTAAACCCTTCTTGTGGTCGGAGAGATTCCAGTAGAAATTTCCAGAGATGAGGCAGAGGCTAACTTGTGCCCCCCATCTTGAGGCTTCCAGATGAAAGTGTAGGGTATGTAGTCTACTGCGACACAATAGGGACCAGACTCGGGTGTGTCCTGATGTAGGAGCGAGCTGTGATCATGTTTGGTTCTCTACTGTTGAGACAGAATGAGCAGAACAACGTTACCCATGACCTGGAGTTAGTAGTAGTGGTCTTCACCTTGATGATGTGGTGTCATGATCTGATTGGTGAAGGTTTTATCATGTACTCTGATCACAAGAGTCTCATGTATATCTTCTCTCAGAAGGACTTGAACCTGAGACATCATTGATGGCTTGAGTTCCTCTAGGACTATGACTTTGAGATAGTCTATACTCATAGGAAGGGGAATGTTGTTGTAGATGAATTCTGCAGGAGGACTGGTATACAGTGTCTAGGAGGGGAGACAGAGCTACTGGCTGCCTTGAAGATATCCTCTATGGATAGGGATGGATTAGCCTTTCTATAGTCTCACACAGTCACTCCTCTACTTCTTTAGCGAGTCAGGGAGGCGCAACATGTGGATGTTGACTGCGAGACACGACATGCTCAGATATCCATAGGATAGACACCTGATGGATTTTCTGAAGGTGGGGAGCATGTCATCCTCTTCAGTGGACGTACCCTTGTACCAGTTTCACTTCTGAAGGAAGTGTTAAGGGAGTTCCACACTTTCCCTCTAGTGGTACATCCATGAGTGGCGAAGATATACCAGGATCTTCGATGACAGTATTGGTGGCCAGATATGAAGAAGGCAGTAGCGGAGTTTGTCTCATGGTGCCTCACATGTCAGCAAGTGAAGGCAGAGAAACGAGTACCAGTACGCTTGGTACAGCCCTTAGAGGTCCCATAGTGGATGTGGGAAGGGATATACATGCGATTCGTGACGTGTATTCAACGTACATCCAGGAGTCATGACTCGATATGGGTGATCGTTGACCGACTCACCATGTTGGCCCACTTCCTACCGATTAGAGAGTAGGGATCAATAGATATCTTGGGACGCCTCTACATGCAGGAGATTGTGCATTTAAATGGAGTACCTTCCTCGATTGTCTCTGATCGACACGTATGGTTTACTTCCCGGATAAGGAACGGGTTGCAGGTGGCTTTCGGGACACAACTTCGTCTGAGAACTGCCTTCCATCCTCAGATAGATGGTCAGACTGAGAGGACCATTCAGACCCTCGAGGATAGGCTCCGTGCATTTTTCATTGACTTAATTTGCAGTTGGTAGGATCACCTTACTTTGGAAGAGTTTTCCTACAACAACAGCTATCACTCCACCATAGGTATGGCACTTTTTGAGGCCTTGTATGGTCGGCCTTGCAGATCGCCACTATGTCGGACAGACCTAGGGGGGTCAACACGAGTTGGACCAGAGATGATATGAGCCTCCACGGATAAGGTGCAGATCATCTAGGAGTAGATGAAGACAAAACAGAGTAGACAGAAGTCTTATGCTGATAGGAGACGGAGCCCTCTGGAGTTTGAGGATGGCTACCACGTCTTCCTACGGGTCTCACCACGATGAGTTCTACGGAGCTTTGGCTGAGGAACCAAGTTGTCTTCGTGATTCATTGGACTTTTACAGGTCCTTAGCAGAGTAGGTGAGGTTTCTGACCGCTTAGCTCTTCCAACTCAGCTACATCGGGTGTATGATGTCTTCCATGTATCTCAGCTGAGGAGATACTTGCACGACCCATCCAACATCATCGATCATGGGGAGATGAACATCGATGATGGGGTGAATTCCATGGAAGTTCCAGTAGAGATTGAGGATCGACAGTATTAGATCCTACATGGATGTTTGATAACTCTGGTGCACATTCGTTGGTAGCATTGGAACCTCCAGGAGAGCACATGGGAGAGGGAGGCTTAGATGCGTGCTCAGTACCACATTTGTTCCCTTAGTATAATTTTTAGCTTACGGGGACGAAAAGCCTTATGGTGGGGAGAATGTAAAGACCAAATTTCTGTGGAATTTTTTTTCATAAATTCATGGGAATTTTACAATTCCAAAGTTTCTAATGGTGCTTGATTCCAGAGACCCGGTGTGTCTGGAATCAAGCACCGTTAGAAACTGCGGACTCGTAAAATTCCCATGTATTTATGAAAAACATTTCCCCAGAAATTCTGGGTCTTTAAAATTAGGTCCACATTTTCAATAATATTTAAATTATTCAATATATTTTTTATTATTTGATATAAGACTATGAATTTGTGTTCGAAAATAAGTTATTCATGAAATAATATTACCCCCATTATCACATCACTAACTATGACTGTTCTTTTACTAATTATTGTTTTCTAATAAATTATGACATACATATTTTAATGAATCCAAAGGGGATATATTTCTTTTCATATCTATTTCATCATGTTGTAAGGTACATTAATTTCTATTTGATTTTATTATTCCCTTTATTGAATTATATAATCAAAGTAGAGACTTTAAATTAATGATGGTGGAAATATTGGTAGTAACCCTTTAGAAATTCCAATACCTTGTAGATTGGTTCATAACCATTTTCGAAAATGGTAGATATAAGATACTTAACATCATTAAAGAACTTTCGAGTTTAAAATTAATATTTAAATACCTTTATTATGGTTAATTAAATGATTCACGAGTCTATGAGATCGATATAATTGTCTCGATACTGTTAGACAAGAAATAAAGGATAACAGGGACATCTAGTGCAATTCTCATTATTAGCGCGTGGTTGGTAGTAATCAGGATTCCTAACCATGTTATCCAAGAGGATGGGTGCATATTTTGAGAAAAAAATTGAATTTGGGAATGAGAAACCAAGAAGGATTTGAAAGAGACATCCCTTGCGGTCATGAAAAGTTTTGTAAAACCGTACAGGATCCCCAGGTATCCATGCATCCAGGACCCTCTTGTATAGAGGGTGGCCCATGGTTGGAACATGGTTTGGCCAAACACACACACCTTAAAAGTGGAATTGTACTTTTTCCCTTGTTGGGAATTATGTGTTCACACTCATTATTTAACTCCAATCTTCCTCATGCATCCCTAGTTAAGAACCAAAACTCCAAAAACTTTCCAAAGATCAATATCCCTCATTTATGGGCCATTTGGTGAATCTTTGGTTGTGAATCGATACTCTTAGTATCTCTAACAATCATTTTTCATCTAATTTTTTGGATCAATCATTACTTATCAATTGTTCCCCTTTAGATTCCCTAAAACCACCTTTTTCAAGTGAATGATTGGTTTGGACTTCGAGTGGTGTTCGAATCAGACTCAAAGGATAGGTTTAAGAAAAAAATTCATATTAAGAACCGAGGGAGGTGCTCTACCAGTTAGATCTTGTACTCTTGATGTTTCATTTATGTTTTTGTGGTTTTGATTTGCTGCCTTTTTGGTGAATTTGGTTTCCTTTGTTAGATTCAGTAAATTGTTTGGATAAATGATGAATTAAACACATCATGATCTCTGTGGGTGGTATTTGGGATTATTTGACTAGTGAACTCTCTCATCGTGATGTGAAATAAATTTAAATAATTTATTTGTTTCCTTTTAAACAGACTAACTGGATAGTTAGCGGTAGTCAGGGTCAATCCCATAGGGAACATAGAAAAAGAAATGAATCAGTGAAATAAGTGAGTCATCATCAAAAATATAAATATAATGGATGAAGGGAATGATATGAAATAATGAAAAAAATTTCGAAAATAAAAGATAAATATAAGAAGGTACTGAAAAAAAACAAACAGAGTTGTTAGGGTTGACATTCAATTAGTTTTTATTCAAATAATAATTCTTTAGCATTAAAATTATAAATTAAATTTATTTACCATGGGAATTATATTCAATTGGTGTATATTTTTCTGAAAACAATAAATTAGTCTATTAATTGTGGAATTATTGTTCTGGTAGTCAAGTAATCAAATTGAATATATATTCAAATCCACTAAAATAATTTCAATGGGTTAAACCATTATACAAAGATTTATCCCACAAATATCCTTTACTTTTTACCATTGGTGTCATTCTTAGTCTGATAGGGAACTAATGGTGATTTTTTAATTTAAATTGTTAAAGGAATTTTAAATTAAAGATAAAAAACCTTCAAAATTTATATAAAAACACCCATAATTTTTTACAACCCCAAAATGAGGGAACACTACTCTTATGACCATTCTCATGCTATGTTTATTGAGGATAAAATCAATCCCTAACATGGATACAAGAGGGGTAATAAAGGAGGAAATTGAATTACACAGTAATGAATTGAAAATTAAAAATGAATAACTAAAATATCGATATGTGGGAGGTCAAATGAAAGAGAGAGAACACCTCCCGAGAGAGTGTGAAATTTTAATTCAAAAAAATTTCCTCTAATTTATAGGAAAATTTATTACATGTCATATACCCAATAGTACATGACATGTATCATGGTAAACGGATTTTTGTTTTGTTTGTCCATCGGTGGGTGATGTACTATGCCTCCCATTTAACATTCAACATGTTAATGGTCAGTTGGTGATGTAAACGGATTCTAGAACTACATTATGTGGTGTGTAGATTCAATTTTAACCACCAACTACTTCTATAAAGGCATAAAATATGTTTTACCATGTATTATATGACATGTATAATATATTTTGTTACATGTGCATATACATAGAATAGCCAACTGATGTTGAGGCAATGTTACATAGTGTCTGCTCATAAAGTACAAGTCATGTATATGTTATATTTTGTTTCGGTAACTTCTAATTTTTGAACATTACTGGAATATTTCGAAAGATAAACAAGAACACAAATATAAATAATTTTATCCACAAAACAATGTTTATCTTGTGAAAAATGATTTTATACTCAATAATAGGGATGAAACTAAATTTATAGATCAGTTACATCAAACACTCCAACAAATAGTCATTTTCATTTTCTTAGTCAAAATATCAACATCAAATAAATAGAATCTATACTCAAAAAATTGGTTCATTAAATTAATTATAGTAATAAATATTATAGACATATTAGAAGATATAAATGTAGAAATCCTTTTTTTATTTCATATATACTCTAATCAATCCTTGTTTACAAATCCAATAAATAATTTAATCCTCTTTTATTTACATTGTTAAATTTTTCATAAATAGACGCACAACTTGATGATTTACCTTAGAAGAAATTTACACAATCATCACTCAAAATCATTTAATCCGAGTTAGGTTCAATATCAACTTTATACGCTCTATCTTTAAGCTTACATGTATTGTAATTCCCCACAAACGAATCAAATCACAAAAATCATGAGTACATTCAATATGGTTCAAATGTTTCTAAGGATAAGGGTAGGTAGGTAATAATGTGAAAAATAGTCTTAGAGGATTGAAAAAGTAGGATCAATTATTAAATATAAAATCCTGATGTTTAATAATAAATCTCAATGAATATGAATCCTAACAATATATCTCAAATTCCATTATCAATGTTATATTGCCTTTCAAAATAATGGTTTCTCAATCCATCAATAAGTATAATGAATGAAATTGGAGACTCTTTTAAATTTATCATCATTTTTTAAATAAGGTACCATTAGTAATATAACAAATAGTAGTGGTTTTTTAACCCTTATTCCCAAATGTACAAGTGGAACTCCCCCCACGCATAATATCATTGTTTCTCATTAGAATATACCACGAATAGCTAAATTTTTTAATGTAATCTCAAAATGAACAATCATTATATATTATAAGTGGATTAGGGTAGGATGGATAAATAGGATTATAATGTGGATTCCCATCAATGAAGTTCATGGTATCTATGTGTTTCAGGATGTTTAGATGTAGGGTAGGAATCGAGGTCAAAGTGGATGAAAATATCAATCAAATGCCTCAATAATTTTAAAGTGATTCAAAATTTTCAAGTTTTGAAGAGAAAAAAATTTATTTCCTAAAAGTTATTCATATCCCAAAAAACTATCTAGAGAGAGATTATACAAAAAAATATGTCAATGGGTTTAGAATACCTCTTTGTAATTATGATAATAAATGGCTCAATCAGGTTATGACATAAATAAAAATGATCAGATTAATAGATGTAAATTAATGAGATTAAAAATAAGAATTTAAACCATATAGGAAATAATATTAGAGTACATTAAAATGAAATTATGTATATAAATTTTAATTATATCTTTAATGAATTTTTTTTATTATAATTACAAAAATATCAACATTTTGAAAATTTTCATCTTTTAATGATGTCTCCATGATCAATTTAAGGAAAAAGACAAGTGAAGCCAGAGACACCTCCCACACTTAATATGGCACATAGGCCTCCAAGTGAAATACTAAAGAAGATATGTGGATGTGGAAATATAGAATTGGTCCCAGTTGAGGGGAAGTAGTAAAAAAAGTAAATCCAAAGGAAATAAATGAAAAGAAGAATCAACTTAAAACTCCCATCATGGAGAGATCAAAAGTACCGAAAGAAGTCGAATTGAGATGATCGAAATGCTCTAAAATATATATGACTATCGATGAAATTGAAATATAATTCTACATGAACAAAAACCATCTCATTAGAATCATAACACAAAAGAGATATATATAATTAAACATGTGTGGAAAACCAATCACTGAGTCACCTCAAAATAGGAACTACCAGAAGAAGGTGGAACATGAAGAGGAGTATCTGTAGTGGAAGTCAAGGGATCAGGGTCTAATATCTATTTTGTGGGTATAGCTGGTATATCTATCACAGTAGTAGTAGTGGAATATGACCCAGAAATAGAGATGAGTATTGAATCTATGAAAAAATTATGATATATAGATTTTATAATAACAATTGAGGTGTAGATTGAATAACATACTCATATTGAAGTAGAAATCCTATGTTCTTGACAATGAGGACGAATATGATCTCCATCCATTTCTGTGTTAATTCCATTGTAGCATAGTGGTGCTTGATGGTGTCTAGAAGGAGGTCCATCATGGGGAGGCAAAGAGAGATGTTGAGATAAGCCAAGGGTGTGGGTGGAGGTGAGGATGTGGATGGGGAATAAGAATATGAAAGATATAGGAAGATGTGGAGAGGGGAGGTAAAAGAACATCCACAAGTGGATGGGGTTGTATAAGATCAAAAACATCACCAGTGTCCTGTGGGCCATCTCTCTCCCCCTGTAGGAGATGGGGAACCCTACACGAGTAAAAATTCATCTCCTTAATAGTAAAAAAATATCATTCATATAAGTATGATGAATAATATGTGGTGGGGAGAGCCTAATTGATTATGAGGGAAGGATTGATCAAAAACTTCTATAGAGAATCCCATTTGGTGAGCATATAAACCACTATTCAGGATTCCGTAATGACATTGGATAATGGAATAAAAGCATGTGGCTGTGAAACAGGGGAGGTATTTGTGATCGTGTTGGATGATACAAGTAATAAGTTTTATATCATGTTATGACACATCAACTATGTACTCCTGAATTTAATAAATATTAGTGTTGATGCACTGATCGATCAAACCATGGGGTGGGAAAATGATAGGTGTGCTCTCTGGAAAGTGGGGGTGTATATGTGGTTAGGCCTAGAATACTCCCACCACATGGAAATGAGGGCATAAGTCTTGATCACACAATGATATAATATATTTTATAACCCTTATACTAGTGTATAAAATTATTTATGGATTTATGGATCCCATTATTAATGCCTTTTTCAGTCAATATTTGTTTTGAATTCAGTTGTTAAAAACATGCTTAAAAGATGAAATTCCATAATGGTTCAATTTTACAGCAGTTCACAGTTCATGTCATAAAATTAACTAAAATTTTCCAAACTTTAATTTTTTTTTTCAGATTCTATGGTCTTAGGTATTCATTTCATCTAAATGGGCCAAAAGATTAATGTGAGAAGAAGGGTCCCAATCCTGGCCTACAAGTGAAGAAATTCGGGGCAGACCAGATTTGATGACCCCTCCATATTTAGTCCATAGAGTGGGCCTTTGAGATCCAATTGGGTTGCTTCTAGCTCCCTTGGATAGATAACATTAAGGGGGACCTCACTACTTAAATTAATTACAATTGAATTCATTTTGGTCAGTAAACCATCTAGATAAATAATGATAAAAAGTCTTCCAAGAATAGTAACCTACTCCCATATGTACCTCACTTCTTTTGTGAAAAGTGTGATGTATGTTTCCACAAAATAACCCCTCACCATAACTCTATCATGTTTAAAGACCATGGGTGATGTTTAGTCAAACTTTAGAGCTCTGTTCACTCAATTTAGTTATCTTCTCCCTCATGTACGTCTAAACCACTTAGTGATCAATTTTCGGGGCGTCCTTTGTTGTAATCCTGAGCTCCACACTCGTAATCTTCAAATGGTAATTAAATTTACATGTTTTTTTAAATTATTCTTCATATATACCTTGTTAATATTTTTTCATTCTTATATGATAAAAAACAAATCAAATGAACAATAATCCTCATGCTTCCATGCATAACCCGGATCATGTGATGGTTTGAGTGTGGTTGCCTCTATTCCAACCCCATCCCTTTCATGAAAGTGAAATTGGATTTTTTATTTTGATAAATTCTATTTTTCCAAACCCATGAATAATATTATTATTTTCATGTGGGATATTTTATCATTGACACAAATCTGGTAATGTCGTCACATTTTTGATATGATGACTTGATTGAGTTATGTTTTTATGTCCACTCATGTTTGTTGATTTTGAGCGGTCGCTGATAATCAATATCACTGATCGATCGAATACTGTATGGTAAACTAGTAAAAATTGACTTACCATACTGGTTTCAGTTTGTAAAAATAATGGAGTCAATTATCATTCCCATTCCCTTGAGAGCAATGATGGATTGAGCATCATTGGACACTTACCCGAGTTGATCAATATTTATCCATACTTTCTCTCTCAATTAGTAGTATAGGTTATATTTATATCTTTAAATCAAAAAAACCCAAGTATTTTAAATCCCTATTAGTATTTTATTCTCAAAATCAGAAGCTTATTTTTAAATTAATTATCAATTGATCTCTTGAGTGATGACCTAGATTAACTGCTATACTGCATAAATTCTAGTAAAACAAAACATATAATTTTACATGGTCGACAATGTGATAAAATTTGGGAACCTTTTCTAGGGATCCAATATCATTTTTTATGTTTTATTTATTTATTTTACTTCTTAATTATTACTCCTTTCAATATCTCCCCACCATTTTATTGTTTTTTATGTTTTTTTTCTAAATTTGTTTTTTTGTGTGTTCTTCGCCTCTCTCTCTCTATTATTATTATTATTATTATTCTCTCTCTCTATTTGTAATTATTTAGTATACCATTATATTGTTATTTCACCCTTATTATGTGTTTTTCGTATTTTATCCATCATCAATCATAAAAAATATATATATTAAAACCAAACATCACAACTTATTTTCATGAACCAATCATAAAAAGAAACATTTGTTGAATTTGACCCATAAAATGAAAAGACACATCACTCACAAATTAGGTAATCTAGAGTAGGAAAATAATTTAACACTATATAAACCCTTGTTTAACCTCATTTGAACCAAAACCAATAAAAAATTGAACCAACCAATCCCCAAAAAGCATGGCTGCAAATAATCAAACCTTAATAAAACTGACCACCCCAGATGTGGAGTACCAACCTCGTACATCCAATATAGTGAGGAAGCAGCCAAAATTGAGCTGAGATCGGGCCTCATCCACCTACATCCAAAATTTTATGGTCTTCATAGTTATTACCCTCAAAAACATCTCAAATAGTTTCACATAGTCTACAACACCATGAGACCCCAAAATGTATCTGAAGACCTAATTAAGTTTAGGGATCTCCCTTTATCCATTGATGGAGTAGCCAAAGACTGGTTATACTATCTGACTACCACAATTGGGCATTGGAATTACCATAAATGACTATTTTTTGAAAATTTATTACTGAGCTCTAAAACTACATCAATTAGGAATGAAATAGAAGTCATTAGTCAATCACAAAGAGATACACTTCATGAATATTGGGAGAGATTCTAATGACATTTCTCAACCTGACCCCACTACTAGATTAGTGAAAAACTTCTAATCCACTATATATATGAGGTACTTATCCCCATTGATCATGTAATGATTAATTTTGAAGCGGGTGGTGCCTACGATGAAAAAAATCCTTCTGTCTCTCATGACTTAATATGTAACATGTCTCAAAAAGCACGACATTTTGGTTCATGAGCTGTTACACCAAATAAAGGAGTTCCTAAGGTATGTAATTAATCCCTATAACAAAAGGTAGATAATAAACGTGATGAGATTCATACCCTTTTAAGCCAATTATCTCATGCACAAGGTAACACACACTCTTCTTCAGTTCCATCACATTGTGGTATTTGTTCTAAAAATACTAATTTTTCTGACTAGTACCCTCAACCTTAAGATTCAACTAAGTCTTGTGTTTTTGTGTTCCCATGTAATCCATTCCTACAAGAACCACCATTCAAGAAGGAACCATTCAAGCCCAATCCAAACCCGGGGTGGCATGTACAACCACTATACCGATAAGGAGGAAACTCAAGATACCCTAAACAGAACTATTATCAATAAGGCCATGGTATGTAACCTTTCATATCCTTAAACTTCTCAATTAAAATCCTCCTCCTCCTCCCAAATCTAAACCAAGAGTCGAGGACATGGTGATGAAAATGGATACCCCAAACCTCCAGTTTCAATAGACCGCACAATCAACTATTTAAGACCTATGAACTCAAGTGGGACAACTGGAAAACACCATCAGTGAGATAATGATGCATGGTGTAGGAAAAAAACCATCCCAACCCATTTATAATCTTAAGGAAAATGGTAATGTTTGTTCAATCACACTTCGTAGTGGTAAATAAGTATCTTTTTCCAATTATTCTATGCGATTTGTATGTTCCCATATTGAAAAAACTCTTTCTCCACACATAAAATATTCCACTGAAGAAAAAGAAAAAAATGGCAAATCAATTATCATAGAGAATTCCCATGAACCATCCTTTCCTCTTCCTTTCCCCCAAATAATCTCTAAAAATAATAAATATTTTTACAATTAAATTGAAAAAGAAATAATGGATACATTAAAATAGGTGCAGGTTAGAATTCCTTTATTGGATGTAGTTAAACAAATCCCTCTCTTTTCCAAATTTCTTAAAGATATTTACACTTATATGTGGCGACTGAAGGGGAATGCAAGTGTAATCCTTGTAAAAAATGTCTCTGATTTGATACAACCATCAATTCCCACCAAATGAAAAGATCCATGAACATTCACTATACTGTGTACCATAGGGGAGATCTTTTTCGATGATATTCTAGATTTAGGTGCTTAAATTAATGTAATGTCTTACTCTGTGTAAACATCTCTAGAGCATGGAGATCTTTAACCAACAAGAATCATAATGAAACATGCCAACCAGAGCACAACACACCCATTATGAGTGGTCAAGGATTTCCTCTAAAATGTAAAGAATCTCTTCATCCATAATGATTTCTATATTATTGAGATGGAAGATTCCTGAACCAAAATACATGCCCATCTCATACTTGGGAGGACATTCGTTAAAATAGAAAAGACGATCATCAACATTCACAATTTTATGTTGTATATGGAGTTTAGTGGAGAAAATGTATGTTTTAGCATCCTTTATGCAAAGAACACCCCATTAAATAGAACTCCACTCTTATTATATAATCAATGGCAGTTATCTATAACGACACACAAACACAAAAATTATCTTCTCAAACCATACACTGACTCATTTTCCTCTTCTTCACCCTTAGACTATTTGAGTTTTGATTTGTTTATTGAGTGTTTTTTGGGTTCTAAAAAATGTAAATTTTGTTTTTTAATAGATGATTGTGAACATTATGTGGTTTTAATGACCTTAGATGATTCTGAAAATCTCATTTCCATTGATTCTCTTTCCTTAGATAAGAAAGATGAGAAGATAGAAAGTTCCATGGAACTCACACTCCTTAAACCCCATTACCCAATCAAAAAACACCCTGTTTTGTAACAAAAAGCAATTCATTCTAATTGAAAATATTTCTATATTGAGGTTATTGAAAAATTTCCCATTATTATTTCCGATAACCTCTCTCCAAAGAATGAATCAAAACTACTCTACCTTTTAAGAGAGTGTAAAAATGTGATACGATGGACATCAGAAGATATTACCAGGAATATCCCCTCTATATGTATGCACCATATACTCTTGGATGATGAGGCTAATCTCATAGGGAAATCTCAACATTGAAGTGGTAAAATTAGAAGTCAGTAAATTACATGCTTCAAGGATGATTTATCCTATATCTGATAATAAATGTGTCTTCCCAGTACAAATTGTGTCTCAAAAAATTGGAATAATGGTTTTGTTAAATGAATGGAATGAACTGGTTCCAACATGTTTGAAAAGACATTGATGAGTTTGTATTGACTAACGTCAACTGAATCAAGACACGCAGAAGGACAACTTTCTTATACATTTCATTGACTAAAAGATAGAATGATTGGCTGGTATGTCCCGTTACTATTTACTTGATGGATATTAGTGTTATTTATAGATCTATATATCCCCTGAGTATCAATAAAAGGCAACATTTACATATCCATTTGGCACATTTTCATATAGAAGAATGCCTTTTGGTCTATGTAATGATCTTGGTACTTTTCAAAAATATATGTTGAGTATTTTTTTCTACGTACCTTGAGAATAGTATGAATGTCTTTATGGATAACTTCATGGTTTGTAGATATTATTTTGATGACTTCTTGGCACAACTATGTTCATTCTCCCACCATTGTATTGAAAAGTATCTTGTAATAATTTATGATAAATGCCATTTCCTGGGTGATTGGGGGATAGTTCTTGGGAATTTTATTTCAAATAAGGTAATTCTTGTGGATAAATAAATAAATGGAATAAATTTTAACCCTTCCATATTTAAAATTTGTTTCTAAGGTGCGATCATTATTGGTTCATGCTATTTTTTACCACCAATTCAATAAAGACATTTTTAAGATCACAGTTCCCTAGTCTCGATTACTGAAAAAGGATTTTTAATTTTTTTAAAATATTTTTGAGGATTATTTCAATTAACTAAAAAGGGGTCTCACATCACCTCCCATCATCCAACCACCAAGGTGGGATCTCCCTTTGGAACTTATGTGTGATGCCTCTATCTTTGCATTTGGGGCAATTTTATCACAAAAGGTTGAGAAGGAACCTCATGTCACTACATATGCCTCACATAACCTTTACCCTACCCACATAAACTACACAAACACTGAAAAAAGCTCTTTTATATGGTGTTTTCCTTGGAGAAATTTCATTCATATCTTCTTGGGTAAAAATTCATTGTGTTTTCTCTCCATGCTACCCTTTGATTTTTTTTAATGAAAACTGAAGCTAAGCCTCACCTCATTCAATGGATGCTCATCCTCTAGAAATTTGATTGTGGGGGCCACTTTGGATCTCAACATATAGGTCGAAAAGTCCTTGACTTAGGAAATTATTGGCCAACATTGTGTATGGATGCCCAACAATTTTTCATGTCACGTATTCATTTCCAATTAAATGGTAATATCTGAAAGGGGAATGAAATTCCCCAACAACCTATGTTATTCTATGAAATCATTGATGCATGGGGCATTGACTTCATAGAGCCTTTTCAAAATTAATTTCTCTTTATGTAAATCTTGTTAGATATTTACTATGTGTCTAAATTAGTGAAAAAAGTCTACAATGACAAATGACTCTCGAGTTGTTGTTGATTTTGTGAGGTCCCTGATTTTCAGTAGGTTTGGTTTTCCAAGATTCATCATTAGTGATCACGGTTCAAATTTTTGAAATATGAACATGAAAATTTTATTCTTATGTACAGGGTTGATCATAAATTCTCCACTTCATATCACCACCAAACTAATAGACTAACAGAAATCTCAACTTGTGTAGTTAAGAAAATCATGGATAAAAATGTACAACCCAACAGGAATGAATGGAGTTTTCATTTAGATGAAGCATTTGGGAATACAATATAACGTTTAAAACCCCAATCAGAATGTGACTATATAGGATATTGTTTAAAATGACTTTTGACCTTTTGATAATGGTTGAACACCATGCATATTGGGCTATTAAATAATTTAATATGAATCTTTTAGATTCTGGTGAGCATACAAAGCTAATGATTCAAGAGTTGGAAAAAATTAAATGTGATGCCTATGTGAACTCCCAAATCTATAAATATAAGAGAATGGATATCCCTGATTGCATGATTCATCATCAAAGTTCCATATTGGTGACAAGGTCCTCATGTACAATTCGAGGCTAAATATCCACCCACTTAAGACTTGGTCTGGATTTCTTGGTCCCTATACTATTACTTATGCTTACCCTTTTGGTGCTATTCATGTTTTGTAAGAAAAGTTTGGACAATGGATTACTGTCAATGTGCAGAGGATCAAACACTTCTACGAGGATTTTAAAAATCATCTCGTGGAATAAATCCAATGGATGGATGCCACATATGACACCACATAATAGGCTATCCCTTCTCTATACCATTATTTACATCTCTATTTATTTAAAATACTTTAATTTCCAACAATTTAATTTTTAGTTGTGGGGGAGGGTACATGACATAGTTAGTATTAAAAAAATGTAAAATAAAAAAACAAATGTGTTTTCATTTTTGATTTCTTTTTATATATTATGTGTTTTTAGATAAATATTGATCTTGAAAAAAGATGTCCAAATATATTTTTTTTTTCTTTAGTTAATTGTGTAGAAAAGTCCACTATTTGTTGACAAAATTATTTTCAAATGAATGTTGATATGGAATCCTTTTCTAGAATTTGTATTTTCAAAACATTATTTTTTGTTTAATGGTTATTTGAATCCCATTCCTCGTTATCACAGACCAATATTTTAATCCCCTAATCGAGAGTCATTCTATGCCCTTTATTGAATACGCTTCCTTGTAATAATTTTCTTGAGTGTTTTGGGTCATGTAGACAAACTAAGACATTCCTTGATTATTTTTAAAACCATAAGATTCAAATTGTGCTACACTCATGATAGAGGCCATCATTCATTGAAAATACATTTGTATAATTAACCTATATTTTCACCACATTGACATTTTACCCTTCTTATGCCATAGAGAACACGAAATTCTGATTATGTAGAAACATTATAATCCAATTTATCCCTAACTTCCCAACTCTTGTGCACATTCTTGTTTTATTTTCAGAATTTATGGGGGATAGGGTGTTTCTATGTGAATTATTAGGAAATAATAATTAATATTGGTTGATAGAAAGGGTGCCTATATTTTGGTTTGGGAATTGGGTCCACAAACCATACAGAATCATTATTTTATACATGTTTCCCACTTTATCTCAAAAAAATCTGTATATAAATAAATATATAGTTATGTACATAAAAACAGAACAAAAGAAAAAAAAAATGAAGAAAAGTGGATGTTTTCTCATTATTATTCACTACCTTGTTGTGACCCACAAAAAATAAAGAAGGGGGCAAGAGAGTTGTAAGCGAAACAATATATGAGGGGTTGAGTGATTAAATACATTTTGAACCCTTTCTGGATTTTTACATGCTTTGTATATAAGAGATTAATCAATCTTCTTCTCCCATAGAATTTTTAAACATTAAATCCTATAAACCCACGAATCTTAGAATAACCTATTTGATGTCCTCTTGAGTAGCACCGTAGTCTCTAGTTGAAGAGAACTTATAATATTCGCAAGAATATTGTAAGATCCTAGGATCTCATGTAAAAGACCATAACTCCACTTTCATATGTTCCATGACTGATAAGGGAAAATTTCTAGGTGCGATAGGTTACGACTTGTTGCATCGGTGAAAAAATTAAGTTTAACATATTCAAGTGTGAGAGAAGAAAATTGATGGAAAAATTTATTCTATAAATGAGACATGATGAATTTTGTTTCAAAAGAATCTTGAAAATTTCCACATCATTGATTTAGGAATGGGACATGGTTAGGATATTAGACGTTTCCTCAGAGTAAAAAAGTTTAGGTGTGTGGGCGTGATCAAAAAATGATATAAGACATTTCATCACCATTATACTTGTTTATTACATTGTATATATGGTCATGGGGATTCAATTCATATAACTGGTCCAAAATATGATTGCAAGATGAAGGGGCCCAAACATGGCCAACAAGTGAAGACATGCTGGGTGGGCCAAATTGGACAAGTGCTCTGTATTTTGGTCATAATGATGGCCTTGAATATCCAATTGGGCCGATTCTGCCTCCCATGTATAGAAAACGCTATGTATCACCTCTACACCGAATTTAATTTCAATTGAATGTGTTTTGGTCAGTCAACCAGTTGGATATTGAAGGATTAATAATTCTTCCATGAATAGTGACATAGTCCCTTAGGAACTTGACTTCTTTTGTGGAAAATTGTGACGTATCTATCCCTAAAATCACCCCTCACCCTCATTATCCCATGTTTCATGACCAGGGGTGAATTTTATTAAAAGGGGAGAGCTCCCTTCAGCCATTTCAATTCTCTTCTCCCACATGAACTTCAAAACCTCTTAGTGATCAATTTGGGGGGGGGGGGGTTCCTTTGTGGTAATCCTGAGAACCACACTGGTAATCTTCATAAGGTAATTAAATTTCCAGCATTGTTGTCCATTATTCTTCATTAATATCTTATTAATTTTAGTTTATTCTATTATGATGGAATACAAATCAATGGAACAAGATTCGTCATGCTTCCATGCATAACATGGATCTTATGATGATTTTAGTGCATTAGCTTATTTTCTCACCACATCCCTTTCATGAGTTCTCAAATAGATTATGACAGTTGATAAATTTGAGGATATTGAACCCATGAAATATAATTGTATTTTATTTTGGAATATTTTCTCATTGACACTAATCTGTTCGTCTCATCATGTTGTTGTCTTGATATCCTGATGGAGTTCTGTTTTTTACATCAATTAATGTTTGTTGATTTTGAGCGGTAGCTGATAATTGATATCTTAGATCAATAAAATCCTAGGTTGTAAACTAGTAAAAACTCACATACCAAACTATTTTCAGGGTGTATAAATCAAGGTGTTAATGATCCTTCACATTCCATTGAGAGAGATGACAAATAGAGAATCAAAGGACACCTACACAGGTTGATCACAATTTCCCCATCTAGTTTCTCTCAGTTAGTAGTATAGTTTCAAATTATGTTTTTATTTAAAAAAAACCCCTTGTTCAATAAGAATCCATTACTATTATATTCTCAAAATCAGTACATTATATTTAAATTAATTATTTAAGGCTTTATCGAGAGATGAGATAGGGTTACTTTTATACTACAAAAATTCTAGTAAAACTAAACATCGAATTTGACGTGCTCGATAAAGCGGTTAGGGATCGGGGTGTGTATGGGTAGAAACAAGGGGTGGGGTTGATGGAATGGGGTATAAGACACATACTTAGACAAAATCATCGATGATTATAAAAAAGGACATCATCCCATCCAGAATCAAACTAGATTAACTATGTATCTGGGATTCTGGAGGTAGTTGGGTTCGTTGAACTCGAAAGTGGCTATGAACTCTAGAAATAAATCCCTAAAAGTGAGTTTGCTGACACTAAGTGTTTCTATTAGATGGGTATGGATGAGGAGATCTTCTATCTCCTCATAGATACCCATGAAATATGGAACTGTGATGTGGAGGAATAATCCATGCAGTTAGATTGTGCAAGAAGAAACTCACTGCTACCACTTTTCCAAAGGTTTTCTCTCATCAAATATCAGACCGGGGTATGAATGTCGTCAAAAGGATTCTAGAGTGGGATGTGGTGGGACCAAAACATCTAAATTAGAGAAGAAAAATAAAAAGGTTATGGGTTGAGCATTGGATTCTATAGCAGGCTCTGAGGCTGTGCCAGCTGTGGAAGGGGGCGTGGTGCAATCTGATGGAATCGTAGTGTCTGCATGAGCTATTTAACTTCATCCCTCAGCTATGGTGGATGGTGTGGTCATGGAAGTTGGTGGTGCAATGACTATGAAATATGGTGTCATAGTTTTAGTTGGACCAGTGGCTAGTATCAATGATGTGATGTCTGGTAGGAGAGGATGCAACATTTTCAAAGGAGGAGGCTTCCACACTAGTGGATTTTTTGATGAATGTATCGTCGACCCCCTGAGCTGAATATGATGGTGTATATTATTCTCACTAAAAGTAGTGGTTGTTAGTTTCTTCCAACTATATATTATTCCATCTTTGATATCTTAAATGGAAAAAAACTAAGAGAACACATTAAAATAAAGTGAAAATGAGAGAAGAAAAGAGAAAAAAAACTAAAACTAAAAGAACATGATGTGTATATAAAAATATCACAACAAGTTGTAGCATCTAGTTTCCAACCCATGAACATTGTATATACATGTGGAGTGGGAGTGTGATTAGAAAACGGGTAGTTAATAGTGTGTAATAGTTGTCATACTATGTAGGATAACATGGTGTTGAGCCCATGTGTTCCCATATATACATCAATCCAAATGATGAGCCAACATTACTGTACATGGTGTGTTTCAAACACACATGTCATGTATTTGAACACGAGTTGTTGTCCTTGTGGTCATCTAGAAATGGGTTCACTTTGACGAACTAGGAAGGGGTGATGGGACATGACGCTTGCCTAATGCACATTCCCTGAACATTTGAAATTCAGGATGGAGTGTGTTTGGTCATGTACATGTATTACACAATATGTTGTTCTTCATTTGACACCATTACTTCGGGTTTTATGGCCGAATGACTACCTATTTGTCCAATCTCTTAAAACACATCAATATGACTGGAATGTAGAGTGCATAAGCACATACATAGAGTGAGGAACGAAGGGATGCATATTTCCAAGTCGAATAAAATACTATATGATATTTGGGATGGTGGAGGATGAAAAACACACAAGATAAGGAAGACTGGGTGAAAATACGGAGGGAGTGGGCTTGATATATACTTAGCTCGATTAGGTCTACCATCATATATATTCGGTATACAAAGTGTGTATAAACTCAGACATGACGTGTTTAACTGTTATTATTATTATTATTGTATAATTACAATAAAATAAATATTATCTACTATTTAAATTTATAATTACCTAAAAATAGAAAAAAAAATGTTTAATAGAAAATAATAAACCTATAAAGATAGTGTATCATAGGATTACATGTTTTTTTTCTAAAATTTGAAAAATAAAACTACAACCTTTTGTCGGGTTCATGGGGAACGATTCGAACCGACGATCAGACGATTAAAATGAACACCGTCAACCATTTGAGCTACAATTTTAGTACTCAATTTTTTAATAATATTTAAATATTTAAATCACAGCTTCAGTTTTACATAGTGAAATAATTGACCCATGATGTATGGTTTTAATTTTTGAAGATTGGTATAATGTGGGGAGATTATCCGAGTTCAATCTTGAGACTTTTAAACCTGGGTAGGTAACTCTTACAATCAATCCACATCACTATCTTATGATTTCATATTTTTTAATATGTTTTACATTATTAATGAAATCATGACACAGTTATTGTTTATAAGAATACATTCCATGTGGTTTTATTAAAGTGAAAAAATGAAGGAGGTGAACCGGTTGAAAGAAATCGAACCCGGGTCTTTTCGATCCATGGGATATGACATTGTCAACTACTCTTTCCCAAACATGGGCTTTATTTTGTTTTGAAATGGTTTTATATTATTTGGAATATGTCTCACTTGACGTTTAATTAAAAAACATGATAAAAAAGAATAAATCATGTACCAAAGGCTGGTGTGAAGTAATTTGAACCAATGATGGCTCAGATACACTACAACGACCTAGCCATCGACACATGCTTTCTTCATACTTCCTAACTTGATAAATATTTAATTATATGAAACATTCTATAATAATATGAACTAATTATAAATGTACACACCATGTGACTGGGACCACACACCATGTAGGATCATTTTGTTCTTCTTTCTACTACAGACAAGTGAAACTGTGGTACATAGAATGGGAATAGTAAGTACAATCTGTATTTTTATTGTAAATAGAAAAGAATGAAAGACAGAATAAAATAGAGGCTTGGTTGCCTCCCCATAAGCACCTTTGTTTTATGTCTGTGTCTAAACATAAATTTGGGGTACTTACCTGTAATATTAAGGCATATATAATTTTTGTAGTGTGAACCACCATATGTGGCTAGCCCCTTCATCCTGTATCCCGATTTCATAACCTTTAGGTTGTATGGGATGTGTCTTGTTGGATCCCAGCTACATGTCCAGTAGATTCTAAAGGTATAATTTTTCCATGTTCTGGTCTTGTACATCCTCTACCTCCTGAGGTTATTTATTTATAAATCTAAAAACCTAAAAATAATCACAGGAGTTCTCCAGAGAATTTAAATGTTAAACTAAGGGGTTTAAAATAATGGAGTGATCTAGTTATATATAAACATAATCTTATGTGTATCAATATTCATTATTTTATTTTTGTAAATTATTTTCTAAAATTTTTAATGCAGGAAAGGTGGGTCCTATATCATAACAAGTCTCCTCAGTTGAAAAAAGACATAGAACTCCCAGTCTCAGACTTAGGTGGGTCATTTGGTGAGAATACATGTTACTTTCCATTATGAAATTCACAATTCACAAAAAACCATTTAATATATATTAAAATATCCTTCAAAGGGTCCGATAAAGGAACACTCAGATGATGGTTAAAACTTGTCAAATAATAAGACCTGATTATGGCTTAACATCCAACATCGGATGGATGGGGTTGTGAGTGTAACCACTGATAACTAATCAAATATTTTAATAGAGTATAAATATACTATTCACATTTTTATAAGTACGGAATATAAAATCAATAAATGACAACAAACAGAATCAGCATCAACCACAAGATAATTCCAAAATCAATAAACCTGAGGGAGGAGTTATAAACCTCCAAATTTAGGCATGTACGACTCTCCACATTCATTATTTTTAATATCTCATCTTCAATCATATTATATTTGAGAAAAATAGAAAAATGCTCACACCTCAATAACATGGTCGAGAGAAAAAGAGAAGAAGAACACCTCAAACTAACATTAGTACTTGTCGTTGTGATTCCAAAGTGACGAATATATTCTAAAATCGATCCTAGAAGAAGGATATCCAAGGATCTCTATATTAGGCCTTACAAATTCTATAAAATGAGATAAATGTAGGATAATCACTTGGGAAATAAAAAAAGGGGGAAATTAGGGGGTTAATTTGATCATGAAGTGTAAAATGGTAAAATTACCAAAAATATAGCCTTTGCAAGGGATGTCCGCATGGTTTTGAAAACCATGAAAAAAAGAATGGATACCTAGGAAAAGGGCATACAGTATAGTCATGATGCACAATTATTGAAATTGTGCACCAAATGTGAAAAATGGATTGGTATGAAATGAAAACCATCCAAACTGTTAGATCTAATTGTGTGGCGTTTCTGCACGGTTAACTCTAATTGTGCGACAATTCCATATTCCCAAAAACAAGGGTTCTAGGATCCAAATAAGCATCATACAACCTCAGAGCCTTCACTAACTCATTAGTAATCCATATTATCTCTAAAATAATGAATTAGTCAAAAGTAAAAGGATCTATACATAAGGGAAAAATCAGGTTCTTATAGTCTTCCCCCTTAAAGGAACACATCCACGAATTCAGCTTCCAAGGGTGGAGAAAAAGTTTCTGATAAACATTCTGGGAACTTGGCAGGTATGTTTGGCTCCTGCTCCCATGTCTTATCCTCCATACGGCTGTGATGCCTTATCACTCAAGAGGGATAGACCGACCTCATAGAGCCTTAATGCTCCGTTCAATGATTTGGATTAAATACTCATAAATGGTAACATCAATATCTAACTAAACATCCCTAGGATTAAATGAATGAGACATGTCAACATGATATTGGAAAATCTTTGAAACAGGGATGTCATCATTCATGGAATAGTACCTTTGAGGTAGTAGAAAATGATAGGACATCTGCCTGACTCCCTATAGAATCTCATATGACCCAACATAACAAGGAAATATCATCCATTACCTTGGTAACCTTCTATTACCTAGACCGAGAGATACCCCAAGGAAAAAAATATCCTCGACCTATAATACCAGAGGTCATCAATGATAATTGATATATGATTTCAATCTAGACTAATTAGTAGTGATTTGATTTATGATTAGAAAAACCAACTCTGATGTCTCCTAAATGATACAAGGAAGTATTAGTGCTTCCTCACCTACCTTGAGCCAACACAGGTTTAAATGGTGTGAAATACCATATAAGGACTCAAAAGGATCCATCTGAATTGTTGCATGAAATCTTTTATTATAGGCGAAATCAACAAGAGGGGTAGGCTTCTCCCAAGAACTATTGAAACCATGGAAAAATTCTTAGAGCATATCCTATAGAAATTATATTTTTTATTTTGATTTTCCTTTGGTTTGAGTGTGAAATGGTGTGCTTGTAAGCACTTGTGTCCCCGTATATTTCTACTTTCCCTGACTGAACTGTGATATGAAACGAGCATACCTATCTGAGATGATGTTATGAGGGACACCGTGTAGTCATATAATATCCCCTAAATATAGTCTTCCTAGTTCATCAACTGAGAATGTCTCCAAAAAAGGAATGAAATTGGGTACTTTTTTTTAATCGCTCAACAACTACCCATAAAGTGTCACAACCCCTCAGCGACCATGGAAAATCAACTACAAAGTACATGAAAAAATCTTCCAATTTCCATTATGTTACTCTAAGTGGATGAAACAATATTGTAGGTATCTAGTTCTTTACATTCACCTACTTATTGGTGGAACATGTAGTAATAAATTCTTCCATTAACATTTCTTACCAGGCCACCAATATTGGGGTCATATATCTTGATAAATTTTGGATATTCTTGGATGAAATGCCCACTAAAAAGTGTGTTACTCTTACATCAACTCCTCTATCATATCAGTAAGAACCCAAACATATCCATGACTATGCAGCCTATCATCTATATCTATAAGCCAATCCGTAAGAGGGTTATCTGCCGATATACTCTCATGGAGAACGAAGACCTCAGGATCTGAAAATTGTTTTCCTTCTCCTTCTTAATGAGGGAATAAGTGACTGTCAAATAGGAGATGTAAGAATTATCATGACTATCATGAAATTATAAATTCATCTCATAAAGGAGGTCCATTAACATCCATTCATCATTGGCATCCCATGTGTCTTGTATTTGAGTTTTTCGACTCTATGAATCAACAACCACATTTTTATTACCAAGCACATAGAAAAGATTAAAATCAATGGATTTTAAATATTCAACCTATATATCTTATATATGGTTTATGTCATAGTGTAAAAAGATATTTTTAGGTACCTATGATCTATATACACTATAAGTTTCTCACCTAATAGATAATGGCTCCAGCAACATAAGGCATGGACAACTGTTGCTCTCTCAAGGACGCATGTTGGGTAGTTTCTCGTAACAGGCCTCAACTTCTGAGATCCATATAAAAAAAAAATATATCATCCTACATTATCATTGCTCCTAGGATGATTCATTATGCATCAAATAAGATGGTATAACCTATACATGACACTGGAAGAATTAGAATAGGTGCTAATACAAGATTTCGTTTCAGGTCCTAAAAGGATCTCTTATAATATTCTGACAACAGGAACTTTATGCTCTTCATTATAAGACTAGTTAGAGGTGAATCAAGATGTGAAAAATAATGTATGAATTTATTGTAATTTCTATCTATACCCCATAAAATCTTTAAATCTAACATGTTATCATGATGGCCCTAGGAAACTATATCACTAAAATTTTGAAGGTCAATGAATAAACTTGATTCTAAGATAATATGACCCAAAAAGTGACCTTTGTTGATCCAGAAGTTGCACTTAGTAAGTTTATCATAAATATGATGCACCCTTAGGGTACTCATAATGATATTAAGATGATTGACATGGTCATTATGAGTGTGAGAATACACCAAGATTTTGTCCAAAATGACTATGACAAAAGAATCCAAGGAGGGTTGGAACACCCTATTCATGAGAGGCATGAAAATAGTTGGTGCTTTCATAATACCAAATGAAATAAATAGGAACTAATATAGAGAATACCTTCTTTGAAAATATATATGAAGAATCTATAAAAGAATTACGTGAACCTGATGATTACCTGATATAAGGTCGGTCATAAATAAGACCATATATCCTTAGAGCTGGTCAAATAGATCATTGATTTTAGGAAGTGGATAAAATTTCTTGATTGTAAGCCTTTTCAACCATTTAAAATCCACCGATAGTTATATGGTTCCATCAAATTTTTTATAGAAAATCACAAGTGAACCCCAAGATGATAAATTCTGTTGTATAAAACCTTTTTCTCCAAATCCTCAAATTTCCTATTGAGCTCATGATTCTCTATAGGTTCCATCAGGTAAGGAGGAATGTACACTAGAGATTCTACTAGGACATGACTGATCATAAAATAAACATCTCTATGAGTAGGTAACACAAAAAAAATCACCATGAAAGACATCCATGAAACAATCCACTAGTGGAAGGAAATATGATGTACATAAACCCTAATCCTTCATGAATATTTTTTCAATCTGGGTCATCACTCCACATAAACAATGAAGCTCTATTCTTTCTCTACATTCCAGGACATCACACTCACCCTTATGTATATAAATACTTCTCTCTCGTGATGTAAAATAATCCCTAAGATGATATCAATCTAAAAAGTGTGATACTGAACTATCCAATCCATTATGAGAATGACATTGACACACGCCATCTAGAAAATGGAGAGGTTCCATATTAATGGGTAACTACCTTCCTCAAGGGGAAAGTCCCTACAATGCTGTATTCCCTCTAACCATATAACCAATGTTGTATCTAGGGTCATTTCACCATTGTAAACATTTAGCTCAAGTACATGATTTTCCATGATAGATACATATTTAAAAGAGTTTTATGAACCTATATCAAAAAAAGAAAAAAACTATAGTTGATTCCATAAGAAGAGTACCTCAAAGTTTCGATGGTCCCATATCCCAATCCTTTAGTATAAGCTATGGTTCATGCATTTGGCCTAATCAACAATGTTTTCCAATAGCTGGACTACCATGATCATAATTGCTTTTCTAGCGCTACTGGTGATCAGGGGTCTGGCTACCATGGTCATGACCTCTCTCTTGTCCAATCCTGTCAGTGCGATTCCAACTCCCTACCTGATGAGGTGTAAAATAACATTCTCCTAATGGTGGATCTTGAACAGATCCTTTTACACTCAAAGCTAGTGTAAATGTCCTACAGAACCTTTGATGATTCCCCATACAGCCACAATCCCATCACTTAATTGTGTCTCTATCAAAATGAGGCTTCAGTTTCCCACGTCATCCACACTAATTAAACACTGTTGATATATTGAAACATGAACTCTAGTTATCACTTCCCTGATGAGAAACCTCAAGGGAGTATTTCATGACACCAGGGGAAATACTGGCCTACTGCGACACTATTCATCTATACATAGTACTATTGTTGTCACACCTTATCGAGATGCATGAACTCTCTGGGACTTTGAGCTCTCAACATCTTAGGAAAGAACTGGTCATAGAAGGAAGTATATAAATCTACCCATAAAATTCCATGACTAGGGCCATCCTAGGTAACCACAACCCACTAGTGAATGGCCTAATCATACAACATGTATGTAGGTAGTTTGAACCTCTACCTTGGAGGCAACTTTAGATGATAAATGGTAGACATGTTTACCTCTATTCTAGACTTAGCAGCCTATGGACCGCTATCCCCATGGAAGGTAGGAGGATGCTGTTGGTGGAACTCATGTGTCAGATCATCCGTAGTAGGTGAAAATATTGTGGCACCTTGAATGGACTACTTTATACATAGAAAACTATCAAAATCATGGGTGGAATATCCATGATCAGGTACAAGAGTCATTACCTCAAGTGGCACCCATGGTGGTAAGACTACTATCTCAGAGAATACATCATCTGGAGCATGATCATTTCCACGTTCCTCGCATATGATACACCGAGTTCTTAGTGGAATTTGTCTACAAATGCAAAGAAAACCATCTCAGAACAATCATTAAGAAGATTTATAGCAACACTTCTTTAAGCTAAAGAAGAAAAAACTCAATACCCAAGTTATACTACCCCAACTACCCTCTTAGATGGCGAGTTAATGGTATGTGATCATGCATAGGATTCATTTAATTTTAAATTTAATTACGATGTCCACTCTAGTACATTTTATAAACCGGACAAGGCATGATAAGGATGTGAAACCATTCTATATTATAATTCATGCTTTACATTGTAATGGATATACATTCCCATTGAGTTAGTGCCTATTCCCCTTATAAATGAAAATCACAACTATTTAATTATATAATAATCACTCGGCTTGGTAAATTACTCATCGTAACCCATGAGGGCCCATACACCTCATGAATTGATATAGGAAATCACTCAATCGTAACCAATGTAGTACATGAATAAGGCAACCATCATAGCATCAACTAACAATCATAGAAATATCAAGAGATGAAAATAATTTATATCATTAGATACAATTCTTTAACAAATGCACTAGAAGGATGTATAATTTTTCTCTAACATGTCATATAATGTTATTTCTAAAAATATGTTTACTAGGTTACCTAGAAAATGATTAATATTCCATCAACTGAAATATAATTATTTACTCATGAAAAGAAAATATTTGGATGAAAAAATTTGTGATGTAAAATATAAAATCAAATGAATGTGTCTATTAATGAAAAAACCTTTGTACATTAATTATGTAGTATATGGTATTTTGCATCATATAGAGTAATGATTATAGGATAAATTAAATAATTTTACATATTAAATAGAGTTGTATTAATATCCCAGAGACCACCCTCCAATCCAAATAAATAAGTATAATAAATTTACAATGGAATTTTTTTTACAAAAATATTATCATTCTACATTTATGAAAATAATTAAATGTCAAATTATTCCCATAAGATGAAACCATCATAAAAAATAGGAAAAAATAGAAGATTAATAATGGAAAAATATTTTTAAAAAATTCATGATGTTATTAGGAAAATAATGATATAGGTAACATTCAGTATCATTTTAAAAATATAAGATAAAGGATTTTGAAGATTTATTTTTGAAATGGGCCATCATTGTCTTGAAACCATTATTGCAGTTAAATATGACTTTGAAGAAACATATAGATTGAGATACTACATGTTAAGTAATTTTAGATAGAATCCCTTCAGAATATTATAGTAATAAATGATATTTTTAAAATAAGTACCTATAATGTAATGAATAGAGAATAAGAGACGTAATGAAAATAAAAAATTCAAAAAAATTCAAAAATTCAATTTTTTCTTCCATAAATAGAAGAGAAATCGAATAGATAGTTAATATAATGATCAAGAAAAGATAAAAATCATTCAAATAACATTCAAAAATAAAAAATGGAAAATATATAAAATATTTTAAGGATAAAATCATTTTAAATCCAAAAAATAACTTGAAGTGAACAAATAGTACATTTTATTTTCAAATAATACAAAAAAATATTAATAAATATTATATTTAGATATTATCTATAATTTTGGTAGTTTTAGAGGATTCCATAAATTATAAGAGGGAGAGATAGAGAGAACTTATTTGAATATTATAGATAATTAATGATTGTATATGTAATGGAATTTATATATTATATAATATAAGAGTTATATATTATGATATAAATATTTTTTAAAAAATATTTAATAAAAATAGAAAATATTTAATGTAGTTGCAAACTATTTAAAAAATAAAATATTGATAATGTGAACTTCTTTCCTCATCTACCAACTCAATTAATTTTTCTTTTAATATTTTGAATAATGAAATTATATTTACAAATTACATGGTTCAAAAAAATATTATGGTTCACTTCTATATCAATAATCATTTTAAAATTTATTATTTAAATATTAATTTTATTTTTTTAATCTCACATATATATTCCACAAATAATTTCAATAAATCATTAATATAATGGAAATAGACTAAGGTACTTATCTAATGGTTCGAAAAGATATAGAAGTATTAATGAATTATTTAAAATTTATTAAAAATATAATAGTGGTTAAAATTTAAATAAATATTTATTAATAATATAACATTTATTATTATTTTTTATATGAAATTTAACTGGCCATTATAATTTATATTTAATATCATTAATAAAATATTAAATTTATCATTGAAAAATCAAAAAGTAAAATTTATAATTTATTAAAATTATATTGACTGATGGATTTTTTTTTAAAATTACCCATCAAAATAATTAGTGAATAAAAAAAATCATCCTTCAATTGGGTACCATGAACCTATCTCAGTGAATTAAATTTATTTTAGAATGGAAAAAATAAATAAATAGTAATAATTATATGTTTTTTAGAAATACGTAAGGGTAAAATTATAAAAATATTATAATATTAATATATGTTTGAATTATGTTACATAATTGGTTAAAGGAAGATATGGGATTTTAGAACCATAAAATTATTCTTATGATAGATCCATTATAATGAGAACTATTTCTTTGATGGAGAATATCTTGGTTTTTCCAGTCTATTAAAAATAAAACATAGAGGTTTATGAAACCCATATCATTCATAAACTATATTTCATGATTTTTTAAAGATATGAAAAAATAATTAAATATTATAAGATCATTAAAACTTATTGAATTTGAAAAATAGCTACAATGTATAAGAACATAAAATATAAATACAAATTCATAGACATGATCTTTATAACATGACCTTAAATTTCAATGATCTTGTAAAATTAAACTGGATAAAATAGGGATGTACATAAGAATAACGTGAGTTATAAAACTAAATGAGGAAATATTCAAATTCTAATATAATGAATGTAAAACCTACGAGTCAATAGGTGTACCAAGGTAATAGAAGTGGGGTGAGAATCATGAACTTTACCAATAAAGAATGATAAAAGGTAATAACATAAAGTCAACTTGGGTATGTTGAGAAATAATAAAATATGACACCCTAAAGATAAGTAAAGTCTAACTAATGAGACATCATAACCACATGTTCTTTGGATAAAATGTTTTGAAACATACAAGGAATGACAAGATATAAAAATATTAGCTAAGTCATTGTAAGGGTATATAAATCCAGGCACACCCATAACATTTATATCATATACGTGCAAAAGTATTCCACAAAGATCATACAACATAATAAAGTATTTATAATAGTTATACAATGATTAAGGAATGTGGGTTAAATAAATTTAAGTACCTAAAAATGAAGGATAAGTACATCTAGGTGAATACACTTGTGTGGAAATTAGGATGGGTATTTACTATAGAAATGGTTGGCATGGAAAATCACAAAATAGACATGGCAGCATAACAGGGGAATATAAATATTCATGGAAGGGATTAATGATAGTTAGATGATAATATATTTTTTTATAAATAATGATTATAGTATGAGATATGTGTAAAATCATATCCCAAAATAGAAAACTTCGAATAAAACATCATAATATAATGATTTTTCTTGAATATAGATAATGATATGATCCCTTACATTGGGTGATCACTTCTAAAATATTGGGATTCTCATCATAAGAGATTGAAATGACCATTATAGGTATAAATAAATGTAATGATACTGTAACATCATTATTCGAGGGTTTTTAGTGACGTAGAATAAAAGGGTGGGTGTATTTTTATAGAAAAGGGGAGGATAATTCATTATTAATTTCTAATCATAGGTTTTCGACTCTGTATGATAAATTAATGTAAAACAGAATCCACCAAATTGTTTATACCCATGATTTCTACCATTTTGGAGTGTATGTAATAATATTATATGGATATGAACTGATATTACTGAAATAATACCCTTTGTTATATTTAAGTGAGTCATGTTTATAAACAAAAATTTATTTTAAAACATTAAATTAGAATCTAGGAATTGGGGGATTCATGAAGGGTTTATACGATTAAGATAATAACTTAAACCAATTATTTTGAATATAAATCATGTTTACAATCATTTATACTCATTATAGAATATGTTAGATTACATTTTCCTTTTATTATTCCATAATACAAAGAGTATAATTATACTATATTTAATATTTATCAACAAATTAGACTATATTAGAAAATTTTGAAAGAATAACCAATCAATAATTTCAATGAGTTGATTTAAATAATAATTTTCTATTATCTAAATAATTTCTTAAATATGGGAATTTTCGGTTTTTAATACTAAATCCATAAATATTCAAAAAATACTTGTTTATCTACATTACCAGTTTTCTCAAACATTTGAAAATTACATTTTTCATCATAAAATTATAAATATAGATTATATTTAATAAACACTATTTAATAATAATATTTCATTAAAAAATTATATATTTTAAAAATTCCTTAATTCATCAAATGAATGTGTTCATTGAAACCATATATTTCACAAAAATACATCTTTTACTTCATTGTATTGAAATATAATTTTTATCAAACATATTGTTTAATTTTTATAATGTAAAAAATGATAAATACCATAATAAATTTATTAAAAATAAAAATATTTTAATTCTTAATTTTGTGGTCTAGATACATATCCATTTATTACTGTAATGAAATCACTAAGGGTATGGTTTGGATTGTGGGATTTTCTTGAGGTGGTCCAAAAAACATGATTTGGGTTGTGTTCTCAATGAGCTTGAACTTCTCTCACATATGGTTTCACTGATTCATTAGTTATTGAATCATAGGTTTTTCTTATTAAAGGGTAAATTTCACTAATGTTATATCCCTCAGATGATATAATAAATGGATTCATAGGGTATGATACTACTGGTCAAGATCATTGATTCTTTTTTCTATGTTAGTAGGATTTATAATATATATATATATATACTAACAATACGATCAACTTTTAATGGGTATGATATCATTGATTGTGATTATTAATAGTCCATTAGATCAAATTGGATATAGATTTTAAAGACCCAAATTAACCAAAGTACTGTAATTTATTATATCTATATTACATTCTAAGGAATTTATTCATTGAAAAGGGAATTTAATTTATAGAAGGGTTTTCATTAAATTATACGTTTTCTATAGAACCACATTTTTCTTTTTGATCCAACACAACCCTCTCAAGAATTTATTTTTGAGAAGTCATTTGAGCTGGATAGGATGAATACAATTTTATTTTTCCCATATCCATTATTTTCATATATAAAAAGATTGGGACTCTTGTAAATCCCCTAATGGATAGGGTGGAATGATCCTTTCTACTCAGAGAATATTAACCTTCATTATCATTCTCAGTATGGTAATATATTGAACAATAATAATCCATGATCCAATCTAACCACCTTCATTAGACCATATTTATCTTTTTTTTGTTTGAATATATTCATGATATTTTTTTGATATGTATATATGTCATAGTTCTCCTTGTAAAGATAAGGATACCAAATCATCTAAATAAAATCCACTGTAATTAATTATGCATCATTTTATTATTTTTATACTCATATATATACAAATGGAAATATGAATAATCTATCAATTCTTCATATTTCATGTTTACATTAACCAATCCATTTTATGGATGCATCAATGTAGATTAAAAACCCTTCCCTTGTGGTATATAATATAAGAATAATTATATTTATTATACTATTATTAATATCATTGAAAATATTATCAAATTCATCATTCCAAACAAAATTTACCCCCTTTCGAGGTATCATGGTTAGTGGGATTGAAAGTTGTGAATTATATCCCACAAATCAACAATAATATATATGTAATCCATGGAAACTATGGATTTCCATCAAATATATTGGTCTTGGATATCATTTAATTTCCTATGTTCTTTGAAGATACACACACATATATATATATGTCCCTTTACGTTTGAAAACATTCTACACAAATGTTTGAATTCTCTATCCAAAACACACATTTTTTATTTTACATAAATATATTTTTTAACATAATGACATCCATACAATATCTAGATTCTCCTCATTCTCATCAATTATTTTGGAATGGACAATAATCCCATGAATAAACACTATAATTGTTTTTGGGGAAATCCTAAAAGATGATATTCATTTAGTCCATGAAGAACGCATGATCATTATGGAGTCGAAATGGAATCACTATGAACTGATAATGCGCACACCATATACAAAAGTCACTCTTAATTATATAATAATTGATCACATTTACATGATAATATCACAACCATAAAACCACCTTAGAGAAATATTAGTCTCTATGTAGATAATTGAAAAATTCATCATCATTCAGTTTGGGACATTTATTATTTGTTGTTATTTTTAGAATCTCATGATAATAAATGAAGAATTATATTGACCAATATTTCATCTTGATGAAGTGGACTGTTGGACATCTCAATGAATCCCCTGGGTGTATATTACCTATTTATGTATTCTATTATGTATATTTATTAATCTTTCCATGTTCAATAAGGTCTATTCTGTATGGTGTCATAGATATTGGAAAAGCTCCGAGTATAAGTTTGATTGAGAACTCAACCTCTCATCTAGGAGGAAGACCATAAAATTATCTGGGAAACACATATGAGATTAATATTATAACCGATATGTCATTATATATTATATTTTATTTAGTCTCAATCATTTGAACTTGATACAAATGTCACCAAGGAAATAATATCCATTCTGGATATGATGATCTGAAAGACATTCATCCTCTTCCTTGCACTTGTTTAGACTTGGAGGGTGATTTTAGATATAGAGGGTGATTTCATTCCCTCATAAATTTAGGATGAATCTGTACAATTAAATATAATCCATTAATTGAATATCATTGAATAAAATTAAATATATTATCACAATGTTTCTTTAGAAATTTATTTCATAAAATTTGATAGGGGAAGAGATATACACAATGGATGCAATAGTTTCCTCATTTTCTATTTTCACTAATAACTCAACTAACATGTTTGGAGGTGGTGGTTGAATAGTTCTAAAAATATTAATGATATAAATGAATTCATAGTCCCAGAATCCAATATTATGATTCCTATCCTCGAATGAATAACTATTAGACTTATCACAACCGCCTTGGGGGGATCTACCTCAGCCGTGGAGATTTCACAAGCTCAGCGATTCTCTATAGGACTTGGAGGTTGTTATATTATATTACCATTGAAATAACATTTCATAGTTCATTGTATTACGTTTTTCCTTGTTTCATAGAGTTATAACATCGCATAGTAGGACGAGGTTTGACTGGAGAATTCCTTTCTTCCACTACTCAGTTGGGTTTCTCTTGCCAGCAATTAGTTGCTATGTGCCATTATTTTCTATACCTTTGCCATTTCCATTTCCAGTTCAATAAATTTATATGATTTTTCTTCCAAATAAATTTATAATTAGGATGTTTTACTTTCTTTCCACTATGATTTTTCTTCATCACACCTCCATCATTAAAATCAACTATCCTCTTCTTATTTCATAACCCATGAGACTCATGAGATTCACCCATCTATATTTCAAATTTTAAAGAACACCAAAAACATTTTTTATCAATTTAAATGTTTCAATATACCAAAAAATTTCAAAGACGAGGCATTATCCCACCAAATAATCTTCCAAATTTTATTTTGGAGGAGATGAAAAGTAATGGGCATATAGTAAAAGTCTTTTGTAATTTTCATCATATATCAGGATGGATTCATTGTATTTTTTTTATTAAGTCCATGTATATTCTTCCTTATATTATGTTAGAAAGTTTGAAGGAAACATTAGTAAAATTAATTTATCAAAAATTCTTTTAACACTAACACCTTAATAACCTCATTATCATTTTTATTTATTTCCAATATCTATAGTTTATCTGTTTCTTCTACCATAAAAAAATATCAAGCATAACTATCTATTACTCCATGATTTGAGGGACAGAGAACATTATTTCAATGAGGTTCATCTATTGTTCTATGATTAATCGATTAGTATATCAAAAAAATAATGAAAATCATTTTCATAAAAAGGTCTCAATTGAAACATGGTCATTCTTGGGGTGAAATAGGCATTTATCGTGATTGAAGAATATGGTCAAAACATATGTTAATTGATAAATAATTATCATGATGATCCAAACTAATGAATCCATCATGTTGGGAATCTAATTTGACAAGTAATCACATTACCCCTTAAATTGGTTGTTGGTTTGGTTTCTTCTATTTACATCAACTGTAAAAAATAATTGGAATTCATGCATGACAATTTTAAATATATTACAAGAATAAATGAGATACCATAAATATTCAAGGAATAACTCATATATTAATTAAAATATGAATTAATAGTTTTCACTCCAATATATGTTTACAAATGTAAAATATAATTAGTATTTTTTTTCCCTTAATAATGGTTTATAATGAGACTGTTAATTTTCAATGTATATACCATGGGAATGAAAAACTAAGTGTACAATAAGGTATGTTGTGAATCACCTAAAGATGAACATGTATAGACAAATTCACCCTTTTCGAGATTGTTACCCCATGGTACAACTATTATAAAGCCACATCCACTTATAGAATATATATATCTGTGTGTTCGTGTGTGTGTGGATTTATTTTCTTGTATACCAATTACTCTAAACTATATAATTTTTATTTATATTTTCATATGTTTACTCTCATCCCTATGGATTTCACTCTTGTATCTAATACAAATCCCAATAATAAATAGACATTTAATTTGATACTGACTATAAACAGTTTCATTTATATTATTTGATTTTTTATTACATAAAGGTACACATAATAAAATCTAATAAGATTGTGAGTCCAAGATACTTTGGGTAAATATGTACATTATATAACCAAATAATAATTAAATACATATACACAGACTAAAAATCAATAACATTCCCTTGAATTTCCTTAATTATCAAAATCTACACTTGATATAAAATGGATAAACATTAAAAATAGATATAACATAAAGCACAATAGTGTAATAATATATATATAACATGATGAATTTAATACATGGGATTCATTTTTAATATCATAGTATCATACTCCCAGTGAAAATCACAAACAATAACATTGAAACATTATAAAATATGATAACATAAACAAAACATGGGAATCTGGAAACAACAAAAGAACAAGAAATTATAAACACAAGAAAAGGATAACCTAAAAATGATCATTATATCATGATATTAGTATATCTTCATGTTCACCATATATATAATCTCACAAGATGAAAGCATATCCAATTGCATTTTAGGAAAATTTATTTTAGGGCCAACCCATTATATTTTTATCATTTACATGCATATGTTTTTCGAATAGGATAGAAATCATAAGGGTGTAATTAAATATCTTTAAAAAAATTATTATGTTTTAAATAAATTTATGTCCAAAATAAATGAATTATAGGTACATTTAGGATAATATTCTTGAGTGTAAATGGTTATGGTTATTCATTGTACAAATGGCTGGAATGGATGATCATATGATAATTTGGGAAGCATTACAAGGGAACATAAAAATTCATGGAGGGTATTAATGAAACTAAAATGATAATATAATCATTTTTAAATCACAAATATAATAAATATAATGTTTAAAATTATTTCGAAATGTGAACCATTAGTAATGGAAAGGCTTCTTATAAAGAAGTTTATTAAATAAAGATGAAAAGGAGATGATCCCTTAACAAGAGAGGGAACATAAAAAATCATAGGAGGAGTATAAAATGGTGTTGGTTACACCTTAGGAGGATTATACAGAGAATGGGTAGAGTTAAAACATGATATAGAGGTTTTTAGTGAATAGGAAAGAGAGTTTGGGTTGGTTTTCTTATATAAGAAGGGATGATAATTATTTTTTTATTTTCTAAATATTGGTTTTCCTCTCTATATGATATATTAATCCAAAGCCCAAATCATCACATAGTTTTCTCCCATGGATTATTCCAAATAATATTTTATTTGATTATAATTTCTAAAAAATTAAATCCTTAAAAAATACCCTTGGTGATAAGGAAATGAGTCATGTTTACGATCTATTTATTTTCAAAATATGAAATATTATACAGGTTTTGGAGGAACCATTATAGGATTCAAAAGTTAATAAAATACCTTAAAAAATACATTATTTTATATATACACATAATTTTATTCATGTATACTCTTTATTGTATTTTTTATTATAATTTTGGGATTTTATGATGTCATAATAAATGACATTCAATTATACTGTATTTTCTTTTTTACAAAAAAATAATAATATCTCCAAATATTATGTAAATACACTATTGGATAGACTCAAAATTATTATTTTAAAATTAATAATTATTTTATCCAAATAACTCGAAAAATATTAAAATATATTATTTTAAATCAAAATCCTCATTTATAATGAAATATGAGTTTTCAATAACAATTTTCTAAACCTTAAAAAATAAATATGACTTCATAAAATTATATGATAATTTATATTTAACTAATTTTATTTAAAAAAAATATTTTATTAAAATATCACTTACTTAAAAATCATCAAAAAATCAACAAAATATTTTTTGGACAGAATTTATATATTTCCCAAAAATAAAATTTGTCTTTTATCATATTAAAATTATTTTTTAATATATATAAATTAATAATAGAAAAATAAAATATTTGTTTTATTAAAAATAAAATTATAAAAAAATCACACATATAGGGTGTAGGTATAAATCCTTTTATTATACTAGGAATTCCCAAAGGGCAAGGTGTGTGATGGTGAAGTTTGTTTAGGGTGGTTTGGCACACATAGTTTGGGTCGTGATCTTAATGATCATGAATATATTCATAGATGGGTTTTCCTATGATTTATATATTGAATATTGACTTCAGGTTAGTCAAGTAAAAATCCCATTTATTCTATCTACAATATAATATAATCGAAATGGGATTTATATAGTATGATACTACTGGTTGAGGTTATCACTTTCTCTCTCTATGTTAATGAGATTTATTTTTTCCCTATATATATAATAAAACTATGCTCATTGTATAATTACTATATTGTGGGTATGATTCCAAATAGACTTTTCATTCCAATTGGTTATAACTTACAAACAGTCTAAAATAACCATTGTGGTGCATATTGTTTATATAAATACAGTACTTTCTAAAGAATTTATTCATTCAAAAGGGAATTTCATTTATAGATGTTGGGGTTATTAGAAGTATTGTGGGAGATTTTTTATTATGGAAATGGGAATGGTATAATTTTTGTAAGTGATGAATCATGAATTTAGAATGTTTGTATTTAATTAAAATTAGAGCAGTAATTTTAAAAAAATATTAAATTTTAAACTATTTTAAATATGTACTAGGACAAGTAATGATTTGAGTGACCAATAACAGTAATTTAAAAAAATAAATTTAGTATATTTTATTTAGACACTATATATATTTATTTTTATAATTGGAATATTTAATTAAAAGAAAATTATCAAATATAACATTTCCTTGAAATAAAGTATAATTTATAATTTGGAAAATATTTTAAAATATTCAAAATCGAAATTAGGAATTTTAAAAAAATATTTTTACTCATTAAATGCATTTTATGTAGAGAAAAATATTTTATAATTTTTTGAATCAATATTAAAAAAATAATAGTACAAACCATACCATATATGCAACAACTATGTTTTTATTATACACATAAATATCAAAGTTTCATAATAGAAATAAAAAAGAGTCCCTATCTAATTTCAACCGGAAGAATTAAAATTTATATTCCAACAATGATGATTTAATTAAATTAAATCATGAATTTAACTTTTAAAATGAAATATAATATATAAAAATTAATTTCTTTAAAATAAAAAAAATATTTTCTACAAAGTGATTATATTTATATTTTTTAATACACAATTATTATTTGAACGAAGATAATCATTTATACATGTGAAAAATAATAATAACAATATGTACGATTTATTTGTTTTTTTAAGAAATTATTTTTTTATAAAGATATAAGTGATACCATTTTTTATAATGGCTATTTGAACACCACCATTAGAGATTAAAAAATTTCAGAATAATATAAGTAATCATATCAGATAGTTTTTAATATACACAAATTTTTTCTTCATGTGCACAAAAAATAGACACACATGCCAATATATAAATAAAATTATTATTTTTAACAACTCATATAATCCATGATTTATACTAATTTATACATAAAATATTGTTTTTCACTAAATAAATTGAATGATTTAATTAATTCTCCTTTATTGCACAAAAAATATATAAATAATGTTTTCCACTTTCTTATATAATAGTTATAACACCTTGAGTAAATATAGAGAGCATGCCATATATTTTTGTATTATTTAATAAGTAAATTCAATATTCTAGAAATTTATAACATCAATGTTATTATTAATAATTATAATGGTTATAATATTATTTTATATTTCTTTTAATATTCTATGAATTATGGTATTGAGTTTTTTGTTATACTTCAACACATTTTTAAAAAAGAATAATTTCAAAAAAATAATAAGAGATATTATAATTGATTTTAACACATTCAAAATTTTCCTAAATAAATAAAAAATGAAAAATATTTATTATAATAAAAAATATATAAAATTACTAATATATTTTAAAACATATAAGGGAGAAATATTTAAAATAAATTTTTTAGATGTAATATCATTTATCTTGATAAAATTATATCCACAAAATATAAAATAACTCCCACTCGTGAAAAATGGGTGAGGGTATCATTAAAATAGACAAGAACATGTATTTGACTTCTCTTTTGATTGTAAGCTCTAAATTTATAATAATTTTTTTAAAAAAATAATTTCAATGAAAATAAAAATATGATATGAATTTAAATAGTTACAATAACCAGATCAATTTACTATTGTTCATTAGGATTGATGAAAAAACTTTTAGGTGAGTTTCGAGAGTCATTTCATTTCCCACTTTAATTCCAAAAATGTATTACCCACCATTTATTTAATCTAAATTTATTATAGTTTATTAATATAAATAAAATAAGTTTTATCAATGATGAAATTAAATAAATTAATATTTATATGTCATACAATATGAAATAATTTGTTCACACTATGAGGAAATCAGTGCAAATATAAACCATTTTGTTTAGAATTGTTTTAAATAAAATTTATAATTTTAATCACCTATCCGAGATAACAATTAAAATACCCCCAAACATAGACATTAAAAAATGGTTAGATAAATAAATATTTAACAATCATACATAAATACCAATGATGAATGAAAAAACAATTATATTCAATTTAATAAAATTATACATATAAACTAAATATTAATAAAAAATATATGAAAACCCAATGTTTTAGTGTCTATGTATATTATATAAATTTATTATAAATATAAATATATTGAAAATTCACTCCATAAAAATTCTCCATTTTTTTAACTCTAATATTCATATCCATGAAAAGGAATTGTAAAATGATGTTGAAAAAAATAATAATGAACTGATGTAAAATTTCAATTAGTAGGTAAATAATTATTAATGAGGAATTTAGGAGTCTGAAATAGATCATAAGAAGTTTATATACAAGATCATTAGAGAAATAGAATTATTAAATTAAAATTAACATAAAATTACGATCATTTGATGTGGTAATAAGAGGCTATTACAAAGAAATATATAAATGTGTTATCCTATGTATATATTATAGACCATTTTTCAAGGATTTTAAATCAAAATAGTATAATCATCAACCAATTTAATAATAAATAGGACGGTCGAAGATACGTAGGTGTTTGAAATCATAACACATGGAGAGAATAAATCACCATGATAATCCGTCAGAAATGATTGAATTCACCCAATTTTAGTCTAAGCATATTAGACTAGTTTCACTACTATGTCTCATAAGAAATGTGTATGGGGTTTGCATCATTGTCCCAAAAACATATTCAATTTGATATAATCTGTATTTTGATAATGATAAGGGATTCCATTTACACCAAAGTTCCATATACAAAATGATGAAATTATAAAACAATTCTATACTCAATGCGATGGAGGGATATGTAATTTCATTACCTTCCATTAGAAAATGAAATATGAATATATATATATATATATATATATGATTGAACATAATCATAAATCCATAAACATTATAAAAATTATATACCCATGAAAATAAACATTATTTGAAAAAATAATTATGAATTATAATAAGAATAATGATATTGGATAACTAAGTAAAAAAATATTATATAAAATATATTAATTATATATGTTTTAATTGTTTATATGAAACCATAAATGGCAATGTATGTAATTTTCCCAGTTAAAAGAACGGAATAAAAATATTTTCCAAATAATTTGACCAGAAGAATGATTTATTTATTACATAAATTTGAATGGTTTTGAGAATTTGTTTTTGTATGTATTGAATGATAAGGAATGGAAAAGGATGTCATGGATTATTCTATTTAATTGGATTTTAATTCCATAACTTAATCAGTATATATAAACATTTTTATGATTAATATTTCATCCATAGTAAAAAATATGAAAATTTATAATGAGATAGAATATGATATAAGTACAATTATAAAGGAGAAATTTACAAAAGTTTTTAAAATTGATGAAAAATCATCCAAAGGATGATGTGAAATTTTAAAATATTTAAAAAATTAATTTCATAGTCATAAAATTTTTCATATACAATCAAATAGTTTGAAAAAAGTATCGTAAATATTATTTTAATGAAATTTAATAAGGATAAGGATAATTCTATCAAAACATTCCTAAAATACGATTTGAACACAAAATAATTTCATTTAAAAGTATCACTGATAAAAAAGAGTGTATATGGAAGGGTGGAAAGAGCATTAAAAAAATTATTGAAATTTTATTCAATACAATGATATATGTCACCTTACATATCAGATTCAAAAAGTTATAATGTTAATTTATGAGTCATTATTTTATAAAACAATCATTACTATTGCATCCATGAAAGGATGTAATAATAAAATATAATCAAATTTTATTGGGAAATAGAAAATTATATAAAAGCATTGAATATATCACTTTTTTCATAGTATAGAACATACAATAAAAAATAATTTATATAATCTAATTAAAAGAGAAAATAGAAATTAATAAAATCATAAAAATATATTAACATAATCAAAAAATATTTTCATAAATAAAAGATAAATAATATTAATATTAAAGGGAAAATTCATGTTATGGGAGATATTATGAAAATTTTCTTTTATCAGACTAAATATATGAAATATATGAATCAATCAAATGGGAAAATAACTGAAAAAAGTATAAATGAATATAAATAATAAATATGTTTATTTACATATAAAAAATTTCAAAATTATCTAAACAAGTATTATATAAAGGAATACATTTCTAATATTGTAGTTGATTATTTAGATCTTCCTACCTTACCCCTAAGCTACCCCATGTTATCAAAGATGATCCTCCCTATCAGTCTTATAAGTTATACTTCTTTAATAGTTGGTACCATTTTGGATAATTATTTTTCTAATGGTATGAAGGTAGATATTTTTTCACCAATGGTTAGCCTTGAAGATGAATATCCAACTATCCTTCCAACCCTTAATCATATTCTCTCAAGCCTAAAATGGGTTGGATTTACATCTATTAATATATATTATAACATGTTAGAGATTGAAACATAAGATCTTTTGATTTCATATACTACTAATAGAAATCAATTTACTAATTTTTTTGTTAATTATGAATTCTTTTATTGCATTTACACGGGATAAAAATAAAATAATCACATTGAAGATTGACCCCAACAACATGAGATATAATCTAATGGTACTTCATGGTATTTGTTTCGGTAAACCATATTCTCTATTTCTAGTGGTATTTCTCAAGCTCTACAATTCAATATGATATGTGTTGATGTTTTTAATGAATCTAGAACATATATGGTGGTTATACATTCTATCTAAGAACCTAATCATATTTTGAACACTATACATGTGTACATGTGTGATCCCCACAATTACCACTTAATGCATGGTAGTCTGGCCAATGATCACATTTGTATTTTATTGAAGATTTATGTGCACATGGATCAATTCAACTCCCCCACGTAATATATTACTATTACCATAACTCTAAATGAATTTTATTTAATTTCCCTCAACATGCTACATTTTTTTGTGTTGGGTTGTGAAAATATTTATAAAATGATGTGTTCCTTCAATATAAAATCCAATAATTACTTCATATGAGGAGTTTCCATACATTACTTAAAAATGAGAATAATCGAGGGAATTATTACCCTACCAAAGACATCTATTCCCTTAGTTCTTACATAATTTCTAAAAAACTACAGGATTGATAATATGATGTTGATTCGATTCATTGGTGAAAATATAATTAGGTTGATTAGAGTATTTCAAGACTCATAGATAGATGACATGTTTTCAATGATACTATAGTAATATTCTCGAAATAATTTATCTCTCAACAGCAGATATTCTTATCAGATTGGTCTATTTTTCTAGTAAAACCAAATGATATTGGGAAACAATATCTGTAGTTCAATACTATAATATCTTGATTTAATCAATGGAATTTATGAATGTTTCATAAAACTACTAGAATAATCCCATGATTTCAAAACCATGGGATATTTTCTATAGGAAACATAAGAGACTATTAAATTACCTTAGTTATTGGGGTAAATTTCCAGTCAAGGACCAAACCCGGCACCAAAAAATGGAACCTGAAATCCAATTATAGGATGAAATTGTTTAGGAATAATAGTATGATGATGTAATTAGCGTCATTATGGAGGATAAAAGTGAGATTTCATATATTCTCCTCGACAAAGAATGATCTTTTTTGAATGATATATAAAATAGAGGATCAAGAAGATAGAATGATATATATATGTTTTCTACGTATATGATAAGTGGATGAAATTATTAAGTAAAACCAAATTTTAAATGGGGTAAAATTCTAAAACATTTGACATAAATATTATAAGTACCTTAAGAAAAATCACTTCTTGATGTTTCTCATTATATCCTTGATTAACATAAATGGACCATTATTGGAGTTCCTACACAAAAAACAAATACATTTATTGTTTCAACATCTGAATATTCATATCCTTGAATATTAATCTATTATTTATAATATTCTTATCATTATTCTATGTGATATTTATGTGATAATTCCTTTGGGATACTTGTCACATTGAAAGCTCGTAATTATTCCTCTCTTTGATGAGAATAAAAATGTTAAATTAAATTAGTCATAAATATTTGATCTATTGTTGGATGATATAATTTAGAAATAGAAAAGATATAGTCTATTAGGGGTAGAGATACATATTCCTTTGAGACACTCTTTCATGGAGAACACAATATTTAATATCTAGAGAACAAAATTTTAATAACATGACCTCCTGATAAGATTTAAAAATTTATATGTGTCACTATATGTTCCTCTTTATAAAAACATGTAATGATAATTAGGAATTAATATAATTATTAATTAATATGAAAACTTTTATACTTTGATTCACTGAAATAATCATGATGTTATATCTTTTCAAGAGTAGGGTACGTTTGATGAGTCAAGTGTGATATTCCATTAAATAATATTATGAGAAATTGATTTCCCTACCTATTCATTAATTGATGTTGATATCTCTTTCACTTTTATAGGAGTATAACAACATTACTAATTTCATGAACATGAAGTTCATTCGGAAAGTTTATTTTTAAAAACTCAATGGATGAGATATCTATCATGTAGGTTAATGAAATCCGGATCCAATCTACTTTATTAGAGATATCTTTAAAAAATGGATTTTATTATTTAGTATTTGTTAATATTTGGTTATTTTCATAGTATAATTTCATTTCACTATATAAGTGAGAATATTCATGTTTCTAGATTCTTACATTTACCAATAGTAATGACTAATTCCACTAAAAATGAGGCTTATGAGGTGACCCAAAAAGAAAATTCATAACCCATGTAAATTATATATGAATTTAATATATTAAAAAATATTATTTAAATACGTTTTCAAATAATGATTCCTGATTTTGATCACTTATTTTAATTCAGTGGTAATTTTACAAAATATTTTGTGAGTTTAATATTAAATAAATATTCATTTTTTCATAAAATTACTAATTACCTAAATATATAATATTTATTTATTTTATTTCACAAATAAGTAAAAAATATTTTTATTTCTATTATAGTTTGTATATTTTTAATTTATACATCAATGAATATTGTAGTGGGTTTTATTAAATAAGTAAATAGTAATTAATTAAAGAATGATAAATATGTAGTAGGATTGTGAAATAGACTCTAGTGGTCTAGTGAGAAATGATATTCAATTTTTTTCATAAATGAAAAATTATTAATTTAGTGAAATAATATAAAATATTCTTTGATTTTAGAACATGTCTAGTAAATAATTAAAATATAATTATTATTTACACATTTTAGTCTATAAGGATTTGGAAAATAATAAGGTATTGGGTGAAATATTTTTCTTGAGTAACCCTAGATCTGTAAAAAATAAATTATTTCTTCTTGAAAACTACTGGTCATTATACACAAAAAAATAATTGGGAAATTTCTATTAAAACATACCGAGAATTTATATATGAATTTTTACAATAATACGGAGAAATAAACCTCCACCAACCTATAAATAGTACAAAGATAAAGAGGATTATATCCTCAAAAATGAATTCTTGTAGAAATGATCAATGAAAGACCTGGGCATCAAACTCTTCCATGAATGAAAATAGCAATTTCGATAGTGATATTCCGAGATTCAATCTGCAGATGTGGGTCTCTATTAATGTGATTATAACCTTGAATCATATCCTTATAATTATTTAATCATATGAATTGTTCTATTTATTCATAATTTAACAAATAATTCAAACATGAAATAATCATTTAAATAAAACAATTCTTCTATCTTCATGGTTCTAGTGTAATATTAAATTAATATTCAACTTAATTACATTAATCATGGTATTCTTCTTCATCTAAATAATATATTAATTTTTTATTTTGGATGAAAACATTTGTTTTCTATGGTGGAAAAGACACTTCAACTATTCCCCAAATCTATATGTTTTATTGTAGCAGTCACATAATAAATTTATAAATACTCATTTATTGATGATCTTTGAATTTCATATGTTTTCATTTGGGGAATATTTTTTATTTAAATATAGACATTGAATAATCCACTTATCCCACATCATTATAAATTATATAACCATTAATTTTTTAAAAATAAATATAAAATCATTTGAAGGATACATTTGGAGGTTTTAAGGAATCCTAATAATAATGAGCTTAAATATTGATTAATTTTAATCAATATATAATAGATATCACATTAATACATTCCCCATATCTATAATGTTTTATTATTTTGATACTACATACATAATAAACATATTTTATGAGTTATCTTAAACATATCACACATATTGATTCTCTTGGGGTAACCTTTATAAAAATATTATACATAAAACCATTATTAGTAACTTGGGGAAAATGTAAACATAATAAAGGGTGAGATTAAACATTAATTAGGGGTAAATATTTGAGTTGTCAATTATTGATCATATGAAATAATAAAATAAACATAACGGTATGAGAGTATTTTCATAACATATGATATTCATAAGCAATCATTAATATATCATAACTCATTATTTGTGGTATAAAGTACTAGCATTTAAAAAGTCACAAGTCATACAGGAGGGGGATCAACATTAAATAACAATGATCCAAGAGTTTCAAAAATAAGAATAAGAAGATGACATATGTATTGTGGCAGAATTAGAAGCCAAAATAATTATTTCATTATTTGAGGCTCACTTCTATGACTATCATTGCATAGTAGAAAAAGAAAAAAATGGATATTTTTAACTAACAAACATTTTTTTATTCTTGGGATGGGCACACTCTCTATCCTATTTCATATTATTTCATGATGAATCAATTATTTTCTCTTCGATCATAGGGATAGATAATTTTTTAACCCACCATTTAATATTTAGAATCATAAATAATTATTCCAAATGAACATAGTATCACAACATAATTGGTTAAAAACAAAAGGGTTTGAAGAAAATTTGATCATCACAAAATAGTTATCCATCATAAGAATGAATTAGAATGGTTCTATCATATATTATTCCTAGTGAAGCATAATAAAAGTAAAATGATGTGGACATAGGTAAAAAATACATTTAAAACAAAATTGATTATCTCTTTGATAATATAATAAAAATTGACACCGGCCAAACCAAAGAGTTCCAACTTGGGACGACACCAAGCCCTCCTCCAATAGGCCTTGGGATGGAGACCAGTACCAAGTAGGCATATCCCACGAATGGGAGGAATTATACTGAGGTAGATTCAAACACACACTCACATCTCCAAGCCCCCACCATGATAAAATGTAAAACATCTCAAACAATACTTGCATACATAAATGATCCCACAAAAGAGTTTGATTGTAAAAGTACTAAAAGTAGATAAATGGGAAAAATGAAAGTCGAACAAAAAAATATAATGATTCCAACAAGCTCTGAGATATATTAATAAGAGAAAATAATGCTTATGGTAAAGAAATTTGGTATAAGAATCCCCATGTACACTACACATTCTCCCTATACTTATAAGAATCCAATAAGAGGGTTGTTTTATGCATTATACATGACATGTATGGGAAAATCCTATGCTGGGGTGAGTATAAAAAATACCCAGTACGAAACTCCAAAAACACCAAACACAAAAAATATTTATATTTAAACAAATTCATAATATAAAAATCACTATATAACAAAAACACCAAGATATACTAGGGAAATACACCATGCCACCAGGTGTTCATAACCAACTACAAGATACTAGATTATTTTTTAATAAATACTTGTTATATTAGAATCCACCCCATGGGACATTATATCATTGGATATTCTTGATGAAGAAGTCTAGGTCATTGTTACAAGCGTTATAAAATCTCAGTTGTCTCAAAAGACTATGATACACTAATAGGGGGTCTTGCCTAGAACCACAAGGGGATACCATGAACCCAATCTGGATAACCGGCTATATAGGGAATCATATGGAAACAATATCAAAGACCCTTCGTATATGGCCTACTAGATGCAAGATCAACACCCTACTCATGGAGGAAACATATATTCCATAAGTTCCACCTAGGGAATAAAGAGAGATATAAGATCACACTTCAATCACATGGAGGGACAGTACATCTCCATTTGAAGAATAACCCATATTGGTGATCATAATGTTGTGATTTGGATATAATTCCAAACTCTAACCTTGACAAAAATCACCTAGGAAAACATAGTTAATCTATATAGGTCCAAAGAATGTAAATGAAGTCCACAATCACTATTGAAGGGGGTACACTGCATGTACTGGGGAGTACATAGCATGTCCAAGTATCCCCATGATGTCCCATGTGGGAGAACCTCACACAATTTTTTTTTAAAAATATGTGGAATTTATATGGAGTGAAAAGTGTGTAGAGACACACTGTATCCTACCCATGTTTCCTGATGTGTATGTGTACTATCCCATGTACACAAAGCTATGTCTGTGTACATGTACATGATGTTCCATCTAGATGCATAATTTTTACATATGTCAGTAGAATCTCCAAATTATATTCCAAGTCACATAGAATGGGTCACATGTTCTTTGGTAGGGGTAACACTTCTGGTGATCCTTATGTCTGGATAAAATATTAGAACCTCTAATAGGGGGCCACACTACGTGTATCCCGAAGTACATGACATATTGCTAATGATTTTTCAGAGCCATCATGATGTATTTTGTGTCATCCCAGGAATCATCGGAGCTACTATGCTCACCAAAACATGTATACGAGGGTTCTTATATTTATTTCCAACCCTGATTAATGGAAAAATGGACTTGAATCCACTCTGAAATAAAACCATAGAGATTTCCATACTTGTGTGACAAAACTAATAGTAACAGAACCAGATAATATGATCCACCCCACCACTATTCATCCAAAATCATTGTCACACCTCAATCACTCCACTAGTTGGGAACGACACTTACTGTATCAATTCATTATGACAAATAAAGATCATTTAATGATCGAATATCGTGTACTCAATGAACCGTGGTCCTTAAGATAATTACCATGATGAATCTGTGAATAATGGAGGAAAGATCCATAAGCCATAAATATGATGTACTAAACAAGAACATTTATTTTTTGACATCAATTCATTATCATAGAATTGATGAATGTAGTGGGAAAACTTTAAATGAAAAAAATAATATTATTCCATCAAATCAGCAATGAAGAAATCAATTCTGTTCAGTGAATTGATCAATTTTCACCCAAGATTGAGGAATGTGGTCCAAAATAAAAAATAAAAAAAATACCACCTAGAGTTTGGATTGATCATTTGTGATGCATGGTTGTGTTTTCATATTTTATAAGACCCTCCAACTTAATTGGTGTTATGATCCTCAATCCAAACTCTAATTTTGTGTCATCAGCTGAAAATATCTCTAATGGTTTGATGAATCTCCATGGTTTGAGAAACCAACCCTATGAAAATTCTATAACCAGGAATTTATAAGAAAAACTATCACTGCATAAAAATCTAAAAAAATTAAATAATTATTGAATAAATTTATTTAATTTTTACCATGATTACATATCACCAATGGAATGTAATGACAATGATTATGTTATGCCTAGGGTAAAAGCCAAATTCTAAACTAAATGGTATCCTAGGATTTTTGATCTAGGACTCCTTTGGAGTTTTATTGATATTTTTAAAGAAACTTTTACATATGTGCTTTTTAATATATTTAATATATATCAATAATATATTTTAGGCACATCAGGACTAGTAATTACATGTCAACTCAGGGTATGGTCTTTGAAATAATCCATATAATATTAAAAATAATACCTTGAAAAACCTAACCTGTTAAAATCTCCCCGCCATAGGGATTTATGTCCAGAGAATCCCAAAAAGTGGCTACTAAAAGAGATGTGGGTACTGAGAAATAATCTCAGAACCCTGCTCCCATGTTGTCTAATAAAGGGGATTGAATCTCATCGATCCCCGATCTTCCCTATGTATTCTACAAAGGTTTTTACTTCCTTGATGTCTAGATCTTCCCATTTGATAACGTATAATGTAAATGCTTGTACATCCCCATCTACAAGAAGTGGAAGAGGCCATGTACCTAGATCAACTGTGACAGAAGAGGTAATTAGTACTCCACCTCACCAACTCTACATAGTATCTGGAAGGGACCATGGAATATCTGAGATAACTTTCTGTTACGACTAAATCTCCACAATCCATGTCGAGGTGGGACTCCCAGGAACACATGGAATCCTTCCTCGAACTCCAAAGGTATCCTTTTTCAGTCCAAATAAGTTTTATGATGGGTCTATAAAGCCTTCATCTGTTCTAGGATGATCTGTACCTATTTTTAGAAACTCATAGCAACACTCGGCCAATGAGAATTGACTCATGTGGGTTAATTCCACAAATTGGTGACTAGTAGGGCCACACACACAATACTGCAAATGGTGCCATGCCAATGGTATAATGGTATATTTTTTTGTATAAAACCTCTATCAAAGGTTGGTCATCCTCTAAAATATGGAAAAAGTCCCCCATTCAAGCCCACAACATTTCATCCATGACCTAGATGGTCCACTTTATCTGGCTGTCAGTCTGGGGGTTAACACCAGGATCAAGAATAACTATTTCCTAAAGAGTTTATGTAATCCTCTAGATAACCAATATATGAATCAATAATCACATTCAGATATTATATCTAAAGGAATTCCATTGATTCAGAAAATCTCATCCATATAGAGGCATCATGTTCCCTCTATTTAACTCTATTCTTAAATAGATAGTAAGAGGGATGAATTTTTGAGTTTTTCTAATATCACCCAGATAATAATAATGTCTTTTAGACATATATGGTAATACCATCATGAAGCCCCATGATAGACCATCCCAATACCACTATGGTGGATTAAGGGGTTGATCCAAATTCACTACGATATGGTGTTCAACCTTCACTTGCTAACAATTTTGGTAGTGAGAGACAAGATCTACAACTCCCTTCTTCATAGTTGTCCACCAAAACTGATGTCATATGTCACAGTTCATTTTTCCAATCTAATATGTACAGAAAAATGGGGTGTAAGAAACTCCCATGACACTTCCGCTCGTAATATCTATGGAACCAACATCTATCCTCTAAAAAGGATAATGTGATCCCACATTTATAATATGCATCAGGAACATGTACAATGGATATCTTAGTACGTAAGGTCTAAAATCTAGTGTCTCTTCACTAGGAACCCCCGAAGCACTAAAAGAGAGCTAGGATGACAAAATTCAACTAAATATACAAGGAACCACCCTTATCCCTGAAGCACATCTTCATCAAGGATAACTGATCCAATGCCTCGCCCATCATGTGTGAACAAGATCTCTGGATGAGAATGACTACCACCATGTTCCCCTTCCAAGGAGTATAAACAATCTAGAATTCATAGTTTTATAGGGAATCTATCCACCACCTCTATATCGAGGTATGATATTTTTGGGAGAATATGTACTTGAAAATCCTTTGGTCAGAGTAAATGATAAACCACTAACCCATCATGTAGTATTTTCACATCTTTAATTAATAAAATACCACATCTAACACAATATTGTGGGTCATTTTTTTATACCCATGAGCTTTCAATTTCCCGAAACCATAGGCAATACATTCCTACCTCTACATCCACACACAGAAATGTTCAATCCCTAATGTAGTGCAAATCACTATTTAATCAACACCATCCTATGACATTCTCATGATGGGAGAACTCTTCAAACTCTATCTCAGATCTTGAAAACACTATTGGAACCCTTTGACCCACACGAAAGGATTCCCATTGTGATTCAATGTTTTCAAGGGTGTTGTGATTTTGTAAAAGTTAGGTAGATAACCCTTATAGTACCTTCCAACCTAAGTAAACTCTAGGCCTATATAACACTCTTCGATGGCTCCCAAGAAATAAATACCTCATCAATTGTTTGATCCAATGATACTACAACTTCTGATATGAAATTTCATAGAAATTGGAATTCTATAATCCACAACATGACTGTTAAAGAGATTCTCATAAATATAGTTCTTTCATAGGGTCTCCATGGCCATTCTGTAGTGTCTCAAATTCTCCTACTCTGTTGAATAATACACTCGGATGTCATTTATGATGAGAAACACAAGACTCTCATGGAAAGGATGAAAGATTAAGTTCGTAATTTCCATGAAAACTATTGGGGTTTTCATCATGCTAAATAACATCACCATGAACTCATAATGAGTGTAGAAACATATGAAGGTCAACCTCATTGTATCTTTACCCCAAACTCATAGTTGGTGATAGAAAAACATAAAGGAAATCTTTGGGTACCATCACACCCCAATCATCTAATCAAATTGTTCGTTGATCATAGGCAGTGGATAAGTATTCCATACGGTTAACTGATTCAAGATACGACAATCCACACATAACCTCAAGCTCATGTATTACTTATTAGTGAACAAAAATGAGGACTCCAAGATGGAAACATTGGTTCTCACAAACCCCTTCTCCAATAAGACCCCAAACAATATCTTCAACTCTAAATTCTCTATGCGAGCCAACTAATATGTTGGTCCAGATATTGTTGTTTCCCTAAGATGTAATTCGATGCAAAAATATATCTATCGGTGGGGAGGTAAACCTGGTACGTTCTTAGGAAATAAATCCTTGTACACCACCACAACCATAGGAAACTAGTTTCCAAAATCATATACTACACCAAGAGTCATGCTATCCAACAGATGAGTAATTGGTTATAATATCATGTGCTAGAACTCATCATAATCTTCCAGGTTATCCTTTTCACCAACATTGGAAAACCCCATTTTTTCACTATAGAAACAATTTATCCACCACCTTAAACAATAAATTTGGGAATTAGCTATTGATATCTTGTAGATGCCAATGATGATGTTTTAAGGCCTCCTTATTGAAACAAAGAGATCCCATTTAAAACTGTCACCTCTAATAATTAGATCACAATGTTGGCACAAGTGTGAAATACCTGAGTCACCACTCGATGAAGTATCAAACCATAAGGGCTGAGACAACAGATCAATTGAAATATCAGCGTCTCAAACCAAATAAGTGACAAGGATGTATTGGATAGAACCTATATCAATCAATAACAAATATAAATTAGAGAAGACATTGATCATTTATCATATCATACCTTGAGACCTGTGGTCATTTTTTTCCATAGACTATATTTGGGAACTTACCTACCAACTAACTCCCTGAGAATTGTGTAGACCATCTAGGGGTAGTGGTGGTAACATGTCGAACATACGACCACATCCTATTCCCCTGACAGTCCGTCATCCATGTCTTCTGCCCTACAGACCACCCTGCTTCTACATATGTCTCTTCCTCGGTGGTCCCTCTACCATATCACAATTAGCTATACTATGTGGCCAAAAATATCAAGCCTAATGTACCTGATCATTATATGAGAAACTCAGCCATTCCCTTGGCTGATTTGATCAACTTTCAGATCCCTACACTACATGCCATGAGTCTTGAGATTACCTCATGATCTGTCTGACACGCGTGGATCACTATGATTGGCATCAGCTACATGATTCCATGGTCTTAAATATTGGGTTCTCACTACTATCTCCCATGAATGGTGTCTGATCTAAGAAAAACCTCTCCAACAACAAGGATCACTCAAAAACATTATAATTTATGGGAATGGAAAAAGATACCAATGGTTACTTGATTTCCAGACACAAGACCAACTCAATATTTTGAGGACTGAATAACTGGTCATAAACCATATCAAAGGAGTAATGAGAGTGATTATTAAATATCACTGAGTACTCTACCATGGTCATAATTCCCTACTGTAGATTCATAATATCATGTATGCATGCCATTCATAACATGGATGGATATAATTCATTTTTGAAGACACCCACAAAGTATGCATAGGAGAGTGTCATCTAGTCATGTGACCAATGCATTACGCTCTAACATATCCCTATAGACCCATATATAATACACTCTTTGATGACTTACATCATGACTTTCATCATCCATAAAATGTATAAAAGACAAGTGAAAACCTCTAGCTAGTCCTCATTCACCTGTGGTCTGGCTCACCTAGAAAACTAGGAGGTCACTCTTTATGAAACTCTTGCTACATACTCAATCTATGTGAATCCCCAGTTCATACTTACACCTCTTTATACTTCTCAAAGGGTGTTGGTTTAGCTAGTAAACCACCCAAAGGTTCAATCTCTAGTGCAATCCCTTATACCAAAGCCTCGTCACTAGGTGGATTATCTTCATGATGATAAAGTGGAATCTTGACTAGATGTTTCTGTGGTGGAGTGAAAAAATAAAAAAGATGTAACATGGTTAAAAAATTATTTATGGGGTGATAACTCAACAAGGACATGGAAAACAAAACCATTTATAAATGATTCATGTACCAAAAGAATTCCATACAACCAATTTTTACATGTAAATGTCATAAATTTAGTGATTAGAGTCCTTGTGTATAGATATGTTAGCTTCCATACCAACACTAGAGTCCCAATCACAAAATATGATCTCAAAACACAATACACCATAACTAAAAACCAATATCATGGAATAAATTATAAATGTAGAACTACAATCTGATACAACTCTATCATGACCATACACCTAGAGGTCTTACCCATAACAACCCCAATCCCGTCTCCAATAGGCTATGGGATGGAGACCTGTGTCGAGTAGCCATATCCCACAAATGGGAAATGTTTTCATAAGGTAACAAAAAACTCACACATCTCCCTAACCACAAAATGATAAAATGTAAAAAAAACTGAAAAATTCATGTGTAGATCTAATATCTTTCATTAGAGAATGATAATAAAAGAACTAAAATGCAGAATAAAGGGCCAAATACGTGCCCAAAAAAAACTGTAAAGTGTCAAACCGTATACAAGGGATAAGAATAATTCAAAATCAAGTTCACAAGAAGACACATAGTCCTAACAAGATCAAACAACATTCCACCTACTCACTTTCAACCCATGAAATCATCAAAATAGGCATCATATTCATAATATATGACACGTCTTGGAAAGTTTGATGTAGGGGTGACTACAACATTACCAAGTAGGACGCCCGAAAAAAACAAATTATGAGTCACAAAGTTTGGTCAACTAAATAAAAAATGAAACAACATATTTTTAACAAAAACACTACAATATAGTCAGTAATGACAGCACACCATCAAGAAGTCAAAACCAAGTTCCAACAACATGATTTTTCTTGATGCTATACTAATTTTGAGAGAGTACACTCCATGAGATATCCTATCATTTGAGAAACACTACAAAGAGGTCTATGTAATTGTGACCACCCGATAAAATTTAAATTTTATAAGAATACTATGATACACATATAGGGGGTCACTCCAAGAACCGTTGTTGGACACCATGAATCTAATCTCGTTCAAACCACTACGTTAGGGATAATATGACAATGATACCACAAAATGTACTGCTACAACCTTCTAGATTGAAGATCAATTACCTTCTTCAGAAGTGCAGACTGATTCCTCAAATTCCACCTAGGGAATAAAGGATGATAGATGATCTGACATCTATCTCATAGAGGGACACCAAAACTTTTTCTAAGAATGAGCCTATAGAGAGGATCACAGTCTAATGATAGCAATAGAACACTGTACCCTATAGGTAAAGGACCAAGTGAAATCCACATAAATTATTCATGTCTAAATTAATGAAATAAATATTTAAAGACACTCTTGAAGGGAGCACACGATGTTTACCCAGGTGTACATGACATGTTTATCAATCCAGGAGACTTCCTCTGTGGGAGAACATAACATGGATTGTAGTCTCCATATAAGAGAGTGTATAAGTTGTAAATGTAATGAATAGACCCAATGTATTCATCCCTTTTCACCTCCCCATTTCCATGTATGGTGTTCATGTCCATGTACCAGCTGAGGTACAGAAATTCGGGTCTGTGTGCAAGTACAAGGCATATAATCTAGCCATGTTCTTTTCTCTATATCCATGTACTATATGATGTATATTTCAATACATATGGAAGTTTTCAAATGCTATGTGAATGAGTTCACATGTTTTATGATCCTTATCTTTTACTGAAACCCTATCAACATAAATAGGGGGCCCCACATAGCATGTAACCCGAAGTACAAGCAGTGTTGCTCAGGATTTCCCAGATATATCAGGATCTTTTTAGTGCCACACCACACATATAAGGATCCACCACCCACATTGGAACTTATAGATCAGTGTTCTTAAAACCTTTCCAACACCGATCGATGGAAAACCAGACACGAATATGCTTAGAAATCAAACTGTTAAGGGGTTCGTCCTCACCCTTCAAAACTAGGAGAAATAGAACATGCAAATCATATCTGATCCACCACCAATCATCCACCTCCACAATCAAACCTCGATCATGACACCTATCATGAAATTTACTAGCATTATCGATCCATTATTCTGAAGAATTATTAAACAACTATCGAATACCATGTAATCCTGGAACCACATGCCAATGGAAATTCCCAATGATAAAAGTGCGAAGAATAGAAGGAGAAATCCACAAGACATAAAAGTGAGGATTAAAGATCAGGTGATTTTCATTTTACCTTGATTCATTATCATAAAAATTATGAAGTAAGTGGGATAAATCCTAATAAAAAAATAAAATTATTCCATCATATTAAATCTACCAATGATGTGAGAATCATTTATGTTCATGGAATTTATCCACATTCACTCGAGACTAAAGGTTGTAATGGAAATTCAAATAGTAAAACATCATACCTAGTGTTTGGATCCATTTTAGATAAATAATTGTTCAGTTGTAATCATTTAAGATATTATCCACCTCTAATAGTGTGACGTTCCATGATCTGAACTCCGATCTGTTATTGTCTGCCGGAAAAGCTCTCTAGAAGTTGTCTGAATCTCCCAGGTGGTAGGCGAAAAAGCTATGGAAATTATCTAACTATTCATTTAAAGGATAAATAGTCACATTTCCAAAAACTAAATAAATTTAATTAATTATTTTATTTACATCATTTAATTATTCCCACAATGAATGTTTCACCAACAACCTGTGTTGAGAATGATTATGATCCATCTATAGTAAAACTTCATGTTCTGAAAACAATAAAGCCATCTTATTTTTGATTTGGGAATCCATTTTTGATTTATTCAAATTTTTAGGAGAAATTTTTCATGCATTATATTTAATATATTTAAAATATTTCAAATCATTATTCCAAGCACATCAATTCTCATAATTTAATGTCGTCTCAACCTCCGATCTCAAAAAAATATAATATCCAAATATAATAACCACAAAAATCCATGATGATACAAAAATATAATTTTATTTTGATAAAATTTTAAAATAGAAATATAAAAATATTGAATAAAATATATGAAATTAAAAATAGAAAATTTTAATCATATCTTCAATGAAATAAACAATTGCGATGGAGTGAAAATCATTTTATGTAGTATATGTTAAAAACATGATTCTTTTTTATCTTCTTCTAAAAAATCATAAGTAACCTACTAAAAAATTAAAATATAACAATTTAATATGTTAAAAATAAATTTATATTTTATTTGAAATTACTCTATGTTATAATTGGATCATAGATAAAAATACATGAGAAAAGTTTATATAATATAAACATTTAAGAAACCTCTAATCCACTAAAGAGAAAATAATGTCATCTTTTCTTAAAATAATTTAGAGATTTTTTAATTACCAAAGAGGGGATAGTAAAAGGGAATAAATGAAAAAAAACAACATATTATAATAAAATAATTTTTATTTATAATATATTTATCAGATAATTTCTTATAATGTAAATTTAATAGAGGTAATCTCAAAAATAAAAGAGATTGTAATATAAATTGAGACCAAAATTCTTGAATTTCTTCATTTACATTCTTATTATCCTATAAAATAAATTTATAATTGTTTTAAATCTATATCAGAACCATGTTAACACTTCTATTACTATATTACACTCCCTTAAAATATACAATTCCCCTGTTATTCTCAATTCTTTGTTAAAATAACAATTTGAGTGTAAAATCTTCTGTTATTGTCTATATCAATTATTTTCAATGGACCATGGTGATTGTTTTATCGTCCATTGGGTCTTAATAATGTTTTTATAATCTTATTTATTCATTCTATTAAATTTTATAACTATTCATATAAGGTGCTACTGAGAAACACATTGCATCACTTAATGAAGACGGTAGTTTGTACATATGCATGAGTTATGTTTTTATTTTCCAATTAATATAATTAAATAATGTTAAGAAATAAAATAACTTTCATGAATATAAATAATATAATATATATGTTATATTTTAATTAAATCCATCCATGTACTAGCCACATATGCATGACATGAAAAATGATCACATCGCTTCGTGGTGGTGGTAGCCTACACATATATATGAATGATTTTTTTTGTTTTTAATCGAAATGATAGGATGTGTAAAATGGTTATAAAATTAACATAAATAATTTTATTATAGTAATTAATGATATTTATTCATTTTTATATGGTTGTATATATTTGAGAGTAGGTTAATGATCATTAAAACTGAAAATGATCGGTAAACTCAATTACATATTATGTGGTAAAAATACACTAGAATACACCTTAATCCATTAAATGATAATAATTTTTATGACCAAAATATCTTGAAAATATGGAGGGAAGTTATGAATATATATTTAATTTTTTTTCAGAACTTGAGTTCTCATTGTGTGTGAATAATTGATGATGGGCGGTTCCCTTTTATAAGTGACGTGGGTGGCACTATTACAATTATCTAAAACAATAAAATATAATATTTTCATACACAAGTGAAGGTGGAACAAATTTTAAATATAAAAAATAAAATATATTCAAAATTACAATTAATATTAAACAATAAAATTCATACATTTTTATCAAATACTGCAAACAATTCAACTTTGTTTTACCCAATCATTATCCATTTTACCTTAAGTGAGGTAATATGTTTTTACAATTGTTACTATATATTATTAAAAAAATTTAAAGTGTATAAATTAAAAAAAATATGATCCCATGGTTATAAACTATTTAATAAAATTATTTTTTAAATGTTTCATTTCTTTATTATAAAATAATCATAAAAATCCAATGTAATATTTTATTTAAAAATAATTTTTTATGTAAAAATATGGATTTATTTTCATTCCATTCATAGTAAAAAATAATGAATTATGGATAAAATATAATGAATATAATATTGAAATATTTCATTAAAATAAATCCCAAATATGTTTTATTTTAAATTATCATGATAAAAACAAATTGTTCTCATAACATTTTTTTAGAAAACATCTCTTTTTACATCTAAATTCATTTTTTTCTTATTTCAATAAAATTGATAACCAAGGAATTAATTTTATAGATGAATAAAAAATAATTTTTCATATATTTGATTCCATTATTTTTTTAGTAAAATATATATGGGAAATAAACTAATAAAAAATAATTCAAAACAAATGACTAGGACCAATAGTTTCTATACATCGATTTAAAAAACATTTTCAAATTTTATATTTCAGATATTATGATTTCATGTTTGATTTTTATGAATTATTAAAATATTTAATTGTTTTGTGTTTAATATGATATCAATCCTAAATATTTATAAAATTGAAATATATTCTAAACTCTTTTTTTGCAAAATTACACTCGACATATAAGAATTTCCGACATGAAAATCATCACATACGTAGTTTCTCATATTGTATTTTAGAATGTATAATCCCTCTATAAAACCTTAACTATGTGATTTTTCTTCTCCCATAGCTATTTATCTATATGATCATGTAATTCTTCCTATTATTCTTCAAAAAAACGATCATACCTTTGTTTTGATACCTCTAACTTTAGTATATTTGAAAGATATGGTATGTACCATATCAAAATAGATATATAGATTACATTTTGAGTGTTGAAGAAGATTTGAGAAATTTAAAATAGATAATATATCATTCTGATGTGACAAATAATCTCTTAGGGGATGATACATCAAGGGATTATCCCACCCATGTTTTTAAAATTATATCCAACTTCAAAGGAGTTATCTTTAAGAACACATTATAACGGAATCTGAACTATATATATCACTAAATATTATCAACATAACAATGTTTCATCTCTATGCATCATATTTGTGTTTGTAAATTGATATAACATTCTCTTTAATTTACTATTCTTTCTAAGGTGCCAACAACATTCATTATCTAACATTACCCCACCATGTTTGAGTATTGCACTTATTTCCCAAGAGGTAACTATGGAGAACCATCCAAATATTTAACTAAATGATATTGTTGAAAAAACTATTGTAATTATATGATCCCAAATTCCTATAAAATCCATAGAAAAATACCTCAACGTATATTTACTTGATTTGTTTGTACACTCAGACTAACCACCTATCTAAGGATGAAATGAATTACTAAATATCATCCCTATATTAAAATATTACTAAATATTTATATAGAACATCACATTAAACCATGGATCATGGTAATATACTATTGACAAAGGTACTCCATGAAATCCATCACTTCATTAATTTATTACCATTTGAGCTGATCAAGTTTGAAATATTCTCTAATAATAATAAAATGTGATGGATTTGTAATCCAGTTGACTACAACCTAAATATTATTTTTCCCATTAGAAGTGTTTTGTTTCCAAAAATAAATTATAGGTTTATTTTCTAGAATTTTAACTCTGGAATGGGTAACATTTGTAACATCCCCTTAGGCTTCTATTATTCATTATAAAATTTATATCACACCATTATTCGAGATACATACTCCATGATTTCTCTCACTATATAGTTCTACCAAAAAATCTAGATTATATATATATAAATCAGTTTAAATAAAGCATTAATAAGGGATGATTAATTATGGTCTTCATCTAAAATAACCCTTTTAAATTTTGGTATTTATTAGACACATACAATTTCTGGAATTATATCAATCAATGATAACCATGACTAAACTAATGAAAATTCCATACATACTTTTCTCGTTTCATATCTTCCATCTACAACTATGTAATATCCACGTGAATATATTATTGAAAATTCATCTATTAATGATATGATATTTACCATTTTCTAATGATTTCATGATCCATAATCTACAAATTTATATGTATTTTATCTTTTTCAATCCTTATGGGAAACCTAACATGGTCATAAGTTCTCAAAGAAATTACTACCTTTTTCACCTTCTAATGTTGGTAATTTATTAACTTGCCCTAATCCTTAACAAGTTCTAACAATATACATTATTAAATAGAAAACTATTATTATGTGAATACATATGTGAAGATTTTATGGTTATTATATGCATCCTACCATTAACCATAAAGGTAATGCATGCATATCTTTAAGGAAATATTACCACTACGATTTGAAAATAATGAGTATGGTAATTTTCATAATTAAACACCAATTATTGAGATGCATATTCTACCATCATTTCATACTTTGTGAGAACACATCAATTTACCTTTATTGATGCATCAATATATATAAAAAACCCTTACATACTATAGGGTATTTTGAGTCCATGTTTAATGACTATCCTTCAAATTAATTACTTTAAATTATCTATTTGTTAATATGAATATAGAAACATGGTTACCTTAAATTAAAACAAGTTAGTGAATTTTATATACATGATAAATATCCCACAATTAATAATTAGTTTCCCTCCATACTATGAAAACTATTTATTTCTATCAACATGGTTATTCTGGTCAATTTTTCAATAACTTCCATATTTCAAGGATCCACTGATATTCTATCTCTTGAAATTAAACGATGCAATAATGATATATTATGTAGATTGAAATATAATTTGTAAAATTTAGAAGAATATTCTATTATTTCAACTTATCCTTCATAATCTCAAATGAAATTCATGATATTTGTTTATCTTAGAATATATATGAATATCATCTATAAATATAATGAAAAATAATCATGATAATCTATAATGACTATATATATTAGATTCATGAACATAGAAAGGGAATTAGTAAGCCCAAATAGAATCACTATAAATTAATCATTACCATAACTAGTATGGAAGGAAGCCTTTAAAATTTATGCAATACCCCAAGCTTCCACAGTACGCTTCTCTTTGAATAATACAATAGCGTGTGTTGTACGCAACTTCGAGTTCCAACACACCACAACCAATCAAACTAGTCGTTATGAATAGTAATACCCACTTTTTAAAATATTATAAATTTTATCTTTAAAAATGGACTTCATTTTTGGATTTGGAGTATCGAAATTAGCTTAGGGTGAATTTTTGGTATTTTTCTGAAAACTTTCAATTTTTGATGAATAGTGAAAAACACCGAGTTATAGTTTAAAACCGAATATTTATTTAAATAATTAATTATTTTTTTTAAATTTTTTTAAGTAAAAATAGATAAAAAAATACCTATATAAGTTAAATTTAATTCATTGGAGGCAGTTTATAATAATTTTAGATATATAAAAATTTTATTGAACTTTGTACCGTCTTTTACCCACCTCCTAGGAGCATTTGCAAATTTGTATAAAACATAATTTTACTACTTATGTGAGTTGAATTTCAAAACTCCTTGATACATGGTTGATATCAGTATATAAAATGTGGTTCAATAAGATGAAAATAATATTTGGTCAATAATAACTTTTTTACTTTCATTTACCACGGTTAAAAATAAATAGGGTAATTAAGGGTAAAAATGATATTTCTATTACCCTGAAACATGTCCTAACTCTATTTGATAAGTGTAATTTGACCAAAACCAACCTTATTAATAAAATATGATCCTTTAGTTCCACTTGGATTAGATTAGGACATTTATTCTTATTTCATTCCAAGAAAAGTTAAAAGTGGTAAATTCAATGTTTAATAACAAAACAATTTTTAATATAGGGTTACACATAAGATAAATTAGACAATAAATATTAATTAGAAATAAAAAAAATATTTTCTACATAATCTTATTTTATTTATATTTTTTAGACATTAAATAATAAAAATTATTTATGACACAATGATGATGCCGTAATTATAGAATTAATGAAAGATTAAAATAATTGATATTATAAATATCCAAATAAATGTAATTTGAGGGTTTATATGAATTACACTAATTTTCTAGGTTAATATGACATATTAGGGTTGTTTAGATGAATTTTGATCGAATTAATAATGTTGTTAAGAATTTCGCAAAAACAAAATACCAAATAGTGTCAAAATATAAATAAAAGAGTTTTTGAAACAAATATTATATTATTAAATGATATTATATTCCAAAAAATATAAGCTTATGAAAAAAGACTTATATAATGATAGGTGTATCATTAATGAACCACTTCAGGATCGCTTGGATGTATATAGTATGTTTATTAACCATATAATATAAAAATACAAACAAACATGGTAAATGTCAAATTATTAAACTAAGAGTTAAATATAAAATTTAAGGTTAATATAGTGACCCAAACCTTTCTAAAACCTATTGGTTGAGTAGTTTTCGACCCATCCCCACCTTAGTAATTGAATAATTTTTTTTGATCCATTAGAAACCGAAAATGATTTTATTATAAAACAATATTTCTCGGTTTTCCTAAGGTACCCCTCACCCCTCCTATAAAAGGGAACTCCCCCTTCTCTCTAATTCACACCATCAAAGAAATGTGGCTCGAATACCCTATAAACATTACTCCCTTCATCCTAGAGGCCTTCCATTAGTTAGAGATCTAACCTAAGGAGTCCTATTGATCAAATCAAAAGGAAGAACCAGAAGAAGAGGTAAATATTTCATCACCTCTTTTAAGTTCTTTTTTCTTCCACTTCCTCTATCTTTGTTATTTCCATTCTAAAATAATAACTCTTATATCTTCTATATAATATTATGTTACTATAAATATGGTACAACCATATTCTCTATTCTATCTATTATTTTAATGACATGTCACCATACGTGCGTACGTAGAGCTTACCGTCTCCACATCATTGTATAATTGTTATTCAATACATTATTATTTTGATGTGTATAACAATGATGTGTAATTGATGTAAATAATAAATATAAAATGATACTGATTCTGTATATATGATATAACATCCAATTATATATTATTTTAATATCAAAACAATGATATTGTCGCTTGTGCGTACGTACGGATTACCGTCTCCACGAACGTGATGAGATTCATTCCCCATCATATTCATGAAGAATACTTTTCATTATATGATTAAAAATAATGTTTAAAGACTTAATATCATTCTGAATATGAATAAGATACATCCTATCCATAAAAAACATTACTTACATAGTAAAGCATATAATGGAAAATGAATCAGTTTGCACCCGAAATGACGATAATACTAAAATATTATTTACAAAGAAATAATACAAGATCATATATGATATCATATTAATGTATATTATTATTGAATAATTTAATAACAGTTATTTCACCAATATATATAAGGTTAACCAAACCTTGACCAAGGAAAATTATAAGGTCAAGGTTAATTTCACAATCACTTCATTGTCTGAGGTTGTTTATATGTAATTATCTACCAGGACCTCATTATCATCCACATCCATGCATCTTAAAAATGTATTTAAAAACTTTTTACTATTTACTAGATAATGGGGTAAAGTAATTTATACCCTTATTTGAATTTATATGTTTTGAAGGTAATCTTTCCATCGTTTTCCAAACAAGGTACTTTTTGACCTTTTCGACAAATTTAATGTAAAAATGTTTTTTTACTTATACGGCAGGTGTGGATAGTTTCCACTATTATAACATCATAAAAGCTTCCCTTAAAATATTATAATAATACTGTCAAAATAATGTTTTTATTCAATAATTTTAAAATAGAAGGAGATATTTCTCTAAGAATGTTTTGATTTCATCTATGTCAACATCCTTTGATGGATTTTAAGCTTATTTGAAATTGATTTATTATGATAAAAAACATCCATATTGTGTTGAAGGTTTTGTGATATGTTTGACTATGGATGTTTTATTTTTACACCATTCATTATTTATGGATAAAGTATTGACATTTTGTATGCTAGTTTTAATACGAATGTTTATGTTATGTTTAAACCTTTTCATATGAGGAATGCATTGGACTTAGTAAGTGATGGGTGGATCCCACTATAGCTCCTTGATGCATCAGTAGGTCTCATGATACAAACTAGATTCTTGGCACAAGGCCTTGAAAAAATATTATTTGTAGTAGTGGCACAAGGCCTTGACTATGTGGTTATGAATGTCCGGCATTATGCCTTCTATCATTATGAAAGTGGATATTGATATTGCATGTGATTATTCGACTAGTAGAATATTCATGCGAGTAAGTAAATGAAATTGTTTTGATTTAGATTTGCCATATTATGATGATTTTTAAGTTGAAAAGGCTTTTCTTTTAGTATAATACATATCCTTAAATTTTTTTGGTTATTTAAGAAAGTTTCTAATATATTTTTATCCTTACTGAGCATCTGAGCTCACCCATTTCTATGATTTATTTTTCCCAGGATGCGAAGAATTATATTATGACTGACCTGTAGGGATAGTCTATGGGATCTCGGTGTTGTCTAGGGAAACAATGTTTTTGTAGTTTTCCATTTTATGATGTAATGTAAAGCTTATGAATGTATCTTGTACTTACAGGGCTACTAAACTAATCGGTCTTTCGAGACATGACCTTTTCTGATCATGCCAAAGATATATAATAATGTACAGAATCTGCGATTCAATGGTTGAGGCATTATAGTTGGTATGAGAGGAAGTTCAGTACTAACCATGGAATCTAGATTTAGAAAAACTCTAATTAGAGCATATTACCCTAAGATAGAATTTGAGGATTTGTATAGAAGAACTTCCTAGAATTTTGGTATTATATAGATTCTGTGAGTTTTCCAATAAATACATCCCGGTCTAGATAACAGCAGGTATAGGTGGCTCTGGAACAAATGTTCCATGGGGTAAAACATGAAAACACTACTTTGAGCTAGACTCGAACGAGAACTAGTGCACGACAATGGGCCTTGCTGCACTCTTGGTTACGACACTCTCATGGGATTTGCTTAGGATAATTCTATTTTTCATTACAATCCATTATGAAGGGTTTATGAGTATATACTTCATCAAAGAAAACATTTTTATGATTATGGATTATATCCATAAACTTTTCAATTTATATTTAGTGTTTTACAAGTTTAGATTTATGTATTGTGATTCATAAACAAATCTAGTTTATTCCATTGTTTAGAAATGGAACCTAGTGGAAGTAATGGAAACCATATCAAAGAATTCACTCCATGTAGGGATTTCCCTCATACTCAAGATAGTTATAGGTGAGCGGGTGATGAAACTGGTGCTGATCAGCTAATCACTATACTGGGATAACTCACTCGGGTTATGAATAATAACCTTACCCGTATGGAGCACCCTAATCCATAGTGTGGAGGATCAATGTTTTATCACTTCTTGAGGAAAAAAACACCAACATTAAATGGGGGTGAAAATCCACTAGAAGTTGAGCAATGGATAAATTCTTTAGAGAAAATATTCCATGCCTTGGGGAGTAGAGAAAGGGAATAAGTTGTCATGGAAGTTTATTGCCTCACTGGATATGATTATCAATGGTGGTCATTGATTAATAACACAAAGGAAGATGATGAAGTATCAAATATGGAATGGAGTGAGTTTAAAGAAATTTTCTTAGAAAAATAATTTCCTCATGACCATCAAGAGGATATGGAAAGACAATTTATGAGTCTGAGGAAAAAAGAGGATGAGAATGTCACAAAGTATGCAGCTAACTCTACAAGGTTAGCGAGGCATGCTAGAAATTATATACGTAACCCAAAATGTAAGATTGATCATTGAAATGATGGGTTTAAACCATTTCACTGTCAAGCATTAGTCTCACAATCCTTCTCGTCATAAGAAGATATTGTCTCATGTTCTATCATGAAAGAAAATTAATTCTCTATGTATTATGAATTTAAAGAAAAGAAAGAGAAGAAGATATCTGTTGAACACTCTGGAAATGGAAATAAGGGGAAAAGGGGAAATTTTAATATCCATCCTGCAGAAAATGTGGGAAGAAACACCCTAGTACTTACCTAAAGGGAATGGGAGTGTGTTACAAGTGTGGTGAAAAAAGCCACCAAGCTCATGATTGCAAGGGGAAGAAAGAGGATCTCGATGTTGAATGCTACAATTGTAGATCAAGGGGGCATTATGTGAATCAATTTCCTAAGAGTATGGAGAACGTATCTCAGAAAAGGCAAAGGGATCAAGTACATCTTTTGTTATCACTACTGCTGAGGTTGATGCTCCAAAAGACATTGTTCCATGTAATTTAATGGTTTCCTCAAGTTTAAAAAATGCTTTATTTGATTCTGGATCATCGCATTGTTTCATATCTTCCCAGTTTCCTAAAGAAATTAGATATATACAATTTTATTTAACAAGGGATTTGTTAGTCAAAACTCTTAAGGGAAGTATCATTACAACAATGTTTTGTGAATCAGTCCCCATTAGATCATATAAATGTTATTTATCTATTGATCTCATCGTAAAACCCATGATTTAATTGGATATAATCCTCGGTATGGATTGGATTTTATACTATGATGAAAAAATTTATTGTAAGAAGAAGGAGGTTACAATTTTCGATGATGATAAGAAGTACCTTATCTTTAGAGCAAAAACATCACCACCTAATTCATGTCTAGATCCACCCCCAGTAGCTGAACTAAATTCAATTATTGGAGAGGAATAGAATAAAATAACTATGGGTGAGGAATGGAATGTTAAAATAGAGGATGTACCTATTGTGAAAGAGTATGTTGATGTATTACAGAGGATTTACCTGGACATCCTCCCGAACGAGAAGTTGAGTTTTCCAATGATTTAATTCATAGTTTAAGGCCCATATCGAAGACCCTTTATAGAATGGCCACTGTGGAGTTAGTATAACTAATGAAACAACTAGAAGAATTGATTAATAATGGATTTATTCGCCCCGGTGTTTCTCCATGGAGAGCCCATGCACTTATTGTTAAGAATAAAGATGGATCTATGAGGTTGTGCATTGACTATAGGGAGATCAATGCATTAACAATAAAGAACAAGTATCCCCTACCTATCATTGATGATTTATTTGACCAACTTCTTGGATCTCAATACTTTTCAAAGATTAAACTTTGATATGGATATCATCAGTTGTGTGTGACGAAGGAAGACATTCCGAAAATAGCATTTCGAATTAGGTATGAGCATTTTGAGTTTACAGTAATGCCTTTATGATTGACTAATGCACCCTATGTCTTCGTAGATCTAATGAATAGTGTTTTCGAGTAACATGTTGATGACTTTGTAGTGGTATTTATTGATGATATATTGGTATAATCCAAATGCTACGAAGATCATGAAAATCATTTGCGCATTATCCTGAAGGCTCTTAGAGGACAAGAATTACAAGGGAACTTTAGCAAGTTTGAATTCTGGATTCAGGAGATTTCATTTCTGGGCCATATCATCTCTAAGGATAAAATCTCCATTGATCCTGTAAGAGAAGAGAAATACAAGAATTTCCAGCATCGACAAGTATATCTCAGGTACACAGTTTTATTGGTTTAGTAGGTTATTATTGGAATTTCATCCAGAATTTTTCCAGATTGGAAAACCCAATAACCAAGCTCACACATAAAGGGGTGAAATGTTTCTGGAAAAAAGAATGTGAAGATTGTTTTGAATAATTGAAGAGAAGATTTGTCAATCCTCATATATTGAATCTACCATTGGGGAATGATGGGTTTGTTATTTATAGTGATGCTTCAAAGAAAGGACTTGGTTGAGTCCTTATACAGAATGATAGGGATATTTCCTATGCATCACGACATCTAAAAATTCATGGGAAAAACTATCCTACTCATGATCTTGAGTTAGCATCTTTAATATTTTCTTTGAATTTTTGGAGACACTATATCTATGGTGAAAAATGTGAGATTTATTCTGATCACAAAAGTTTGAAGTATATTTTCTCATAGAAAGAAATCAATATGTGGAAAATGAGATGGTTTGAACTAATCAAGGATTATGATTGCATGATACAATACCACCCGGGGAAAGAAAAATAATGTGACAAATGGTTTGAGAATAAAAGATCACGGAGGTATGAAATGATGAGTGTTGAAAGGGATCCTATTTTCATGGATCTAGTAAAGATATATATTGGAATAACCATGGAAGGTGAAACATTAATGCTTTTTCAAATGGTTTCCATACCATAATTATAAAAAAGGATAAAAAGTTCTCAGGTTGATGATGTAGAGTTTCAAAAGAAGATTAAAGCTATGAATGATGGGAGATTGAGTGACTTCGTATATGAAGATGGAATTTTTAAATTTTGGAAAAGACATTATGTTCCCGTTATACCTGATCCAAAAAAAGAATTATTGGATGCTGCTCAAATTTCCAATTTATCTATACACCCTGGGAGCACAAAAATGTATAGTGATTTGATGGAACTTTTTTTGTTGGAAAAAATGAAGAGGGAGATTTCTGATTTTGTGCCAAGATGTATGGTTTGTCAGCAAGTGAAAACTGGAAGGCAACAACCTAGATGAGTCTGGAAACCTCTTCCCATACCTATTTGGAAATGGGATAATATTACGATGGACATTGTCATGGGACTACCAAAGATCCCTAGAAGGAATGATGCAATATGGTTCATTGTTGATCGCCTTACCAAGTCAACACATTTTCTTGCTATAAGAGAATATTCATCACATGAACGTCTAGAAAGACTATATATTAATGAAGTTGTGAGACTTCATGGAGAAACCCTATCGTTTGTTTCTGATCGTGATGCACATTTTACATTAAGATTCTCAGAAAGTATTCAGATAGCCCTAGATACTAAACTTCGTTTGAACACTGTGTACCACCCCCAAACTGATGGACAATCAGAAGAGACTATTAAAACATCAGAAGACATGTTGATATCATGCTCACTTTTCTTTCATGGTTTGTGGGATCAATATTTACCTTTGGTAGAATTTTCTTATAACAATAACTTCTATTCAAGTATTCAGATGGCACCATTTGAAGCGTTATACAGAAAGAGATTTCGCACACCAACCTATTGGGATGATGTTAGTGAAAGAAAACTCGTAGGCCTAGAAATGGTGGAGGAAATGATGGAAAATGTGAAGGTAATCCAAAAGCACATCAAAACAGCTCAAAGTAGGTAGAAGAGATATGCTGATAAATGAAGAATGAATTTGGAATTTCAGGTAGGAGATCAGGTGTTCATGATGTTATCTCCATGGAAGAGGGTTATACATTTTGGTAAGAAGGACAACTTATGTCCCAGGTACATCAGACCTTTTGAAATTCTAGAATGAATTGGTGTCGTAGCTTACCATTTGGAAATGCCGCAATGTCTCTCCGAAGATCACAATGTATTCCACATATCACTGTTGAGAAAATAAATGCCTGACCCAACACATGTACTCACCTAAGAATAATTAGAACTAGAACCCCATATATCTTATTGCGAAGAGCCTGTCAAGGTTCTTGATACCAGAGAACAAGTGCTGAGAAACTGGACGACTCGTCTGGTAATAGTTATATGGAGAAACCATAAGATGGAAGAGGAAACGTGGTAAACTGAGGAACTTATGATGAAGAACTAACCAAGAGTATTTATGCAGTAATACTCTTGAAATTTGGAGGATGAAATTATTTGAAGGAGGGGAGAATGTAACACCCCAAGATTCCATGGTACGCTTCTCTATGAATAATACAATAGCATGTGTTGTATGCAACTTTGAGTTCTAAAACACCCCAACCAATCAAACTAGCCATTATGAATAGTAATACCCACTTTTTGTAATTTTATAAATTTTATCTTTCAAAATGGACTTCATTTTTGGATTCAATGTATCGAAATTAGCTTAGGGTGAATTTTTGGTATTTTTCTGAAAACTATCAATTTTTGATGAATAGTGAAAAACAATAAGTTATTGTTTAAAACCAAATTTTTATTTAAATAATAATTTATTTTATTTAAATTTCTTTTAGGAAAAAATAGATTCATAATACTAATATAATTTTAATTTAATTCATTGGAGTCAGTTTATAATAAATTTAGATAAATAAAAATTTTATTCATCTTTTTACCGTCTTTTACCCGCTTCCTAGGAGCATTTGCAAATTTACATAAAACATAATTTTACCACTTCTGTGAGTTGAATTTCAAAATACCGAGAGACACGGTTGATATCAGTAAGTAAAATGTGGTTTAATAAGATAAAAATAATTTTTGGTGAAAAGTAACTTTTTACTTTTATTAACCATGGTTAAAAGTAAATACGGTAATTAAGGGTAAAAATTATATTATTATTACACTTAAACATGTCCTAGTTCTATTGGATAAGTGTAATTCGACAAAAAAACCTTATGAATAAAATATGATCCTTTAGGACCAATTAGATTAGACTAAGACATTTATTATTATTTAATTCAAAGAAGAGTTAAAAGTGTTAAATTCAAAGTTTAATAACTAAACCATTTTTAATATAGGGTTACACATAAGATAAATTCGACTATAAATATTAATTAGAAATATAAAAATATTTCCTACATAATTGTTTTTTATTTATATTTTTTATACATTAAATAATTAAATTTATTTATGACACAATGATGATGCAGTAATGACCGTATTAATGAATGATTAAAATAATTGATATTATAAATATGAAAATAATTGTACTTTGATACTTTTTATAAATTAAAATAATTTTCAAGGTTAATATGACATATTAGGGTTGGTTATAAGAATTGTTTTCGAATTAATAATGCTTTTATGAATTTAGAAAAACAAAATACAAAATAGTGTCAAAATTGACATAAAAGATTTTTTAAAACAAATATTACATTGTTAATTGATATTATATTCCTAAAAGTACAAAGTTTGGACAAAAGACTTATATAATGATAGTTTTATCATTAATTAACAACTTGGGGTTCTCATGAAATTATATAGTATGTTTATTAACCATAAAATATAAAAATACAAAGAGACTTGGTAAATGTCAAACTATTTAACTAAGAGGTAAATATAAAAGATAATGCTAATATAGTTATCCAAACCTGTCTAAAACCTATTTGTTGAGTGGTTATCATCCCATACCCACCGTAGAATTTAAATAATTCATTTTTGAGCCATTAAATACCGAAAATGATTTTATTATAAAATAATATTTCTAGTTTTTTCAAAGGTCCCCCTCACTCCTCTTATAAAAGGGCACTCCCCCTTATCTCTAGTTCACACCATCAAAGCAATTTTAGTCATCCAAACCATGACCAAATAAACTCTAAACTATCCTAAATTCATCCTAGAGTCCTTCCTTTAGTCATAAATACAACCTAAATAGCACTTTTGATAAAATTAAAAGGAAGAACCCGAAAAATAGGTAAATATTTCATCACCTCTTTCAAGTTCATTTTTCCTCCACACCCTATTTATTTGTAGTTTCCATTCTAAAATAATAAATCCATTATATTCTATATACTGTGATGTTATTATAAATATGGTAAAACCATATTCATTATTCTATCCATCCTTTCATTGACATTTCACCATACGTGCGTACGTACGACTTACCGTCTCCACATTGTGGGGTAATTGTTATTCAATACATTATTATTTGGATGGGTGTAATAATGATGTGTAATTGATGTAAATAATAAATATAACATGATAATGATTCTTTATATATGATATATCATCCAATTATACATTATTTTAATATCAAAAGAATGATATTGTTGCTCGTGTGTACGTACAGATTACCGTTTCCACGAACGCAGTGAGAATAATTCCCATCGTATCCATTCACGAATAATTTTCATTAGATTATTAAAAATAATTTCAAAGAATTAATATTATTATAAATATAAATAATATAAATTCTATCCATAACAAACATTACTTATGTTGAAAATCATATAAAGGAAAATGAATCACTTAACAACTGAAATGACAATAATACTAAAATATTATTAACAAAGCAATATTAAAGGATCATATATAATATCATATTAATGTATATGATTCTTTTATAATTTAATAACAATTATTTAATCATTATAAAGTATGTTAAACTACCCTTGACTAAGGAAAATTACAAGGTAAGGGTTAATCTCACAATCTCTTCATTATTTGAGGTTGTTTATACATAATTATCTACTGGGACCTCTTTATCATCCACAACCATGCTTCTTAAAAATGAATTTAAAAACATTTTTACTATTTACTAGACAATGGTTTAATGTTATTTATACCCTTATTTTATCTTATATGTTTTTAATGGAATCATTTCGTCATTTTCCAGACAAGGTAGTTTTTGACATTTTCAACTAATTTAAGGTAAGAATGTTTTTTTATCTTATACAGCGTGTGCATCCATTTTACGCCATTATAACATCATCAAAGTTTCCCTTACAAGCATATAAAAATATTTTCACAATAAATTTTTTCTTAAATGATTTAAAAATATAAAGAGATATTTCTCTAAAAAAGGTTTTGATTTTATCTATGTCAACATCCTTTGATTGATTTTAAACTTATCTGAAGTTGATTTATTATGATACAAAACTTTCATATTGTATTTAATTTTTTGTGATATGTCTGATTGGGGCTATGTTATTTTTACACCATTCATGGTTTAGGGATAAATTATTGACATTTTGTATGCTAGTTTTAATACGAATGTTTATGTTATGTTTAAACCTTTTCATATGAGGAATGCATTGGACTTAATAAGTGATGGGTAGATCCTGCTATAGCTCCTCGATGCATTGGTAGGTCTAATGAGACAAACTAGTGTCTTAGCACAAGGTCATGAAAATATCTTATTTGTAGTCTTGGCACAAGGCCTTGACTATGTGGTTATTAAATCTTAGCATTATGCATTCCATCAGTATGAAAATGGATATTGATATTGCATCTGATTATTCGACTAGTTGAATATCAATGTGAGTAAGTAAATAGAATTATTTTGATTTATATTTGACATATTATGATGAATTTTATTTTGAAAAGGATTTTGTTTTAGTCTTATACATTTCCCTAAATGTTTATTCTTATTTATGAAAGTTTCCGCTATATGGTTATCCTTACTGAGCATCTGAGCTCACCCCTTTCTATGTTTTATTTTTCCCCAGATGAGAAGAAGTATATTATGACTAAACTACATAGATAGTATATGGGATCTCAGTGTTTTCCATGGAAACAGTGTTTCTGTAGTTTTTTATTTTATGATGTAATGTAAACCTTATGAATGTATCTAGTACTTCCAAGGCTACTAAACTAATCAGCCATTCGAGACTTGATCTTTTGTGATCATGCCAATGATACGTAATAATGCACTGACTCTAGGATTTTGGGGTCAGGGCATTACAATTTACACCCATTTAACCCTAAAATAATAATATTTAAATTGATATAAAATCATTCAAATGTATTCATCACCTCACAATGGATAAAAAAATCATCAATACTAGGTAGGGGAAACTAGATCTTGATAACAATACAGTTATGTTTGTGATAATAAATGGAATGTAAAAATGACCCATTTTTAATCTTATCAAGATGAATATATTAACCCCTCGGTGATGAAACTGAATTAATGAATCCCTTAACAATATTATCATGGATATTCTACTTCAATTCATGAAACTCAATCAGGTCCATTATATACAGATATGTTGAAATCAATGTTGCAACATGTATGGATTCTATAAGAAAATAAACAACATGATTCAGGGGAATATTTGGAGTCTTCCTCAATATATACTTCATAATATTACCACAAAATAGAAAGATTTTCAATGTTGAGTTTATCATAAACATTTTGAGATAAATACCCCCTGTAAATTTGTATTAAAACACATTTAATGGTATTAATTTCCATTTTATTTTAATATTCAAACATGAATCGATAGAAAATCATATTTAGTTTTATAATATCACATGTTAGACACCTTCATCATAAATTGATATGGGATGTATATATAGAGATCTAATATATCCCCAATTTGAAATCAAATAAAACTAGAGGAATATTATCACTATGTTCTTGAAGAAAATTCCCACAATCTACTACTACATATAAACTATACACTTGCGAAACGATCAGCATACCATTATGGATTTTATCAATAATTAATCCTATGTTTTATTGAGGTGGTCATGATATATAATTAGAAAATTAATAATACATAAAACATGTGTAAAAATAGAATCAAATTAGGCATTTTTAGTTCATGAGTAGATTATAAGTGCACTTTCTACCACTTAATTATCAAAACCCAATTTAATTGTTGATATTGTGTAATCATTTAATTTTTAGATTATCGGAAGAGGTTATTAATTCCAATTGTTATTATTAACCATTGTATTCATGTAATAATTTGATTTATTCCAATAATCCTTGTAGTTGTGGCATTGGAGTGTGGGTCATGTGTTTTTCTTTTATTTCACCCATTCTTTTCAATAGATTGACTCTTTCTACATATTCAACATTATTTTCAGGGTGGGCATCCTTTCTAAAGAATAAAAATTTACCACTACCAAAAGACCAATTTCTCCCAATTTTCATTCTACATATCTAGATTAAAGGAAGATTCGTTATCATTCCATCCGTGGTTTTTATTGTTATAGTTTCTTTGAAACTCCATATCTATCTTCTTATCATAAGAATTAACATAATAGTAATTTTTATATACATTTATGTTTGAACCAGGTTCTTCAAAGCATGATTTGGTGTATGGTTTGTGTTTGTTGTCAATCCTCAGTGGAAGTTCAGGGTGTGTACCAACAAAGCGATCATACCGTTCAAGCAGAAAACAGTAGTGAAGGTGGCACTGTTTCCCAGTGTTTGCCAAATTTTTGGGCCTAAAAATCGGCCAATAAAGTAAAGTGTTTTTGGCAAAGGTACTTGCGCGCCATGCTCTTGGAGGATAAAAGACTTGCGCGCCATATGTTTTTGAGGATCAGAACATCAAAATTTGGCTAAGGAAAGAAGGTCGCGCAAGTGTTGGTTGGGTCGCGCATGTGAGTTGCACGACAGAGTTTATTGAAGACAAGACTTGCGCGCCGTCGAGGACTTGCGCGACGCCGCGCAGGGGGTCCAGTTTGCCTATAAATACTGGACCACCCCTCCTCATTTGCAACGAAGTTCAAGGCCGAGAGATTGCTCGAGCTCTCGTCGCGCAGGTGGTTGAGTCGCGCAGGTGGTGGTTTTGTCGCGCAAGTAGAGCTTGCACGCCGGTTTTTGGCTGTGCGCCCAAGGTGGTTTGGAAGAGAAAGGAAGTGGACCGCGCAAGTTTGTAGTTGGGGAAGGAAGAGTCGCGCATGTGTGTTGATGACACTTGCGCACCAGTTTGGACTTGCGCGCCGTAGTGGGACTTTCGCGACTGTCTTGGAAAAGCGCGCCTGGTTTTGCTGAAGCCCACCGGCGTGTTTGGTACTGCACGAAAGCCGAGAGACTACTCGGTACATTCGAGGAAAAGAGATATTCTTCTTCTGGTGAGAATCGAACTTCAATAGAGCATCTACATACAACAAAGGATGCACTCTTATGCAAATGAAGAAGAGACCCTCACGTCTATAAACTGAGTGGGACTTCACCAACGGCAGTGAGCCAGGGGGAGTCAACGGGAGAGACCCAAGGGATGCAGTGAGCTATCCCTGAACAATTGTAAAGGCAGTGATCCTGGGACAGAGTGTCTGTACCCGAACTTTTGTATCCGTAGCTAGTGAAGCATAATGAATTTAGGTACGACTGGAAACCTGTCGGCGTATGCTCCTTGGACGTAGCCCTTAGTGGTGAACCAAGTAAAAATGGTTGTGTCTTCTCTGTCCATGTGAATGTTTTCATTCTGATCATAATCATCATACAGGTTCAACAAGTTCCTACCAACGTGGGAACAAGATCCAACACATTAAAAGAAAAAGTGGTCACCCTGATTCACCCCTCCCCTCTCAGGGTGTCCCAGGGTCCTTCAAGTGGTATCAGAGGGAGGTTGCTGGTGTTGAATCTGACCTTCTTCGTCATGGAAAACGCCGTCAATGTCAGGGGAGTCCCTCACATCGATGGAAGCAATTTCCAGATCTGGAAGAATAGAATGAGATATCATCTAAGATCTCATGGAATGGAAGTTCTTTTTTCTACTGTGCAAGGAATACATGTCACTGATCCAACAGGTCTGGCTATGACTGAAACAGACAGGAAACTTCTTGATGCAGATGCTAAAGCACAGAATGCTCTCACTGCAGCCCTTTCTGATCAGATTTACCTGAAGGTGATGAATTTCACCTCAGCAAAATCTATGTGGGATAAACTTGAGAATATTTATGAAGGTGATAGCAAAGTGAAGGAGGCGAAACTACAAGTGCTACACAATCGGTTTGATGATCTGAAGATGCATCCAGACGAGAATGCAGACTCTTTCTTCAATCGAATTACTGAAGTGGTTGGAGCAATTCGGGGTCTAGGCGAAGAAATCAAAGACATTGATATTGTAAAGAAAATATTAAGAAGACCTCCACCTCTGTATAATGCGAAGGTGTTAGCTCTTGAGGAAAGAGATCTTTCCAAACTTTCTCTAGATGACTTACTGAGCAGTTTGGTAGCATATGAAATGAGAGTCAAACCAGAAGATGCTACGACTCGGGTGAGCAAGGAAATGGCATTCAAGGCCATTGATAAATTGAAAATCTCAAAGGATAGTAGCGGTGATGATGACGAAGAGAAAGAAATTCTTTCTCTCATTGCAAAGAAGTTCCATAAGGGGAAAGGGAAATTCAAACGGAAGTTACCTCTCGCATGTTTCTGTTGTGGAAAAGTTGGCCACATTGCCTCTCAGTGCTTGAATAATATCAATGATGATGATAGTGAAGATGAAAACTTCAAGAAGCCTCAAAGAAGGTTCTTCAAAAAGGGAGACTTCAAATCTGGTAAGAAAATGCAAAGGAAGAGTTTTGTCTGTGAAGTGGAAGAAGATGACAATGAATTCTGTGATGAAGAAGAACCAGAATTCAAAACTAGGAACCATGCTTCTATGATGGCAACTGATGAAAAGTCAGAAGATACTGATGGTGAAAAACAACTAAGAACTTGTGTATATCTTGAGGTGCAACTTAAGGATGCAGTTAGTAAGCTTAAGATTAAATGTAAGAGCTGCAATAAGTGGAAATCAATTGTAGAAGAATCAACTGAATATGTTGATCAACTTGAAGCTGAAATTGAACGAATGGAAGAATTTGTGAAGGTACAGTCTAAAATAATTGAAAGCAATGATGATGCAGTTGATATGAAGCTGAGAATTGAAGAGCAGGAAAAGGTCATCAATGACCTCACATCCAGACTGGATGAAAAATCCAAGACTGTTGAGGGTCTTGAGGAGGAAGTAGTTACTCTAAGGAGTAAAATGGAGACAGAATCAGTTCCAAAAGAATCGAGGAAGAAAATACAGTTCGGAAGATTCTCAGATGCAGAATTACTTGCAAGAGCCAAGTGTGGTTCAGATGGGGTTGGAAAAGTCTTGAGTGATCAAAGACTTGCTTGCATGGGAAAGAGTGGAATTGGCTGTGAGGCTGAGTCATCAACTGCTGGAAGTGAAAAGATCCAAAAGAATGACAAGATGAAAGTTGAACATGATGAAATGTTACCTAGAGTGCTGAAAAAGGAACCCTCAATCCAAACTAAAAGGAGACCTGAAAATTATCCTCAAACATTCAAAAATGACAGACAGTCTTACTATTCTCCCAAGGAAGAAGGTATAAGGAGAAAATCAAGTGAGAAGACATTTCCTCTCATGAAGTGTCAGTTCTGTGGCTATCTGGGCCATACCATGTCTTATTGTGAAGAGGCAAGAAGCTATCTGAATGGAGAAGATATAGATTCTCAACAAAGGAGAACAATATCATATCCTAATTCTCATAGAAGAAATAATTTCTATGGATATTGTTTTTGTTGTTCTAACTTTGGTCATAAGGCCATTAATTGCAGGCAGAAAAGAGACATAGACACCTCATACCGAAGTTCAAGACAAGTCAAGTCTCGTCACCAAGACAGTGTTGCTCTTTTAAACAGGTTCTCACCTCTCGCAGAAGACTTTGACTATGAAGAACCTGGGTATGCGGAAGAGATAGTTGAAAGGCCATCAGTCCTATATACTCAATCTAATGTCTCATGGAAGGAAAGGAAGAAGATTGAGAAATCAAACCTTGCAGAGGTAGCCCTCAAAGCTACAAAGAACAACAGTACCTGGATTCTGGATAGCGGTTATTCATCTCATATGACGGGTAATGCCGGCCTACTAATGAATATCATAAAGAATGTTGATGGTACAGTAAGATTTGGTAATGATGGGGCTCTGAAAATCAAAGGGAGTGGAAGTACCCAATTAGCTAATGGAGAACTAAATAAGACTGAAGTCCTTTACGTAGATGGCCTACGCCATAATCTCCTTAGCGTGAGTCAACTCTGTGACTCAGGACTTATAGTTACTTTTAATCAGAAAGGCTGCACCATCAAGGAAAAAACCGGCAATTCACTTATGAAAGGATGCAGAACAGAAGGCAACTTGTATCAGGTTGATAGTGAAGAAAATGTATGTTACATGACTGTTGAATAAGAAAACAATTTGTGGCATCAGAGATTGGGACACATCAATCAACAAGACATGGAGAAAATATCAAAATTGAGAATTGTCATGGACATCCCCAACCTGAAGCGTGAGCGTGAAAAATCATGTGATGCTTGTATTCGTGGGAAGCTGGTCTGCAGTTCATATCGGCCAAAGAAGAAAAAGGCATCTCACCTTCTTGATCTGATTCATACAGATGTTTGTGGTCGAATAAATGTTGCCGGAACTCATGGAGAAAGGTACTTTGTCCTTTTCATAGATGATTACAGTCGAATGGCATGTGTGATGGTCATTCACCGGAAACGACAGGTCCTTGACTGCATGAAAACATATCGGCGAATCGCCGAGAATGATACTGGACGAACAATCAAAGTGTTGTGATCTGACAATGGAGGAGAATACACGTCCATTGAATTTGAAAATTATCTGGAGAAGCATGGAATACAACATGAGGTAGCTGCTGTGAGAACTCCACAACAAAATGGAGTTGTTGAACGAATGAATCGACAGGTGAACAACATGGCACAAACTATGCTGATTGAGATTCGTATTCCACGACATTACTGGAAAGAGGCTGTTCAAGCTGCAGTGTACATTCAGAATCGAACAGGACTTTATATGGGTGAGACGAAGACACCATATGAATTGTGGCATGGACGGAAGCCTTCTCTAAAATACTTTCGTGTCTTTGGAAGTAAGTGCTTCATCAGGAACAAAGAAGGAAATCAGGGGAAATATGGTGACAACACAGATGAAGCAATCTTCCTCGGTTACTCAATGAACAGCAAAGCCTACAAATGTTTCAACAATCATTTGGGAAGGATTGTGGAAAGCAATGATGTTAAGATAATTGAAGAGAAAACCACAAATGCTGCATGGACGTCATATGCTCATGTGATAGAAAGTCATGAAGAATGTGGACATGAAGAAACTACAAATGCAGAAATAGAGGAAGCTGTTCAAAACACTCATCAATCACATAATGATGTTGACTCGGTAGAAGAATCTGAAGAAGAAACTATGGCTTAAGAGAATTCTACTGAACCTCGCAGGAGAAATCGAAAAGCTGAGATTGATCCATCCAACATAATTGGGGATAGGAGTGCACCCACTCAAACCAGAAGGATGAGGAATACCACGCAATCTGCATTTCTATCAGTTGTAGAGACATCCTCATTCGAAGAAGCTGCAAAAGATGAATCTTGGGTGAAAGCCATGAATGATGAATTAGATCAGATTGATAAGAATCAGACATGGGATCTTGTCCAGAGACCTGAAGGTCACAATGTGATTGGTACCAAATGGATCTTCAAAAATAAGTTTGATGAGCATGGAAGTGTTATCAGAAACAAGGCACGACTGGTATGTAAAGGATACTCCCAGATTGAAGGTATTGATGTTGAAGAAACCTTTTCTCCAGTTGCTAGACTGGAATCAATCAGGATTTTCCTTGCCATGGCACTCCAAAGAGGATATAAAGTATATCAAATGGATGTTAATACAACATTATTAAATGGTGTACTCGAAGAAGAAGTCTACATTGAACAACCGGTGGGGTTTGTCTTGGGTACCGATGAAACAAAGGTCTGCAAACTAAAGAAAGCTCTATATGGTTTGAAGCAGGCACCACGGGAATGGTACTCACGGCTAGATTCATATCTCAAGAAGTTGGAATTCAAAAGAGGAGGAGTTGATCACAATCTCTATGTGAAGAATTCTCCAAAAGATCAGTTCATGGTTCTTGTCTACGTTGATGATATCATTTTTGGTGGCAGCATGCAGAAATCAGTGGATGAATTTGCCAACCACATGAAATCAGAATTTGAAATGTCTATGATTGGGGAGCTCACATATTTCTTGGGGTTACAAGTGATTCAAAATAAGGAATACACTTTCATTTCTCAGGAAAAATATGCAAGAGAGTTGCTGAAGATGTTCAATATGCAAGACTCCAAACCAATGTCAACTCCGATTACTGTTGGAACTAAACTTGGAAAGCATGAGGACGGGAACTCTGTTGATCCCACCATGTACAGGAGGATCATTGGAAGCCTACTGTATCTGACAGCGACAAGGCCAGATATTGTCTTTGCAACATGCCTTGCGGCCCGCTTTCTGAGTAATCCAAAGGAGGAACATATGTCAGCAGTAAAAGGAATCATGAGGTATATTCAAGGCACACATAACTTCGGGTTATTTTTGGCTGCAGGCGGGGACAGTGAATTATCAGCGTTTTCTGATGCTGACTGGGTTGGGGATGTAGTAGACAGAAAGTCCACTAGTGGTGGAGCTTTCTATATTGGGCATAAATGTGTTGGCTGGTTGAGCAAGAAGCAAGAAAGTACTTCTCTTAGTACTGCTGAAGCTGAATATATCTCTGCCACAAAAGCATACACTCAACTTATTTGGATGAAGCAGCAGCTAACAGATATTGGTGATAAGGTGCAGCAACCAATGGTGATTTATTGCGATAACAAAAGTGCAATTGATCTTATGAAGAATCCGGTTCAACATTCTCATACAAAACATATTGAAATACGGTATCATTTTATCAAAGAAAAGGTTGAACAATGAGTGATTAAAATGGATCATGTTGGAACTAATGAGCAAGTGGCTGATATCCTAACCAAGCCATTGTCCGCGGCTGTGTTCGAGAAGCATCGGTTGAACCTCGGTGTTCGACCACCTCCTACTGCATAAGGAGGCACCGGAAGTCCCCTATCCCCGTTTGTTTTAACTGTTTTTATCTGCTTATGGCTGTGATGCAGGTTTATGGGGGAGATACTATCTAGGGGGAGTATGGCTTGAGATGAACGTTGAACAAACTTTTCGGTCTTTGGTTTTATTATCAATGGGGGAGAAAGGAATAAATTCAAGGCAAGAAATTCTTCTGTGATGAGAAGTGTAAGATTGTGATGAGAAGTTTAATAAGGATAACATCGGGCGTCATGGATAATTTCAAAACACTAAGACCCAATTCAAGGTTTCTCTCTTGTTTTCTACACCGAGTATTGCTCACGTAGACTTAGAGTGTTGGCTGAGTTGATTCTTGCGTTTTGGATTTTCTCATGGTTGGAGATCTATTGAATTTATTCTGATTTCCAACAAACCCAAAGGGGGAGATTGTTGGAACCAGGTTCTTCAAAGCATGATTTGGTGTATGGTTTGTGTTTGTTGTCAATCCTCAGTGGAAGTTCAGGGTGTGTACCAACAAAGCGATCATACCATTCAAGCAGAAAACAGTAGTGAAGGTGGCGCTGTTTCCCAGTGTTTGCCAAATTTTTGGGCCTAAAAATCGGCCAATAAAGTAAAGTGTTTTTGGCAAAGGTACTTGCGCGCCGTGCTCTTGGAGGATAAAAGACTTGCGCGCCATTTGTTTTTGAGGATCAGAACATCAAAATTTGGCTAAGGAAAGAAGGTCGCGCAAGTGTTGGTTGGGTCGCGCAAGTGAGTTGCACGACAGAGTTTATTGAAGACAAGACTTGCGCGCCGTCGAGGACTTGCGCGCCGCCGCGCAGGGGGTCAGTTTGCCTATAAATACTGGACCACCCCTCCTCATTTGCAACGAAGTTCAAGGCCGAGAGATTGCTTGAGCTCTCGTCACACAGGTGGTTGAGTCGCGCAGGTGGTGGTTTTGTCGCGCAAGTAGAGCTTGCGCGCCGGTTTTTTGCTGTGCGCCCAAGGTGGTTTGGAAGAGAAAAGAAGTGGACCGCGCAAGTTTGTAGTTGGGGAAGGAAGAGTCGCGCATGTGTGTTGATGACACTTGCGCGCCAGTTTGGACTTGCGCGCCGTAGTGGGACTTGCGCGACTGTCTTGGAAAAGCGCGCCTGGTTTTTCTGAAGCCCACCGGCGTGTTTGGAGCTGCACGAAAGCCGAGAGACTACTCGGTACATTTGAGGAAAAGAGATATTCTTCTTCTGGTGAGAATCGAACTTCAATAGAGCATCTACATACAACAAAGGATGCAATCTTATGCAAATGAAGAAGAGACCCTCACGTCTATAAACTGAGTGGGACTTCATCAACGGCAGTGAGCCAGGGGGAGTCAACGGGAGTGACCCGAGGGACGCAGTGAGCAATCCCTGAACAATTGTAAAGGCAGTGAGCCTGAGACAGAGTGTCTGTACCTGAACTTTTGTATCCGCAGCTAGTGAAGCATAATGGATTTAGGTACGACCGGCAACCTGTCGGCGTATGCTCCTTGGACGTAGCCCTTAGTGGTGAACCAAGTAAAAATGGTTGTGTCTTCTCTGTGCATGTGAATGTCTTCATTCTGATCATAATCATCATACAGGTTCAACAAGTTCCTACCAACGTGGGAACAAGATCCAACACATTAAAAGAAAAAGTGGTCACCCTGATTCACCCCTCCCCTCTTAGGGTGTCCCGGGGTCCTTCAATTTATACCATGGGAGTGCATAAATAAATTTCATTATAGGTACCAATATCAATTATCTAAAATTACTTTTGAAGGAATTGATTTAACCCACTCAAGAAGTTATCAATTTTTCAATCATTGTAGATGATAAAACCAAATACATACCTCGCTTGTTTTTTTAAATTTTTCTTTATATGTACCAATAGATTCATATTCCTTATGCTTATAATCCAAAAATTCCCTTTACATTTTCACATGATAGACTGGGGAATGAACTTACTAAAAAATATCCTCTTAAACACATCCAATTATATGGAATCAATTTCATTCTCTTACCTCAAATTCAGAATAATATTAAACCATTTTTCAGTTTCTCCTCCCAGAAGATATACAACAAATATAAATGTTTATTATTCCAAGAAAATGATAATAGATAATATATTTTATGTGTTATTGATCCATTACTCAACCATTATTGTATTATATTTCCATTGAATGAATTTTGATCACGACACATGAAATAATGAACGGTGCATTGGTACTTCATTTTCTCTTATGGAATTTTAAAAATAGTTATGTCCTAAGAGAGTTTTGTTAGCATAACCATCATATTTCTTCATTCAAAATACCCTTCCATTTGGTTTCTCTAGAGGCCTATCATTTTTTTGACCATATTTTTTATTTCTTATTATCTTACTAGTTCCTTACATTAATAAAACAAAATTTAATGTTCATGACTGAAGGTATAAAAAACCATGGAAGAAATAATATAATAAAGAAAATAGTTCATCATATTTCATAAACAATGACAACTTCAAATCAACATGTAGCACTTTTTTGTTCACTCTATGTTTGAATAGGTTCATAAAACATTTTCTTATATAATTCCCTCATATTATTATTTACATAATATCCAAAATAAAACTAAACTCAACTATAATATTATCATAGTATATCTCATCAAAACATACACAAATATTGCATCATATTTTATGAATATTTGATATAATTAAAAAAATACACACCATAGGACTGTAAAGGCATAATTTACTATGATACTAGATATGTAATTAACGTGTTTAATTGAGAATATTCAATGTATATAATAAATTTATTCTTTCATAATACTATTCATAGACATATATAACATTAATTGACTCTTCATAACATATATAAAATGGAAAGAGAATAATGGATGTGGTTAGATTATTTGTAATGAGAAACATGAGAGATATCAATCATTAATAATATTAAGGTATAAGATATATTTAAGGATAAATGATAATGATAATAAATTTTTATTTTCATAATAAATGACTCGTAGATCATAAATCATGATTAGAAATGAGTAAAAAGTGTCTATAATCATCACTAATAAATAAAATTCCATAAAATCATATCATTATAATAATAACAGGTTATATAAATTATTCCATAATCATATTCAAGCAATATCATTTCATTAGTCAAGGATCACTACCATGATCATCATCACATAGTGTAAAATTCCAATAATGGATTGGGTTTACTCCAAATCCTATTTTCTATAATAAAATAGGGTTTCTCCCTATCATATTTCATATTATATTTTGAGACACCAATAATTAAACTATGAATTTTAGGGTTCTATAATATTTGGCCCACTTATCACATTATGAAAACCATACATATGTGTTCCACAAGAACAAATTTTCATTAAATATTAAATCATGGGATGACCGAAGGAAAATAAGAGGGCATCATAATAATGTAATCATAACATAATAATAATCCATATAGACCAAGTACATAGAGTGTATTGCTAGATCATATCCATAATGAGTCATAATGAACATCCAAAGACGATGACATGGGTGAAAATAACATTAAAAGAATATTGAAAAAATTATTTGGAAACATGAGAAAATATTATTTTTCATTTGATAATTTTTTTTAAAAATTCACATAACATTAATAAATATATTTACATTTAAAATTCATATGTAAATTTATAATAGAATATTAAATTCAGAGCATGGTTATGCATGTAGGAAAATCTATTTATGGGGTAGATGTTAAAATAATGATTCCTTTTACACTATTTAAAAAATATCAAAAATATTTATTTTGTGAAACATTTTAAAAATTAACTTTGAATAAATAAAAAAGTAAAATATTATTAAAAATGACCATAAATAGATATTATTTCATAAAAAAGTGTATTATTAAAGTCATTTGGAATAAAATATTCATAAATCTAAGAGAAAATAATTTTTAAATTTCCTAATAATATTTTACTGATCTTTTTTATATAAAACTAATGAAAATCAAATTAAAACATATTAACCATAAAAAATAACTACATGAGAAAATTGTTTGTTGGATTTAATAAATAAGTCTCATATATTTTCCTATAATGAAAATAATACATAGTTAATCCATAAAAGAAATAGGATGGTAACATAAACCCTTACCTCAAGTATTAAAAATAATTATATAAATTGTTAATCTCTTTTATATTTACTTTAAATTTGTTATATATCTATAATATAACCATGTTAATCACCAAATAACAATATAATATTCTAATATAATTAAAAAACCAATTTAATAACATGGGTTAATGAAGTCCACATTCTTGGGTATATTGTTTCATTCCAAATGTGATTTCTAGTTCAAATATTCCAGTACATACACATTGTTCATGGTTTCACTATATACAGACTCATAATAATTATATATACATACATACATACATACATACATACATACATATATATATATATATCATATTTATTCTTTAAAATTATCATATTTATTCGTGGAAACATAAGTCTATAAGTTTGTACAACTATTGTTTTCATTTTCCATGATATGGAAAAAATAAAGATAAATAATATTCTATATTTCTTGAATTAAAATAATATCATAAATAATACTTATATTCATTAAATCTATCCATATAACCATCCCTTTTTTTGGAAAATATTAATCACCTCTCTTCATGGAGGTGGTATCCACCAATACATATGATGTAAAAGTCATAAAAAATAATTTTAACATTAACATGAAATATTTTTAATATATTAATGATACATATAACATCATTCTAATAAATTTATATAATACTTACCATTCACAGTTGAATGAAACCTGAAAAATATCAATAAATTCATTTATATCTTTATTGGGAATCCTCCTTTGTCTTACACATTATGACTTAAACATTTGGAAATTTATGAAGACAAAAATCGCTAAGAAAATGGGAGGGTGGTTTCTAAGATATTTATGTAGGGAATTTCAAATGAAAATGGATCATGTTTTGGAATAAGAGATGATGAGAGTTTTTCTTTCATATGTTCGTTGGGAGGAACTTTTTTAAGTGCATAAAACATGAAAATATAGTGAAGTCCTATTGAAGTGTAAGTTGAAAAAAATTGATATTTTCAATAAAAGATAAGTTAGGGTGTCAATACATTTAGAAAATTAAATTTATTTAATTTAATGTGATATTTAAACCTTATTATTTAGTTAAATATTATCGCCCTCCTTTTTTAACCTTATCCAAGGAAGCAAATTTTTAACATAAAAATACTTAATTAACACAAAAAATGAAATATTATTTTTAAACCTTGATAAATTTTATTAAATATTTATTCTATAATTATTTTATTTTTTGGATAACGTGTTTAACATGCATCACCACGTTTAGAAGAACCATGTAACATTGTTAAATTAATTTCTGTATGTTATAAAATATTCATCAGATTAGAGGGTATGAATTATAAAAAATAAAATATAATAAATATATGGTCTATATATTTGTTAAATTAATTCATTAGTTATCAAATTAGTATGATAAAAAATTGTTTTAAATAATAGTACTATTTTTTATGAATTTATTTATTCATGAAATGTATTTTTATATTTATAAATTAAATTAGTTGTTATTATTAATTGATTTTAACTAAATATATAAAAAATTTACATTATCTAATTTTCTAAACATTCAAATGATTTATATTGGTATAGGATATAAATAAATCCAATTTTATACTGAAAAGTTTATTTTTTCTAAAAAGTTGTTTTTGCCGCATTTTCATAGATACATTAAAATTATTTTCGTTTATTTATTGAAATTGAATTAAATAAAAGTAATTAGATAGTTATAATCAGTATTTCATAAAATGTTAATTAGGACCCTTTTATTTTTTTCAATAATAATTTAAACTATAATAATAATTTATCACCTTAGTAAAGAGTAAATCGGGTTAATCTATATTAAAAATAATAAATCCATTAATTTTATTCTTAATTATTATTGGAAGAATTAAATTAAAATAATATCACCTTAGGATAGAATGAAATCATTTTAGTGGGAAAATATCCTTACAAATGATTTATATATTATTTCACATAAATAAAGTTACAAAATGTCAGTCTCTTTGTTTCTAATATGTCTTATATGTCCACATAGGGACCAAAGAATGTTATGAATAAATATGTGTTCTCAATATAATTTTCAAAATGTTATTTAATTTAATTTAAAGAATTTTAATTTTTTGTAATTATATAATGACCATTATTTCTTTTGCAACACCGATGTTGTATTTTGAAATTTAATAATAAAATAGAATAAATGATTTTAAAAAATTTAAAAGTTATAAAATTTTAATATGTTAATGTGACCCATGGAATTTATATATCTATATGACATATTATAGAGATTTTAATGAATTATATTGTAACTCCCACTTTAAATTGATGTATTTAAAGTTGAATTAAATTAATAGTTGTACTATAATGGTTTGGACCTCTTTGGTATATTACTTTGCTGAAATCTAGTGTCTGATGTGTTCTATGATGTCAATGTGACTTATACCCAACACTTTTCCTAATTTTTAGTTCTTGAATAGTGTTTCTAGTTTTGTGAACATTGTCATCAGTGAGACTGATGTGAATAGTTTCATCGGTGAGATAGCTGTGAACAGTGTCATCAGAGAGACATAATTGAACAGTTTCACTTGTGAGATAGATGTCAACAGTGTCATCGGTGGGACGGATGTGAACAATGTCATCGGTGATTCATTTGTATTGTCAATGTTAGTGAGTTATTTGTATTGTCGGACTTGCTGAGTCATTTTTATTGTTTTCGTTAGTGAGTCATTTGTACTGTTTGTGTTAGTGAGTCATTTGTACTGTCAGCATCGGTGAGTCATTTGTACATTTGGTATCTGTGAGTCATTTGTACTCTCGGTTTCGGTGAGTCATATGTACTATCAACGTCGGTGAGTCATTAGAACTGTCGGCGTTGTGAGTTATTTGTAGCGTCAACGTCAATGAGTCATTTGTACAATCGACATCAGTGAGTCATTTGTATTGTCGGTGTCGGTAGGCGTACTATGTTTCCACCTATCTGTAGGTGTATAGTGTTTCCATCAGTCGGTAGGTGTATAATATTTCACACTTCTGAAAGTTTCTCACCTTTAACATTTTATTTGATGAAAAACGAATTCAGGGCCTTGTTTTAATAGATTTATGGCCAATTCAAGCCCATAATTTCTATATTATTTTTCCTAAGGCTCAATATTCCATTACATGGTCAGACTGTGTGGATTAATGTGATCAACATTAATGGAAATTCTTAGGCATCTCAAATCATGTTAGTCTCAGATCTAATACTTCAAAGTCATGAAACTTTCCTTCTTTTATTCCATTACCATTCTCTCGTGTTATGTGCCTTGATACATTCTTCTCATAAGAGTGGTGTGATTGAACCTTAATCCTTGGATCGTTTCCCCTAGAAGTTTCTTCGTGCTATATGTGCACCCCCTGTTTTGGTTCAAAAAATAAGTGTTTATCTTTCATTGATAGAAGGTATGATCTACCTCTATTCTTGTGTATTCAATTATCCTTCTTCCCCTATTTCTCCTTTCTAGGTTATGAAATGTGATCTCCATCATTATAATAGAGGTTTCTTGGGGTTTGGTTGGTGTGGTCGTGCCGCAACATCTTCAGATGGATGCTGTTGTCGTGGGGAGAGGTGATCATGATCTGTTATGTGGATTGTTATCATATAAAGAACCTAAATGTATTTTTAAGGTAGGGGATTCATGGAATATCTATCCATTTAGGTGAAACTGTAGAGTTTAAAATGTTTTATCCCATATTATCATAATGTAATTGATATAATAAATATTTTAATAGGATAAATAAATTGTTGTTGATCTTATATTATTGCCTCTTGTTTTTCTAGATATTGTGATCTCTATCTATTCCCTTTTTTCACATTGTTCTAGACAGAAATTGGTAAAGAACGTAAAAATGAATTTATTGATGATATAGAGGCATGTTGATGCCTATTTATAATTAATGAAGGTCATGTAAATTAACTGTTTATTTAATATGTGAGATCTTATAGTTTAAGTTTTCCATAGTTGGAACCTACTAATATATAATCATCTAATTCAAAATTGACTAAAGAACTGGTTGTTTTATAAAAGAAAATCCCTGGAAGGGTTTTGAGTTACCCTCTTTCTTGTAAAGAATAGTTCCTTGTGCATTGGATCCATTATTTCTCACTATATATGAAGGTTGGATTCCTTGTTTAGGGGCCAAGATCCCAGCTAATATGATGTTTGTTTTACTACTTCTTCTATTGTGACTTGAGCCTAGATGGCTGTTGTGATTTGTGGGAGCAGGGATACACATTGGTTGTGGGAGTAGTAGACTCCTCGAGTGCTGAGATGCATTATTTTATGCTTGTGGGTGTCGGGGAGGACACCAGATAGGATGAAATGGGTATATTTTTGAATTATTGGACGATTTCTGAATATTTTTGGTTTTTTTTCTTCCATACTTTCCCCATTACTCAAGGAAGATATTCTCTCTTACCCTCCTTCCAAAAGGGGTGAATATGTTAAGTGTATTTTTTGTGCCTACAGTTTTTTGCTTCTCAAGGTAGGATTGTTCTGTGATCCAGCTATAGGTGGTAATGACATGACATGTAGTTCAACTACTCACCGGGTTGGGCCCCTTGTGTTTCTTATCTTAGAATATTTTTCTTGAATGCCTAGGAATATGGGAATGTAAAAATTATGTTAATAAATGATTGAATAAATGATGTTAACCCATGGGATTGGAGCTAGCTAGGATGCAATTATAAGGTAATATTTATAAGGGGTTATTGACTCGGTTTAGGTATTCTTGGACGACATGGAAATTTGGTGTGATGTTAATGAAATGTAATTAGGAATTAATAATGACTAATTAATGGGTATGTAATTAATTATTGTAAATTGAAACTGATAAAATGGGAAATGTAATCTAATGTAGCTCTTTAAATGATTGTCTGTTTATAGGATACCAAGTCTTAGCAGTGGCAGCTGGGAGTCTGAGAGATGTTAGATACAGTTGAATCTAAGACTAGGTTATTCCAATTGGGTGGTTGTGGGATACAATATATTATTTAATTTTTTTGTTTCTATATGCTACTCTGCTCCATTTTTTAGGTAAACTAACACCCTAGGGATTCTAAGCCATGGGGGCGTGTTTTCCCCAACATTCTGGTGGGTGTATTGATGGATGAGTACCCCATTTGGCCCCACTATCTTCTCCTTGTAGTTACTTGTGCTGGTTGGAACGGTGGTTAGTTTTCCCCAAATATGTTGTAGAGGGCTATGATGGTTTGTGGTTATTCACATACAAATATTCTAGATATAGTTTCCTATGGAAAACTATATGTGTAACGTGTATAGGGTGTGATTTCTTGAGGATACTTACTCAATGTATGGGATATAATGGCTTGCGATATAATGCATGATGCATGATGCATGATACACGTTATGAGAGATTTGGTGGATCCATGAAACTACCAAGTTACATTGGTTACATGGACATAGTGGTTGTGTATCACGAGGTGCATGTTTTAGTGCTACTCTCAGGTGTCTTTAGGAAAACATTTCTTGAGAGATATTCTTAGAACATGCGACATTTTGGAAAAGAGACAAACCAGTAGGGAAGTGGTAGCAGGTTACCATTGATATTCTTTATTATATTTTATACTCATGTATGTGATACTTAGTGAGAGTATTCATAGCGAGGTAGGGAATATAGTGCACCTGTTTATGTGAAGAGTTAGTTTCAGATATTGTTCACTGGGTTTTAGCATGATTTCTTTACTTTTTCACAACAGGCTTAGGACAAGATCCTACTAAGTATACTGTTATACTCACCCTATGCACATATAAACTTTTTTTCAGGACATTTGGAGTTTGTTGGAGATCAGGCTGGTTAACACTAGCATGGGGTTGCAGGAGGTGTTCGAGCTTTGTGGTCGTTATTATTTTACATTCTTTTGGTACTTGTAGTTATCCCCTTCAGTTGTAGTAGTTTTTGAATGAAATTACATATGTGAATTTGGGACTTATTTTATATTGTATTATTATTTTGATTTGTGGTGGTCTCTCTTGCCTCCCTCTTCTACATCTCTTCTATTAAAGGGTAATTCCTCCCATTTGTCTATTTTATATAACCTTAGTGTTAGTCTCCAACCCCTGGTCTACTAGAGGCAGGAATTGGGTGTCACTATCCCCCATCTCATGTTTCCATCCCAGGAGGGCCACACCTTGTGGGGAGGGGTTTCTGAAAAAGTGGTATCAACGGTCTAGTTGGTGGATAGGATGGAGTTTGGTGTTTGGAACAAGTGAGGTTTCATGGGTTGGTAGGGAAACAATGTCACTCAAGTTTAGAAAATGATCTAAACATTAGAGAATGACAGAGACATTGGCGTTTAGGGACCCCTGTGATCTGATGCATGGACATTTATGTTTATAGTGGCTACTAAATGAGGTAATACCGTTTTTTGGGTAGAGAAGTAGTTAATGATCATGGGTCATTCTTCTTTGTGCATGTTTTTAATGGGTAGACCTTGGGATATGCTGACATAAAATGAATATAAGAATAAAGTTAACTACTGTTGTATCCTCCATATTCTCAGTTTAGTAGATCTAAATATTTTTTATTTTTTAGGCATGGATCTAGGTCGATGTCCACGTCATGTTTGTGCAGAAGACATCTAGTACGTTGTGCCAACATATCATTGCAGGGTAGAGGTTGAAGAAGACGCCACTTGGAGGTGGAAAATTTGAGAGTTTCAACATAAGAGTTATAAAAAGTACTAGGGCTACATTTCAGATGCGGTTCTGAAATACTTGTTGGAGGAGGTTGAGATAGACTCCAGTTTTATTTGTGCTTGGAAGGAGCACTTGGTGTCTTCGGTTTTGTCAATGATTCATGGGGAAGTGAGGAAGTGGTGGTTATGGTTCCTCAGAGATTACGAGGATTCATTGATCTCATGGGAGGAGTTCTAAGAAAATATCAGAGTTGAGTTTATATCTTCAACCATGAAGGATTCTGGTGGCCTAGAGATGTGTAACATTAGAAAAGGCAGATCTAGTGTGTGAGAGTTTGGAATTAATTTTAGGAACATTTTTCGATATGCTTCAGAACTATTTCCATATGAGGAATCCAGGGCAAGGAATTTTGAGGAGGCTTTGCATCCAAATATCCTGTGCCAAGTCACCATATTTAAGCTGATGACATATCATAAGGTTCTATCGAGGGTAGATGTCATTGAGAGGATGTTTTACAGAAATTGATCATTACAAGTGGGGAGTCTTCAAGATTCCTCTTAATGTAGAGATGTGGTATGGGTTTCCCAATTTTTAGGGAAGAATAGTTTTCATTCGGGTGGGGGTTTGTGCAATCCCTAAGTATCTCATTTCTCTGGGGTGGTGATTCTTATGACTGTGCCAAGGGATAGGGCACTTGTTTTTCTTGTGAAGGCTGGGGTCATCAGTGGTGAGAGTGCCCAACATTTTAGAGTGGTCAGCGTGCACAATGTGTTCCACTCTAGGTTCCTCTGTTGAGGCAGTTCCTATAAAGGAAGTAGTAATAGGTTACACCATATTTGGATCAGTAGAGAGAAGATAGATTTGGCATAGGACAGCCCAGTGATGCTCCCCATCCTCATAGATTAGTGCGTGACCATGGTGGTGGTCTTCATTGGAGTTACAGAGGCTATAGAGTAGATCCTGGCCATCTTAATGCTTTATATTTCCCAGTGCCAATCGATCCAAACATCATTTGAGGCACCCTTTACTGGTTTTCTACTTGGGTTTATGCCTCGTTTGACTCCAAATCCACCAACTCCTTCATATCACCTTTCATTTTCCATGCATTGGGACTTGAGGTAGAGAGGCTTACTATTCCCTTGGCATCGAATTAGTCAATTGGAGGTCATAGTGACTTGATTGAAGTATGTAGAGATTGTGAGTTACTATTGGTGAAGCACCTCTCTTGGGAATATTTCCAATGTTTATGCATACAAACATACAATTTCATCCTAGGAATGGATTGGATGTATTTTGTGAAATATATCTAATAATTATTCCGTAGGAAGGTTCTTTTCTTCAATGATTATAGAGATACAACAGTGTTTGTTGGTGACCAAGACCGTTGGATGGGTCAGAGGCGAGTACTGTCCTTGTAATCCTTTATGGCTGAACTGATGTTGAGTCCTTAGGAGTTTCATAAGTTTTTGTTTCCTAGAGTCATAGAAGAATTCCATGATGTATTTTCTAATGATGTTGTAGCATTACCCCCTCAACGAGAGATTGAATTTGGGATCGAGCTAAATCCAGGAGGATCTCCTATCTATATTTCTCTATATAGGATGGACACTTATGACTTATGGTAGCTACGTATACAGCTGAATAGTCTGTTAAAATGTTGTTTTGTTTGGCCGAGTGTGTCACTATGGGGCGCATTCATTTTTCTTATGAAGAAGGATGATGAAATTTTGGGGTTTTGTATATATTATTGCCACTTAAACAAACTGACTGTGAAGAATCACTACCCTCTTTTCCAGATTTATGATTTATTCAATAAATTTAAGGGTGAGTGATTGTTCTCCAAGACCTATTTGTGGTCAATATATCATCAAATATATGTGAAGGATGAAGATATCCATTTTATTTCTTTCCATTGTCATCATGGGCATTACATGTTCATTGTGATATCGTTCGGTGTGACGAATTCACCAGCTATGTTCTAGGGGTTTATGAAAATTGTGTTCTGTGATTTATTAGATATCTTCATGGTGTTTTTAATTAATGAAATCCTTGTGTATTTCACATATAAGGAGTATCATAAAGAGAATATTCATGCCATCTTGGGAGTTCCTCATTAAAAAATCTTTTTGAGAAGCTGTCAAAGTGTGAGTGTTTTAATCAAAAAGATTGTTTCTTGGGGTATCAGGTGTCCCAACAGGGAGTAGCTATGGATCTGTTAATGAAAGAGGAATTTGTGTCTTGGGAATCCCCCAAGATAGTGGAAGAGGTACGATGTTTACATGGTCTCTCTGTATACTACATGAGGTTCAAATCTGATTTCTCTCAGGCTAGGTCTTCTCTAATAGCATTGACCAGGAAGGATCAGGAATTCATGTGGACTGATCAGTGTCAGGAAGCTTTTTTTGTATCTAAAGGAAAATTTGGGTAGGGATCTGGTTCTATATATTCCATCAGAGGGAGTTCTGTTTGATTTTTTTTGATGATTCACATCTGGGATTAGGATGTGCTCTAATGCAGCAGAAATCAATCTTTTCTTATGGGTCTTGGTATTTTCATCCCCATGAACGTAAATATTCCACCCAGGTGTCTGTGGTGTATGATCTGAAATTGTGAGTACATTATCTCATTGAAATGCACTCTGCGATTTTTAGCGATCATAAAATCCAAATGTATATTTTCTCCCATCATGAATTGAAATTAATGTAGTGTCAGTCGATGGAATTTTTAAAGGAATACATCTTTGAAATCTCTTACACACCAAGAAAGGGGAATGTTCTAGATGATTCACTTAGTAGGATGTCACATAGTGATTCAGTGCATGAATCTGGGGATTCCAGGAGAGTGACAGAATAAAATTCAACATTAAAACTCAATATGGGAGAAGTTTGGGGAAAAAGTTTCCTTTTTCAGATGAAGATGAAGTCAACTATAGTGTAGAAGGTGTAAGAGTCCCAGTTGCGGGATCTAGAGGTGGAGTTTTGGATAGAACAAGTATTTTGTTGCGAGGCCCCTAATGGTTGGTCTAAGGATGAACAACACTATGTGTTTTATCAGGGAAGTCTTTTTGTTTCTTTGTAAATGGGCGAGACAATTATCAAAGGTTTCTATAGTCCTCCTTTAGTAGTGCATCTTGACTTGACAATGATTTATAGAGCATAGAGGAGTCAGTTATGGTGTCTTGGGTTGAAGCATGTAGATGCATAGTTTGTGTCCAGATTTGTAGTCTTCATGAAGGTGAATGTTGAGCACCATGTCCTCAGTGGTTTTCTCCAGCCATTATATGTTTATCAATAGAAGTGGGAGGACATCTCAATGTAATTTTTTACTAGTTTACCTCGAGTTCAAGGTGTCCATGACCCTCTTTGGGTGAGATTGGATTGATTAATGAAATTAACCCACTTCATAACGACGAAGGAGTCGATAATAGTGTAGGTTTTGTTGAGCCAGTATCTAGAGGTGGTGGTGAAACTCCATTGAGCCTAGAGGATGATCATTCATTATCAAGATACTCATTTTACCTTTACGGTGTGGATAAGTCTCCAGTATGCTTTCAGTTCTCATCTATGCATTAACACTACTTTTGATTTGCATATGAATGATCAGACAGAGTGAACCATCCAGACTCTTGAAGACATGTTTCTCCCTTGTGTCATAGATTTTGGAGGTTCATGGATGAGACGCTTACCCTTTATGGAGTTCTCTTATGCCAATAGTATCTACTCCACTATCAGTATGGAACCGTTTAAATCCTTCCATACCCGATCTTTCTATTCTCTATTGTACTGGACTGGGGTTGGAGAGTTAGAAATTATCTGGTCAGAACTAGACCAAAACATGGCCGTGATGGTTGAAATGATTCTTTAGAGGATGAAGGAAGCACACAATCATTAGAAGACATATGGTGATCAAAGGAGGAGAACTTTGGAGTTTGATATTGGGGTTCATGTGTTTTTGAAGGTGACTCCCAATCATGGGCAAAAAAGTATTGGCCTTAGGAGTAAGATTTCTCCATGGATTGTTGGTCCAATCTAGGTGTTGGCTCATGTTGGATCCATGGAATATTAGGTATTACATCCCCCATAGATGAGTAGGGTACATTATGTTTTTCATGTATCGCAGTTCCGTCCTCATCTTCATGATGGATCTTAGGTGATCAATTATGGAGAGATCGATGTTGATAATGATACAACCTTCGAGGAGAGGCCTATGGAAGTCCATGAAATCAAGGAGAAGGAGTTGAAAAAGTGTTTAACACCTTGGATCATGTCTTTTGGGGACACAATGGTGTAAAGGAGGGTACATGGGAATGTGAATTGTAGATACATGCTCAGTACATCGAGTTTTTTGATGATTTACTCTTTTCATGTAACAATATATGTTTTTGATTTGAAACCATTCGTTTTTATGAGATAGATTAATTTTGTTGCTTCTCTTTCTTTCTTTATTTTGAGAAGTAACTCCATGGGTGTTTGTTCTTAGCCATTTTCTATTTAGTTTTAGGTTGGTATTGAATTCTCATGGATGATAATGTTTTAGAGGTATGTTATATAAGGACTCAGACCAACCCGGTCCATTCTTTTGTTGAAATCTAGTGTATGAGGTGTTCTGGGAGGTCAAGCTAACTTATCCGCAACACTTTTCCAAATTTACAGTTCTGTGAATAGAGTTTCCAGTTTTTTGAATAGTGTTATAGATGAGATAGAAGTAGATAGTGTCATCGTTAAGATAGTTGTAAACCGTGTCAGTGGTGAGACCGATGTGAATAGTGTCATTAGTGAGATAGATGTGAATAGTATTGTTGGTGAGTCATTTGTACTGTAGGTGTTGGTGAATCATTTTTTATGTCACCTTCGATGGGTCATATGTACTATCGGAATCAGTGAGTAATTTGTACTATCAGAATCGATGAGTCATTTTTACTTTCGGCATTAGTGATTCATTTGTACTTTTATCATTGGTGAGTCATTTGTAATGTCGACATAAGTGATTCATTAGTACTGCCGATGTCAGTGAGTCATCTGTACGATCAATATCGGTGATTTATTCATACTATCGGTATCATTGATTCATTTGTATTATCTACAACGGTGAGTCAATTGTACTTTCAGTATCAATGATTCATTTGTACTCTAGGCATCGGTAGGTGTACAATGTTTCCCACTATCGGTAGGTGTATAGTGTTTCTACCTATAAGTAGGTGTACAATGTTTCCATCCTCCTCCAGTTTCCCCCCATTAAAATTTCATTGATGAAAACATGACCTTATTTTATGGGATTTATAATCAATTCGCACCCATAAATCTTATCATAATTTTCCTAAGTCATGGTATGATTTTACTTGGTCAATCCACATGGATTAATGTGATCTGCATTAATAGAAATCCTAAATCATCTGGAATCAGGTTACTCTTGGATCCAATCTTTCAATGTCGGACACATTCCATTCATTAATTCCTTCTACTTTTCTATTCGTTTTAGGAAGCCCGAGACATTCTTCTCAGAAGAGTGGTATGATTGAACCTTAATCGTTTGATCATTTCCCCTTAAAGTTTCTTTCTAGTGTATGCGCACCCCCTATTTTGGTGCAAGAATCAAGTGTCAATGTGTCATCAATAAAAGGTATGATCTACCTCCATTCTTTTTTTTCTTTGGTCCTTATTCGCATGATTCTTTTTTCCATTTTATCTAAAGTGATATCCATGTTTCTAATAGAGTTTTGTTTGGTTTTGGTTGGTGAAATCGTGTCGCGACGTCCCCGGGTGGATGCTGTTTTCATGGGGAGAGGTGATCGTGATCTGTTACATGGATCGTAATCTTGTAAAGAATGTCAATAACCATTTTAGGTAGTGGATTAATGGCCTCTATATTCTTTTATGTTCAATTGTAGAGATTATCATGTTTTATCTCATAGGATAACAATGGAATTGGAATAAAGAATATTTGAACCAGATAAATAAATTGTTATCAATTGTGTGTTATTGCTTCCTATTTTTCTAGATAATGTGATATCAATGTGTTCCTTGTTTCTAATGTCATTCTTGATGGAAATTGGTAAAGAACATATAATTTAATTAATTGATGAGCCAAAGTCATGATGATGCTTGTTGATAAAGAATTAAAGGCTTGAAAATTAATTTTTTAATTAATTTATGACAGATTACTATTTAGATTTCCCACAGATATAACATAATATTAATGAATCTACTAATTCAATATGGATAAATGAACATGATTTTTGATAAAAGATAATTCCCAGAAGGGTTCTAAGTTACCCTCTTGCCTGTAATGCCGAGTGACTTGTGATTTGGGGCAATGAGTTCTCATTATGTATGAAGGCTGGATGTGTTGTTTAAGGTCCATGAGCCCCATTGATACGATGTTTGTTTTCTTACTCCTTGTGGTGTGATGAAAGCCTGGATGGATATTATGATATGTGGGGGTAGGGGGGCCATTGGTTATAGAAGTAGTTTATACCTAGAGTGGTGATATGCATCGGTTTATACATGTGGGTGTTAGGGAGGACACCAATGAAGATGAAAAAAGTTGGATATTGATTAATTTTATTATTTCTGAATCTTATTCATTTTGTTCTGATTTACTTTCCCCATTTCTCAAGGAATCTAGTCTGAAATACCCTCCTTCCAAAATGGGTGAAGACGCACTGGGTACACCACATGCTTTATTTGTTTAACTTCTTGAGGGAGGATGGGTCTATGCTCTTGCTATAGGTGGTAAATACATGACAAGTAGTTCACCTACTCATCATGTTGATCCCCTTGTGTTTGGTAGCTTAGAAATTTTTCACGAATTTCTAGGAAAATGGGAAAGTACTAATTCGATGAATAAATGATTGAATAAATGATGTTAACTCATGGGGTTGGAGCTTACTGGGATGAAATGCATAGGTAATATTTTTTAAGAAGCCATGGACTTGGATTGGTTTTCCCTAGAGGGAATGGAACATTGATGTGATGCTAATAAAATGTAATGCAGAATTAATATTGGTTTATTAATGGTTAAATAATTAATTAATGTGACGTGAAACTGATAAAAATGGATAAAGTAATATAATTTATATCTTTAAATGGATCTGTGCTTATAAGATACATAGTCATAGTAGTGACAGCCGGGAGACCAAGAGAATTTAGCTGTAGTTGATTCTAATACTAGATTATGCCCACATAATGGTTGTGAGATATAGTATATTCTGTCATTAATCTGTTTCTCTATGCTATTACACTCTTTTAGTTAAGAAAACTGACACCCCAAGGAATCTAATCCCTGGGGGAGGGGGTGTTTTCCCCCACATTCAGATGGGAGGATGGATGGATGACTACCCCCTTTGGTCATGGTCTCTTCAGTAGGTAGTTACTTGTTCTTGTATGTACATTGGTTAGTTTTAACCATATATTTGTCTAGAGGGATGTAATGGATTGTGGGTGTTCACACACATATATTCTGGATACAGTTTCCTATGGACTACAATAGATATAACATGTATAAGTTGTGATGGCTTGAGGATCCTTACTCTGTGTATGGGATATAATGGTTTGAGGTATAATGCCCTAAGCAATATACACGTTAAGCTAGCTGTGGTGGCTCCCAAAAACTACCTGGTGACTTTGGTTACGTGGATGTAGTGGTTGTGTTGCATGAGGTACATATTGTGGGGATACAAAAAAGTGTGTGGAGGCAAGAATTTTTGGACAGAGATGCTAATGACATGCGACATTGGGGAAAGCTACAAACTAGTGGGGAAGTGGTAGTAGGATACCCTTGATATTATTTATTATATTAAATACTATTTCATGCAGTACATGGTTAGAGTATCCATGGGGAGGCTGGGAATATAGTATACCTATTTAGGTGAAGAGTTAGTTTAACTTGTTGTTCAATGTACTTTAGCTTGTTTTCATTACTTTTGAACAAGAGACTCTAGGGAGGATCCTAGTCCATATTCTATTATAATCACCCTATGAAAATATAAATTGTTTTTATGGTCACTTGTAGAAGGTTGTATATTCGACTGGTTATTACAAGCTTGGGGTTGCAGGATCGGTTCGGGCATCATGACCGCTGCTATTTTACATTCTTTTGGTACTTGCAGTTCTCCCTTTCAGTTAGAGTAGTTATTTCATGATATTACATACATGTAGATGGGATTTATTTTATATTTCAGAATGATTTGGAGTTTCTTGGATTCTGTATTATCTCTCTCTTCTGCATGTGTTCTTTTAGAGGGTATTGCCTCACATTTGTGTGTTTCTGTACTTTGGATGCCACTCACCAACCTGGTCCCTAATAGAGGTGGGGCTCAGAGGTCACTATATCCCTTCCCACATTTCTAACCGAGGAGGGGTACACCTTCTGGGGAGGGGGTCGTGACATTCACAATTAGAGATAATGATATTTTTTCAAAATAATATTTTATTAGATGATCAAAAAACAATAAGAATATTATAATAATAAAGGTATACATTATATGGTGTAGAGTTTCATTATATTTCCATTTATTAAATTTTTTCCTTATAAATAAAATTACTATCCTTTGAAATTGAAAAATTTCCTCTACTCCGTTAAAATTAAAAGTGAGTAACTAAGTGTTAATCATAATGATAATGTTTAATATTATACCAAATGTAGAATAAATTACATTGGATGATGGTATTATGAGCTGATATTATTGAATCTTGAAATACATTTCCATTTTGAGTCATAGAGATTTAGACAGAATTTATTATAATTTAATCATCTAGGAAACTCCAAAATTTTCCATCACCTCAATTATAATAGGAAACTCCCCCATCACCTTTTTTCACTAATATTATCCATATAGCTCAACCAAAATCTTAAAATTTTCAATCACAATATTGCCCAAAGAATCACTATTCGTTCTAATTTTTTGAAAAGGGAAACCCTGTAACCCTTTTGAGGTGATGTGAAGCATTCATTTCAAATGACATGAAATATCCTTAGCTGATCACATTCATTTCTACTATTCATTACCTCACATAAAATGATGGTATGTGTCATAAAATAATAGTTTTATTATCATAAAATATGATTATATTTATTATTATTATTTAAAAAATCCTTATACCCCTTCTTTCCCATTAGGCGAGAACTGAAAGTATCACTTTTGCGTACGCACCACTTAATACCTACATGTTGATATACAATTATTTTTTTCATCCCCAAATTTATGGATGAAAATTATGAAGGGATTTTGGTTTATATATGGTATTTATGAACTAAATTTACAAGTAAAATTATAATATCACATCTACCTACTTACGATCCAATCCATTGGGAAACGATGATGTCGTTCGTGTGTACATGCAGATTACCACCTCCACGAAGATATGAGAATCTATTTTAATTTATAATCTACTAGGATGATAATAAGGGATAATTTTATTAATATTTATTATATATATAATATAATAATTAATATATAAAGGTGATTTAGTATTTATCATTCTTTTATTCGATTCATTGATAAATTGAAAATTGAAATCATGCGAATATACGAATGACAACCTCCATAGATTTTTTAATTATTTTTCTTTATATATATTTTAAGGATGACTTGAAATATTTATATAATGAATTTATTTGATATGTATTTAATGTGTAATTTTTTTTTGATGGTATATCCCATAATAATGTACAAGGAATAAAACAACCGAACTGAAATAATCAAGATAAATAAATTATTTATGAAGTAGAAATATCAATTTTAAAGATTATTAAAAAATATAATTTATTACGTAGGAGGTTAGATTTCTTTAAACATAATGTGATATCAAGGTTATGGGTTTTATGATACAATATAATTATCTATTGATATTTCTTTATAATTATGTCTTCATGATGAAATATTTCAATAAAAATTCATTATAATCAATAATTTCATTATCAAAATTTTATTTATTTAAAATAAATTTTTTCCTTTCATTTTACCCACCATATGTACTCACTATAATAAAAACATATTTTAAGAAAAATCAACATCATTTCTCTCATTCATTGAATAACCATTTTCTTCCACATCATTTTCTTCTAAAACAAATTTTAAGAATGTTTTTAAAATTATACAATGATTGTTCGATTTCATTTATACCTTTTTTTAAATATTTAAAAAATTATTAAAAATTAATTATCTTGTAATTTTTAAATTGATGTACAGTGTGAATTTTGTGAAAAAAAATATGGAAGGAATTTTTTTTAAAATATACATAATAAATGGATTTTCATTCTCTAATGAATAATTTTGGCTATAAAGCAACCATTTTGTGTTCATAATTTCACATTCAAAGAAATTGTTTTCCTTTACAGTTGTTTGGTTTTTTAAAATAACTTTTATCAAAAATAGAGAGTACATTTTCCTAGATAAAGTTTTGATGATATTTTTATCATATTTATGTTCATCAAACACAACAACCTTTTATGTTTCTTTTATTTTAATAATATGCTTCTCTAGACTATTTATCAATATAATGAGACAATATTAATGAAACACGTTCCTTTTCGTTCTGTAAGACCATGATAAAATGATGAAATGCTTATGAAACCCATTTATTTTCGACATAGCATGTAATGATGAAATTTATATGAATCACATTTCTTCCCAATGTTAATGATTGGAGGTATTTTTTATAATAGTATATAACACATTTGTTTTTTTCATTATGTGGTGGGAAGGACGTATACTAGCCTCTAATTCCATGTTCTAGGATTGATGTATTGTGAGATAACGATGATTGGAATGGGGGATGATCCTAGTTTAATAAAAAACTGTCTCCACTATGAAAGATTGTATGTAAACTGTGAGTAATAAAATTGTTTGGGGTGTGAAATAATTACAGAATGATAGTATTAGAAAAGTTCCATTAATATCATGTAAATTATTTTCAATACATTAGTGTATTCAATACTTCCAATCCTTATGCTAACATTATTCCCTTACGGATCATGTTATTTAACTTATTTATGATTCATGTCTTGTGAACTACCATTATTTAAGACATTACTCAAGATTATGATGAATGATAATAAGGTTATAGTTTTAAAATGTAAATATCTTGTTCTTTTATCCTTTTTAATGTTATTCTTATATATTAATTTATATCATACTTTTTTTTACCATTATTAAGCATTAGATACCAGCCTTTATTATATTTCCATTACTAGTTTCTAAAGAAAATATTTATGTGTGATATGTCTACGATGAGTGATTAATGTGAAGATAACATTGGTAGATGATGAATAACTATTATAAAATTTTTGTTTATGTATCCATCTATTCGATGATACTAGAAAACACACATTTCATGGATACAAAATGTTATGAAATGAATATATATGTAATAAAATTTAATATCATTGTATGAGTTTTATGGGTTGAAATTTTTTTTATTACAGAAAGATTTATTTAAAATTTGTTAAAATAAGTTTTCATTATATTCAATGGATGGAACCTATAGGATTTATGAAAATGTTGAATGTGATGGAATATGAAATGATGTTCCTCGAGATAATCAAAATGTCATAGGATTTGTAATTCCAAATCGTGTTACTATTCTCAAATAAATTTCTCTAGATATTAATCATGATGATTTTACAAAGTAAAAAATTAGGGAACAACATTTTATTAAGTCCTTAATTAGGAAATTATTACATTATCATAGTGGTTAAATTGATCTACTGGACACATGGAAGTTTATTATTAGCATTTAGAATATATTTTACATTCTTTAATGTTTGGAACATGAGAATATTATTTTGGATGTTTTTCAACTAAAGGAAAAATATGATATATCGTGGACTCCTATCAAGAAAAATGGATAAGAAGAAAGAATTTAAGACATCAAATGGGACTAATTAAATATTTTATTTTTGAAAAAGTACTTTACTCATATTAATCAAAAAATTGGATAAATATTTCCTTCCATTACAACATTTGGAAGATGGATCAGTTCGTAATTAGGAGGTAAATTTCAAAAGTCATGCAAGGTACACATCTAATATTTCCATCCAACCTAAAATTAATGTTGATGGATTCCTTTTTATATTAAAAACTTGTTTCTCAAGTATATTATCTATATGGAACTTGAAAAAAATTATTAATTATTTCAATATTCTCCCATGGTGGAGATGGTTATTTGAGTTACCCATTAATATCATGGTTTTGATAAGAAAAGAAATGTAATTCAAAGTAATTTTAAAAAATCATAGATATAATATGAACATACTTCAGTTTCTCTAGATGCATGGAAGGAAACATAGAGGAAATTATATTAAGGGAACTCATAAATGTCTCTTGTGTATGTAGGAAAGTTATTTGGAAATCAGATGCCAATGTGATATTAAGAAGAGAGATAATGGTGATAATATATAGAAATAACTATAGTATGCACTAGATTCACTCGAGTGTTTCAAATTCTTGGTTTATGGGTTTTATTCTAACCAATTCCCATAATGATAGATAATGAACATGATCGATGTCAATAGCCTCTTATGATCAAAGGAAAATGGATATTTCATAAGATATTTACTTCTAATATGGTGTATAATAATTATGTGGTGAAATATACACATATCATCCACCCGATAACTAATTTTTTCTTATTTTATTATAGAACAATACACAATTTTAAATCTAGTTGTTAATGGTATCATAGTTCCACCTAAAAATTATATGTTGATTTATAAATATAAACCCTTAATCTTAAGATGATATAATAACTTTTCTATGATTCTTTCGCAATTGATTTTTTTTGGAATGTGTTTCCATCAATTATCTTCATTATTTTGCTCAATTATTTTGGTGTTAAAATGGGAATTGATTTTATTTATTTATATTATTCCAATATCAATTAATTAGGGAGGGGAGTTATGAATGATATTCTAAAAAGTCTTTGAATTGACAATATTTGTGATAATAATAATGAAATTCCTTTAGAAATTACTTCTATCATATTAGAAATTATTCATATTAAAAGGGGATATAATCCAAGATGGGTAGTGATAAACACAACATTTAAGTTATTGATACTATGTGGGATTTTATTGGTGTATTTCCATAGGATTTTTTCAATCTTACACCGCATTATGATTTTGAGTTTTTAGTAGAATGTATATCTATGGATAAAACTATTTTGACGACTATATTGAATTGTCCCATTTAAGTTACAAGAATTTGAAGAAGAAAATCCATGAGAATGTTGAAAAGGATTTCATTAGGCCATGTATCTCACCATGTGGAGTACATATTCAATTTATGATGAGGAAATATAGATTAACATGATTGTTCATTTATTATCAAGAAATTCCAAAAATCACAATCAAGATAATATCCCATATACCTCATATTGTTGACTTTTTTGATCCAATATGTTGATCGTAATACTTTTCTATGTCTTATATTCATTATGGATATCATTAATTGAGGTTCAAGATGGAGGATAAACCAAAAACAACATTCCTTATATGGTACGAACACTTTGAATTTATAATGATCTCATTTGGACTTATTTTATTCACTCTAAAATTCATGTATTTGATGAATATGAATTTATAGAATACATTGATCAATTTTTGGTTTACCTTATTGAAAATCATATTTTATATTAAAATAGAAAGGAAGAGCTTGATGATTACTAGAGGATTGTTCTCAAGACCAAGAGGAAGGAGAACCATTTTAAAAAATTTAACAATATTGAATTTTGCCTTCAAAAAATATCATTCCTTGTTCATATATTCTCATTTGGGAGTATATCACCGGACCCTTAAATGAAAGAATCTAATGAAAATTGTCCAAAATTTATGATTTTGAATGAGATGCATAAATTTATTATTTTTACAGGATACTATTTTTTCTTTTTTTAGATGTTACTATTTATATTGAATCAACATAGTAGGTTTACATGGAAGGATGAAAAGAGCCCTTAGATTTTTGAATGTGAAGAATGTTTTAAGGATGTAAATATAATTCTAGTTAGGGTGGAAGATGTCACACTACCCTATAGTGGAGAAGGGTTTGAAATATATCACGATGAATCAAATAAGGTACTGGGATATGTCCTTATGTAAAATGATACGGTTATAGATTATGCCACATGACAATTTAAGGTCAATAAGAAAAATTAACCGACTCATTATTTGGAGTTAGCTGTGGAATTTTTTTCAGGTCAGATATGGGTGCATTACGTATATTGAGAATGTTTTGAAATATATACTAATAACAAAATCATGATGTATATTATCACTAAAAAAGATACAAACATTCACCAAGTAAGATGATTGTAGATTATTAATGCTTATAAATACTCAATAAATTAGAACCTTGGGAAAGTGAAAAAAATTGTAGATACTATATGTCGAATGGATAATTCTACCTTATCTATGATGAGGATAAAAAATGATACAATATAAATGTATTTTTAACGGATGGAGATATAAATATTAAAGTAAGAGGAGAAATATTATCGAACTCAAATCAGTGTTAAAAAGTCAATCCATGTGAATATTAAATAGTCACAAATGAAAGATGTAGAGGTGAAATATATTGTGAGAAATGTTCTTGAATTAAACCATAATAGTTATGGAATGATATGTTTCTAAAACAGTGAATGTATTCCTTCGGTACCAAATTTTATGATTAAGATGAATGATAAAGCTCATAGTTCTTCATTATATATTCGTCCATGATGTACGAGAATTTATATATATTTTACTGAATATTAAAATTCATATGGGATGAAGATAAATATTACATTTTATATTTCTCAGTTCATGGTATGTCATAAAGTTTGGGATGGGAGAAAAAAATATAATGGGATGTTAGGACCATTTCTAATACTATATTGAAAATTCAAAAAAATCACCATTGATCTTGTTTGTAGAATACCCAAAAATTATAAAGGTCATAATTCCATATGGCATTTATTTGATCACCTTCCAATGCTATAAAACTTCTCTTCCATTAGAGATGATATTTTTTGTGATCAACATAATCATTTTGATGTTATGGAAATTGTAAGTTTTTACAGTGTACAAATATCAATTATATCTAATTTGAATCTGAGATTAATCTAGAGGTGTTATAGATTTCTTCTTAAAGATCAATATAAATATTACATTTTCACCATTTCTTATCACTCTCATATATATGTCTTGTATGAGAGGACCCTTTAAGACCTAGAGGATATGTAGAGAACACCTCAATGGATTTCAAATGTTGGTGGTATTAACAACTACCATTGGAAGAATTTTTATAGAAAAATATCTTTAAATCCATCATTGTGTAAGATAATTCTAAAGCCAACTAAATGCATAAATCCAATATTCTAGAATACATTTAGAGAATTAATTTTATTTGGACCTGATCAAGTTAAGGAAGTAGTAGAGAAGGTTGGATCTGGTAATATCCAAGTATTAATAGAATAATAATTTCTATTTTATGTTAATATTTATCAATATAATATAAATTTTATGTTATATTGACTCTTTTTACAATATCATACTCGACACCCAACAACGGATTTCTAGGAAATCTTACGTTGCACACAATGTTGAGTTATAATGGAAAATAATACGATAATAATAATATTATTTTAAATGGTAGTTAACCCCTAACAATTATATTGTTGGGAATGAACAGAACTAACTAAAATATTATTACACATGTTTTTTAAATGTTTATACAATTATCTAATAAATTTTAGCTGCATAAAATTAGAATGAATCTGATTTTAAACATGAAATACTCTAATATTTTAAAAGGTCAGTTTACCACATTTTGATAGAGAACCCTTTTTAACTATTGTTTCTGTCACTTTCATATGTTCAATATGATAAAACAAAAGTCTTCTATTTAAGAATTACATAATCATTTACTCTGGATAAATATTTGGTAATTTTCTGAAAAAGTTCATTTTTTAATGAATAGTGACAAATACCGCATTTTTGGTCAAAAATGCCTTTTCATCTATTTTATTTATATAGTTAGATTGTTCTTTTAATTTTTTTAATGTTTAATTGGATTTGTTTAACATTTAATCCAATTATGTTCATTGGATGTAATTTCACATTTTTATTGGATATAAACAAATATCAATCTTTTGGTAGTTTTTACTTATAAAAAACACATTTTTGGGTTTTGACAATGGGAATTATGGTTAAAATAATTTCTGAAAATTTGGTGTTTGAAATTTGGAAAAATTTATTCCATATATTGAATATTAAGTTCGAAATTTTTGAAATAATTACTTTTTATTTTTGGAAATTATGAATAGTAACTTCAGTAATTATTTTATATACCATGGTTAAAGGGTAAATCAAGTAAATAAGGGTATAAAATAATATTATAATAATATTAAACTACCATAACTCGTGTACTAATATTATTAGATAAGATATTTCCAACCATGGGAATCCTTGGGTCTATTTTTGGACCCCATGGAGCCACTTTTGTGTGAAAATGTCATTTTATAAGAATTAAGTTAAAGTAAAGAGATATATAACGTAAACATATATCTTTTACTAAACCAATTTTATGTGTTGTTGTAAAAGATATCTATTCAACTATAAATAGTCATTAAAAATATAAAAGTATTTACTACATCATGATATTTTATAAAAAGAATTAGACATGAAATAAATAAATTTAATTATGACACAATGATGATGTAGTGGTTGGTTCATTAATAAAGGTTTCAAATAAATGATATTTTAAATATTAAAATAACTTTAATTTTATTATTTTTATGTCATACAAGAATTTTATGGGTGATACTGACATATTATATTTGAATTATCTCAATTGGTTCAAAGGAATTTGGTTTTTATGAATTTGTAAACAAACTCATGTTTGAATAGTGTCCAAAATTGACATAATTCATAAATTAAAATTTGAAATAGTTTATTAATTGATATTAAATTCCAAAAAATCAAATATTTGGTCAAATGGATAATATAATTCCAAATATATCATTAATTATTTTCTTTTGGGTTGTTTGACATGATATGGTAATTACATTAACCCAAAATTTGTAAATAACATGATGTCACTATAAGATTATAATGGGTAAAATAACGGTCACCCCAAAAAAATAAGGATAAAATAATTCATAACATATAATAAAATTATTGGTTGATATGTATTCAAACCAAAATCACCTTACCTTCTAATTAAATGTGTTTTATAACATTTTAAATCAAAATTTAATTTATAATAAATTAATATTTCAAGGCTTTAATAATGTTCCCCTACCACCTCTTATAAAAGGCCACCACTTCCACCCACATACTCACTCCTATAAAGAAACTTGGATTTCCAAATTCTTCAAAAATAATCTCCCAAAATCCATGAATTTATCTTCGAAACCTTGACTTGGGTAGAAGTATTTTCAAGAAAACCTTTTGGCTCAAAAAAAAAGAAGTTACCTGATTTAGATGTAACGTATTCTCTCAAGTTTTATTCCTTTATCATCCATCTCCATTGAATATTATATTATTATTATTTGATTACATAATAATATCATTTTCCTAAATATGTTTTGATGTTTTTATGAAAATTATTCAAAGTACACTTAAACTCACCTCCATCTAATGGATACGAACATACTATTTCTTTGTATGGTGAACTACTGTCTCACGAAACAATAATTTTTCAATTTACCTTACCACCTCTCTTGGTGGAAATTTTGAGGAACTATATTTAAATATTATATATATTATATTTATGCATTCTCTATACTTCTGTGTTTTTTATTTAATTCATATCTTTATCCTTTCCATAATGTGTAAATACGATAATTTCATCTGAGGAAGTGCGGACTACCACCCCATCAAAGTGATATAAATCATTCATTACATACACAGAACATATAAAAGATGGAATTAATGAACTTATTTAATGTACATAAAATATTATATTATACTATAATTATAATATACCAATGTATCATTAAGTTTTCATTTATTTAAATATGAAAAAGAATTGAAAGTAGCGTTTATGTGTACCTATGACTTATCATCTCCATGAATTGTGCATTTCATTTATTATCTACAAGTTTTATGTACTCTTAGAATACATATATATACTGGATATATAATATTTAAATTATTAGTTTCATTTTGGAGATGTTGTGCTTTTGGCTACATGGAAAAGTTACCTCAAAACAAGTTCATCTTCGACTCAAGTACCGAATATCGACAAAACGACCGATATTGACATAAATAAATATGTATTGTTTATAAAATAGAAATATGTGATATATAAGGAATAATAAAATTTAAAAAGGTTCTAAAGAATGTATAAATTAACTTAATTTTATTATTAAGGAATAACAAGGAACATACCTGAAGAGTTGGAGTCAAGGTAAGGGACATCATCTCGATATCCATTAATTGAGTCATATTTTTTAATACACACCCTTATCTTATATGGTGTATAATTATACCCTTTCTATTTTAATTTTATTAAATGGTTTTAAAAATGAATCTTTTATTTTAGGAATCATTTTTCTAAATTTCAATGGGAATTTTTCTTAATGTATATGGTGACAACGACCTTTCTACCGGTGTGAGTATTATTTGATGTTTTGGATTAATTAATAAGCCGTAATGTTTTTAAAAGTAATATAAATACCATATATCCTTTTTTAGTTATTTTGGTATTGAAAATGGTTTTCATAAAGAAGTTATTATGTCAATATCTTGAAATGATATATTGTGATTGCAAAGTGTAAATGTTATCTTTCCTTTATGCTTGTTTTATGTGTTATGATTATGTTATAGTTCTTGGGAATTGTTTACGAATACGGGTGGTTCTGTGATAAACCATGTGTGAGTGGGCCCAATATAGCACTCCAATTCATTAGGTAATGTGATTTAGGTAAAAGTTAATGTTTCTCCTAAGATATTTAGAGACTATACAGTGATGGGTATTCCAAACGTAACTCCATATGTAGTTGTGAATGATAAAATGTAATTATGTTATTGATGACACAAGTTACCTTTAAGATTTATTATTTCTATGAGTTATTCATTAATATTATGATTCCATGAGGTATGTTAATTAGAATTTTTTTTATTACTTAAAATGATGATTTTATTGATTTGTATGTATTGATGGGATAATGTTTTTATTATTTATTTAATAACCCTTACAAATATTTTTTATGCTCATCCTATGTTTTGGAAATATTTTTCACATGGTATAAGGAAGGGTAGGATAAAGGAATAAATCAAGAATATTTATATGAAGAAAAAAATTCATGTTTTATTTAATGTGTTTTATTATTGTGAAAAATTTTGATAGGGTAGAAGTTTTTATTTTGTAATTTTTGAGATGTAATGTACTAGTTATGGAATAATTCTATAAAAATGTACACATAAAAAATATTCAATGTTGAATTCTTTACATAACTCATGATTATGTAATGCTTATGGATGTGTAAATATATTTGGTATCGAAGGTTGGTTTAGAAAACTTTTGGAGTTAGGATATTGTTGAATGAAAATGAATAAATTATTTTTTTTATGGTAAGATTGAAATGATATAGCATTTGAAGATTACCATGTTTCTTTTTCTAATATATGTATGTGTTCAGAATGGTTTTCCACAGGGGAAATGGGGAAACTTTTATGGGAGAAAACATCCTTCGAAATTAGCAACCTGATATGGTAGGAATCAGAACATAGCAATTTGTTACAGTGATGGAACAATTGAATTAGGCTACAAATGTTAGTGGAATCCATGCATGTGATCAGCCAAATCAACCACAAAGGAAAATTTCGGTAGTGGATCATTTCATGAGGCAACATCACCCATCATCCAAAGGATCATATGAACATGAGTTATCTAAATGGTGGATTAAAGCACTAGAAAATATTTTCGATGTCATGGGGGGTTTAGAATATCAAAAAGACAGTCTTGTAGTTTACCTTTTTAATGGTGAAGCCGATCAGTGGTGGTCGATGGATAAAAATAGTAGGGATGGTGAGGATATTGATGGTCTTGATTGAGATGCATTCAAATGTATTTTTATTGATAAATAATTTTCCTAAGTCAATTTTACTTAATATAGAAAAACAATTCTTGGAATTAAGGAAGAACGATGACTCAGTGGCTTCTTATGAAGAAGAATTTACTTGACTTGAAAGGTATGCTCTAAATTCAAAAAGGGTTCTTGATAGTAAAATAAATCATTTTTTCTTATGAATAAATAGAATGTATCGATGGTAATAATATTCTCATGATTTTAAATGTTATGAAAAACTTATTCGATGTGTAGAGAAGGTAGAAATGGAGTTTTCCAATGATCAGATGTTCTTTGAAAAAAACAAAATAAGAGGTCGAGGTGGTAGAAGAAAGGGAATAAATCTCAGAAAAGTCTTCTGGTAAGTAACATAAGTTTATAGTTGGTGAAAATTTTGGTCAAAATAACATTGGGGAATGCCTTTTAAATTCAGGTAAGTGTTTCCGATGTTGTAAAATCAGACATGAGGCACGTAATTACACTAAAAAGATCAAGGAAGTGGTATGAAAAAATCTGATTTACAGTCAGCAAAATGGTTTAAGTGGAATGAAAATGGTCATTATGTAAATGAGTGTCCGAAGAAAAACTCAAATTATTGAATGTAGTCAGGATAAAATAAGAAAGGGGTGGTGAAATCCTTTTCAACTACTTCAGCAGATGTTGGGCCCTCTATTGAAGTTGTATCAGGTACATTGTTTTCTTATTCATATTTTTCTACAATTTTGTTTCATTTTATTTTTACACATTCTTTAATTTCAGATAAATGTTCTAGTAAATTAGAAATTCCATCTCAAGATATAAATCCTGAACTTGTGGTAAAAAACCTCGTAACACCCCAAGATTTCATACTACGTTATTTCTTCAATGTAATTCAATAACTTGCACTACACGCAACACCGGGTTCGAGCGCACCACAAGATTACCAAACTAGCCATTCAGAAGATTTTATGAATAGTATTAACTGAATATTGAACTATATAAAATCCTTATAATTTTAGAATCCATTTTGTGAGTTTTTAGACCTAATTTAAGAACAAATTCATTTTGTTCAGATAAAAGAAGTATTTTTCAAAAAATGGAATTTTACCGCCTTTAAATGCAGAACCTTTTTTAAATCAAATATTTGAAACATTTATATATTCAATTTTACAAAATAATCTTATTCTTTAGAATTGGGACATAGTAATTTATTTTCAATAAATATTTGGTATTTATCTGATAACTTTCATATTTGGATGAATAGTAAAAAATACTATATTTTAATTAACAACATCTTTTTGAATCAAAATAATTAATAGTGATAAATTATGGATTTTAATGGATTTAAAGAATATTTAGAATATATTTTTACCATTTAATACAATTTTGGTCATTAGACGTAATTTCACATTTAAACCAGACATAAACAAGGGTCAATCTTTTGATAGTTATTATTTCTTAAAAAATGATTTTTTGTTATGACAGTGGAAATTAATTTTAAATTAATTTCTACCACTTCTATGTTTTGAATTTGGAAAAATCAATTCCATATTTGGAATCAGGATTTAAAAATTATGTAAATAGTTAACTCTTGTTTTTAGAAATTTTGAATAATTACTTCGGTAAATATTTTATTTACCATGGTTAAAGAGTATATCCGGTAAATAAGGGTAATCAAATAATATTATAATAATATTAATTTACCCTAAAACGTGTCCTAACCCTATTGGTTGATACATATCCGACCGTGGGAATCTTTGTGTCGATTTTGGGACCCCATGGATCCACTTGTAAGTGGTAGGGACACTTTATATTAATTAAGTTAAAGTAAATACAAAAATGACAGAAGCATATATCTTTTAGAAAAACAATTTTTACATAGGGATATATATGTTATATTTTTGACTATAAATATTAATTAAAAATATAAAAATCTTTCCTACATAATGGTATTTTATTTATAATTTTTAGACATTGAATAATTAAATTTATTTATAACACAATAATGATGCAGTATTTTCCATATTAATGAAAGAATCGAATAATTGGTATTATAAATGTTAAAATAAATATAATTTCCAAGTTTTGATGACATCCAATAATTTTATTGGTTAATATGACATGTTAGGATTTCTTAAATGAATTTGTTTAATATTAATAAACTTGTTATGAATTTTAAAAAATCAATATTTGAATAGTGTCAAAATTGATATAAATGAGTTTTTAAAACAAATATTATATTATTAATTGATATTCCATTACTAAAAATGTAAGGTTCTTCCAAAAGACTTATATAAGGATAGTTGTATCATTAATGGACCACTTGGGGGTCTCTTGGAATTTTATTGTAAGTTTATTAACCATATAATATAAAAATACAATGTGACATGGTAAATGTCAAACTAATTAACTAAAAGTTAAAACTAAAAGATAAGGTTAATAATGTGACCCAAACCTGTCTAAAACCTATTGGTTGAGTTTTTTTTCAAAATATCCCCACCTTAGACGGTAAATAATCTACTTTGGAGACATTATAAACCAAAAATAATTTTAATATAAAATAATATTTCTAGCTTTTCCTAAGGTGCCCATCACCCCTCTTATAAAAGGGCACTCCAGCCTCTCTCAAATTCATACCCTCAAAGCATTTTGGTTCATCCAACCCCTACCCAAATATTTTCTAAACTACCCTAAATTACAGCTAGAGGCCTTATTTTTATCAGAAAAACAACCTAAAGAGCCCTTTTGATCAAATCAAAATGAAGAACCCGAAGAAGAGGTAATGTTTTCACCACCCTATTTCAAGTTCGTTTCATCTTCAACTTCTTAATTCTTTGTTATTTCTATTATAAAATAATTAATCCAGTATATTATATATACTGTGATGTTACTATAAATATGGTACAACCATATTCAGTATTCTATCCATACTTTTATTGACATGTCACCATACATGCGTACGTACGGCATACCGTCTCCACGTCGTGGTGTAATTGTTATTCAAAACATTATTATTTTGATGGGAATGATAATGATGTGAAATTCATGTAAATAAGAAATATAACATGATAATTATTGTTTATATATGATATAACATCCAATTATGTAATATTTTAACATCAAAAGAATGATATTGTCGCTCGCACGTACGTACAGACTACCGTCTCCACGAACGTGATAAGATTCATTCCGCATCATATAATTCAAGAATAATTTTCATTTGATGATTAAGAATAATGTTCAAGAACATTATATCATTCTGGATATGAATAAGATAGAACCTATCCATAAAAATCATGGCTTACGTAAAAAATCATATAAAGGGAAACAAATTAGTTAACACCCGAAACAACGATAATACTAAAATATTATTAACAAAAGTAATGTTAAATGATCATATATGATATCATTTTAAAGTATATGATTCTTGTATAATTTAATAACAATGATTTAACTATTATACAAGAGTTTAACCTACCCTCTACTAAGGAAAAGTACAACGTAAGGGTTAATTCCTCAATCTCATTATTATCCGAGATTGTTTATGTGTAAGTATTTACTGGGAGATTTTTATCATCCATGTCCATTTTTCATAAAAAATATTTCAAAATGAATATTTTATTGATTTTTGAAAAGTACTCATTATCAAGATCATAATTTTAAAATTTTTAAATATTTATCTTTCTAAATCTTTTTAATTAATGTCCATGTTTGTAAAATGATTTTAAGGATTTATTTATATAGACATGAATGTTTTGAATTGTTAATTATTTTCAAAAGTTTCAAAGTGTTATGTGACACTTTGATTCAAAAATCACTTTTAAATTACTTCCTTTATAAATGTGTGAATTTTCAATGATTTCAAGAATGATATATTTCTCTCAAATAGTTTTTATTTCATCTATGTCAACATCCTCTGATGGATTTTAAGCTTATTTCAGGTTGATTTATTATGATACAAAAATTCCATATTGTATTGACGGTTTTGTGATATGTTCGACTGTGGATGTGTTATTTTTATACCATTCATGGTTTATAGAGAAAGTATTGACATTATATATGCTAGTTTTAATACGAATGTTTATGTTATGTTTAAACCTGTTCATATGAGGAAATCATTGGACTTAGTAAGTGAGAGGTGGAGCCCGCTATAGCTCCTTGATGCATCGGTAGGTCTCATGAGACAAACTAGTGTCTTGGCACAAGGTCTTGACAAAATCTTATTTGTATTCTCGGCACAAGGCCTTGACTATGTATTTATGATAGTCTAGAATTATGCATTCCGTCATTATGAAATTTGTTATTGATATTTCATGTGATTATTCGATGAGTAGAATATCATGGTGAATAAGTAAATGGAATTATTTCATTTTATTTTTTCCATGTTATGTTGAAGTTAGAGTTTAAAAGGCTATTGTTTTTGTTATATATTGCCTTAAATATTTATGTTTACTAATGAAAGTTTCTGCTATATAGTTATCCTTACTGATCATCTGAGCTCACCCCTTTATATGTTTTACTTTTCCCAGGTTGTGAAGAAGTATTTTATGACTAACCTGCAGGTATAGACTATGGGATCTTAGTTTTTTCTATAGAAACAATGTTTTCATAGTTTTCCATTTCATGATGTAATATAAACCTAATGAATGTATCTTGTATTTCCAAGGCTAATAAACTAATTGGTCTTTCGAGAATTGATCATTTGTGATCATGCCAATGTTGTGTAATAATGAACCGACTCTGGGTAACTGGGGTCAGGGATTTACAGTTGGTATCAGAGTATGTTTAGTACAAGCCTTGGAAGCTAGATTTAGATAAACACTGATTAGAGCACATAGACCTAAGATGGACTTTGAGGATTTGAATAGAAGAACTTCATAGAATTTCAGTATTGTAGGGATTTTGTGAGTTTCTAGAGAAATATATCCATGTTTGTATACGACCAGGTAGAGGTGGCTCTGGCACAGATTTACCAAGGGGTAAAACCCAAAAACACCTCTTTGAGCTAGACTCAAACTGGAACTGGTGCATGACAACGGGTCTTGCTGCACTCTTGGTTACGACACTCCTGGGGGGTAAGATTAGGATAATTTTCATTTTCTTTACAAACCATTATGGGGGGTTTATGAGTATATAATTTCTCAATGAAATAATTTTTATGATTATGGATTATATCCATATACTATTCAATTTATGTGTTTTAGAAGTTTGGAATTATGTATTTTGAGTCATAAACTAATCTAGTGAATGCCATTGTACAAAAATGGCGCCCAGTAGAAGGAATGTGAACTCCATCAATACGTACAATCCAAGGAGTAATAAGGATCATATATATCATGGTATTAAGCCAACATTTAGAAGGGAAACAGTCTCCCATGTATTCTCAATATATGAATAAATAGTATCATGTGTTAATAACATAAGTAAATAATTCTATGAGTCATATGGATTTGTAGGGAAGCAAGAGAAGAAAAGGATGTAAGGGAGAAATATGGATAAAGGGAATAGGGAAAAGAAGATTTTCCCCATATGTGATAACTGTGGGAAGAAACACCATGTAACTTTCTTTAAGGGAATTGGAGTTTGTTATAATTGTGGAGAAAACGGACACCATGTACGTGACTGTAAGGGTAAGAAAAAGGTTTCAAATATACAATGCTTCAACTGTATGGAGTAGGGACACGACGCGAACCAATGTCCAAATCATCAGATTATGCCCCAAATGATGCTATTGGATAATAATCATGTTATGATACTACCACAAATGATGAGGAATGATTAGAGTTCTTATGCTGTTATTAAAGAATTATGTCATTTGAGTGTTGTATCAATGATGTACTGGTTATAATAGTTATGGAGTATATAAGGATTGTACTGCCTTGCTATTTCACTAAGGACTTGAGATTGTGTGGAACCAAGAAAAGTAACTCAATAGTAGGTTAAATTTTTAGAAAATATATGGTTGATGGAAAGATAAACCATAATATGGTTCTGATACCGAGGTAGTGATTTTTGGAATAATACATTTTTGATTTGGATAAATTATATTGGATATTCTTGACTACTATGAAACTGATTAATGATTTGTATATTCCATTATTATTTGAGTTTACAACATGTTTGGATGGAAGAAGTATATCCAGTTTTCTATAAGGAATAAGGGAGCATGAATGTAATCAATATGGTTTTATGGTAATTCAGGATGCTGCAGTGTTTTAAAATAATACATGAGGAAGTATTTCACATGTTATTACTTGGAAAAAATATCCTCATTGTGTTTAACTTCCATATAAATTTTGGACTGTGAGTTTGGAAAGATGTATTTTGGATAATTCTAGTTTTGAGATTATTTTTGGATTTCCATAAAAGGAAAACCCGGAGGTCGGGCGACAACCCGTCGCAACCGGCAAGGCGGCGAGACTTGAACCCGTAACCGAAGGGCGACAAGGGTGTATCACCTTTCATTGGCCCACGTGATGTCCTAAATGGAATAATGTAGTTTTTTAAAAGGTCTGGTAGATGAATTATAAATTCATTTTTTTTGAACCCTGTACGAATAGGATAAATGGAATATTTTTTGAAGTTCTATTATCTTTTTGAGTGAAAAATGAATTTGTGGTAGAAATTAGTTAAATGGTGGAACTCTACTTTTCAAGTATATTTTTTTCATCTGTTATTCTATAAAGAAATTAATTCTTAAAATTTGGGTAAAGGATCCTAAAACTAAAAATGGGTTATCCTAATACCTTATGTTTCATTGAACTGATGATATTTTAAATCATAATAGATTGATGGCTTTGAGGCCCTCAATTCTACAATTGTTTGTGATTGATGACCTCAATCACTCCCTATAAATATCTACGTTTTACCTCCAATTATGTTTATCTAATTTCCACCAATGTTCTCCTAATCAAGATCATAATTTGGTGGTTACTTTTTCATTCCCCTTTTCGTCTTATTAAGACTAAATTTTATTAACCCAAATTCCGATGTTGGTTTTCCCACAAAGGTATTTTCTATTTTATACCTATTATTTTAGAAGAACAATTTAAAATTACGAGGACTAAATTTATTAAAGGAGGGAAGAATGTGAGACCCCACGATTTCATAGTACATTATTTCTTCCAAGTAATTCCATAACTTTCACTACACGTAACACCGGGTTCGAGCACATCACAAGATTACCCAACCAACTGTTAAAAATTAGTTATTAATATTATTAACTGAATATTGAACTATATATAATAGTTATAATTTTAGAATCCATATTTTTAGTTTCTTAGACATAATGTATGAACAAATTCATTTTTTTCAGATAAAAGAAGTATTTTTCAAAAAATGAAATTTTACCGCCTTTTAATGGAGAACATTTTTAAAATACAATATTTGAAACTTTATATATTAAATGTGACAAAATAAACTTCTTCTTTAGAATCGGGACATAATAATTCAGTTTCAATAAATTTTTGGTATTTTTCTGATAACTTTCATATTTGGGTGAATAGTGAAAAATACTATATTTAAATTTAAAACAACTTTTTTAATCCAAATAATTAATAGTGATAAATTATGAATTTGAATGGATTTAAATTATATTTAGAATATATTTTTACCATTTAATACAATTTTTTTCATTGGACGTAATTTCACATTTAAACCGGACATAAACAAGTGTCAATTTTTTTATTGTTATTATTTCTTAAAAACACGCTTTTGATTTTGACAGTGGGAATTTATTTTAAATTAATTTCTGCCGCTTTTGTGTTTTGAATTTGAAAAAATGGATTCCATATTTGGAATCAAGATTTCCAAATTGTGTAAATAGATAACTCTTATTTTTATACATTTTGAATAATTATTTCGGTAAATATTTTATTTACCATGGTTAAAGGGTAAATCCGGTAAATAAGGGTAAACAAATAATATTATAATAATACTAATTAACCCTAAAATGTGTCCTAACCATATTGGTTGATACATGTCCGACCATGGAAATCATTGGGTCGATTTTGGGACCCCATGGAGAAACTTGTAAGTGATAGAGACACTTTATATTAGTAAAGTTAAAGTAAATACAAAAATGACATAAGCATATATCTTTTACCAAAACAATTTTTAGATAGGGCTATATATGTTATATTTTAGACTATAAATATTAATTATAAATATAAAACAATTTCCTACTTAATGGTATTTTATTTATAATTTTTATACTTTTAATAGTTAAATTTATTAATGACACACAAATGCTGTGGTATTTTCCTTATTAATGAAAGAATCAAATAATTGGTATTATAAATGTAAAAATACTTATAATTTGAACGTTTTTATAACATACATGAATTTTATTGGTTAATATGAAATGTTAGGATTTATTAAATAATTTTTTTTATATTTAATAAATTTTTTAAGACTAACAAAAATCAATTTTGGATAGTGTCAAAATTGACATAAATGAGTTTTTTAAAACAAATATTATATTATTAATTGATATTATATTACTAAAAATCTATGGTTTTGCCAAAAGACTTATATAATTACAGGTGTATCATTAATGGACCACTTGGGGGTCCCTTGGTAGTATATAGTATGTTTATTAACCATATAATATAAAAATACAAAGTGACATGGTAAATGTCAAACTAATCAACTAAGAGTTAAAACTAAAATATAAGGTTAATAAAGTGAACCAAAAATGTCTAAAACATGTTTTTTCAGTTTTGTTCGACCTATACCCACATTAGAATTTAAATAATTCACTTTGGATCCATTATAAACCTAAAATAAGTTTATTATCAAATTATATTTCTAGCTTTTCCTAAGGTGCTCCTCACCCCTCTTATGAAAGGGAACTCCCCCTTCTCTAAAATTCATTCCCTAAAAGCCTATTGGTTTGGACACCCTTGACCAAATATTCATTCAACATCCCCAAATGCAACATATGGGGATTAGTTAGATCATAAAGCCAACCTAAGGAGCCCGTTTGATCAAATACAAAGGAAGAACCTGAAAAAGAGATAATGTTTTCACCACCCTCTTTCAAGTTCCTTTATTCTTCAACTTCTTCTTTGTTTTTTATTTCCATTATAAAATAATAACTCCAGAAACTTATATATACTATTTTGTTACTATAAATATGGTATAACCATATTCAATATTCTATCCATCCTTTGAATGAGATGTCACATACATGCGTACGTACGACTTACCATCTCCACGTCGTGATGTAATTGTTATTCAAGACATTATTATTTGTATGGGTATGATTATTATGTGAAATTCATGTAAATAATAAATATTACATGATAATGATTCTTTATATATGATATACCATCCTATTATATATTATTTTAACATCAAAAGAGTGATATTGTCGCTCGTGCGTACGTACGGACTATCGTCTCCACGAACACGATATGATTCATTCCCCATCGTATCCATTGAAGACTAATTATCATTTGATGATTAAGAATAATGTTTAAGAACATTATATCAATCTAGATATAAATAAGATACAACCTATCCACAAAAAACACGGCTTACCTAACAAAGAATACAAAGGAAATCGAATCAGTTAACACCCAAAACAATGATAATACTATTATATTATTAACAAAGCAATGTTAAAAGATCATATATGATATCATATTAATGTATATGATTCATGTATAATTTAATAACAATGATTTTACTATTATACATGAGGTTAACCTAACCTCAATTAAGGAAAAGTACAAGGTAAGGGTCAATTCCTCAATCTCATTATTATCCGAGATTGTTTATGTGTAAGTATTTACTGGGAAATTTTTATCATCCATGTCCATTTTTCATAAAAATGATTTCAAAATGAATATTTTAAGGATTTGTGAAAGGTACTATTTATGAAGATCATAATTTTAAATGTTTTAAATATTTATCTTTCTAAATCTTTTTAATTAATTTCCATGTTTTCAAAATGATTTTAAGGATTTATTTATATGGACATGAATGTTTTGAAATGATAATTCTTTTCAAAATTTTCAAAGTGGTATGGGACACTTTGATTCAAAAATCTATTTTAAATTACTTCCTTTATAAATTTGTGACTTTAAAATGATTTAAAAAAATAGATATTTCTCTCAAATAGTTTTGATTTCATCTATGTCAAGATCCTTTGATAGATTTTTAGCTTATTAAAGTTGATTTATTATGATAAAAAACTTCCATATTTTATCGATGGTTTTGTGATATGTTTGAATGTGGATGTGTTATTTTTATACCATTCATGGTTTATGGAGAAAGTATTGACATTTCACATGCTGGTTTTAATAAGAATGTTTATGTAATGTTTAAACCTGTTCATATGAGGAATGCATTGGACTTAGTAAGTGATGCGTGGAGCCCGCTATAGCTCCTCGATGCATCAGTAGGTCTCATGAGACAAACTAGTGTCTTGGAACAAGGCCTTGAGAAAATATTATTTTTAGTCCTGGAACAAGGCCTTGACTATGTGGTTATGATAGTCTGGAATTATGCATTCCATAATTCTGAAAGTGGTTATTGATATTTCATGTGATTATTGGACTAATAGAATATCCATGTGAATACGTAAATGGCATTATTTCATTTTATTTTTTCCATGTTATGTTGAAGTTCATGTTTAAAAGGCTATTGTGTTAGTTATACATTGCCTTAAATGTTTATGCTTACTTATGAAAGTTTCCGCTATATTGTTATCCTTACTGAGCATCTGAGCTCACCCCTTTCTATGTTTTACTTTTCCCAGGTTGTGAAGAAGTATTTTATGACTGACCTACAGGAATAGACTATGGGATCTCAATGTTGTCTATGGAAACAATGTTGTTGTCATTTTCCATTTCATGTTTTAATGTAAACCTTATGTATACATCTAGTATTTACAAGGATACTAATCTAATATATCTTTCAAGACTTGATCATTTGTGATCATGCCAATGTTATGTAATAATGCACCAACTCTGGGTAACTGGGGTCGGGGCATTACAAACCTATAGTAAATGTTTATACAAAATGAAATTCTAAGAACCTTTTTGTCCATTTGTGCAGAAAGAATCTACCTGAAAACCGTATTTTTTTCATGTAGTAGAGTTTGATGTTATTTTGGGTATGGATTGGCTTTAAATTTATCATGTTAATATCATCTACAAAGCTAAAGAGCTTTCTTTTCATAAATAATTTCATTTTGTGTACAAGAATGAGCCTTTAATATTGGTAACATATGAGGAAGTTGAGAAACTTGTTAAAGATGGAAATGAATGTTACCTTTCACATATTGTTGAAAAAAAGGAATTAGTCATATTAATGATGTAGCTGTGTTCAATGAGTATATTGATGTTTTTCCTAATGAGTTTCCTGGTATAATACCTGATTAAGAAGTTGAATTTACTGTTGACTTAGTTCTTGATGCTATGACAATTTCAAAACCTCCTTATCGAAAGGATAAAATTAAAGATGTATTGTTAAAGAAGCAATTGTTGGAGTTTTTAGATATAGGTTTTATTCGACCTAGAACATCACAATGGGGTGATCCTATCTTGTTTGTTTAAAATAATGAAGGTTAAATGAGACTTTACATTGATTATTGAGCCATGACTAACATAACTGTTATGAACAAGTATCTTTTTCCTCATATCAAAGTTTTTTTGGTCATCTATAGGGAGATCAATATTTTTTGAAGATTGACTTGAGGTTAGGGTATCATCAGTTGAAAGTAAATAAAGAAGACATCCCAAAGACCTTGTTTCGTACTAGATATGGCCATTATGAATAAGTAGTTATTCCTTTTTGGGTAACCAATGCTCCTATTTTATTCATGGTTCATAGGAGTAGAATTTTCTATGAGTTCTTGGATAAGTTTGTGGTTGTGTTTATTGATGATGTTTTGGTATATTCTAAGAGTAAAAGTGATCTTGAAAGATATTTCAATGTTTTCTTGAAAACCTTAAATGAAAAGAATCTGTAAGCGAAATTCTGTATGTGCGAGTTTTGGTTAAAACAAATTTCATTCCTTATTCACATTGTTTCTAAATATGGCATAACTGTTGATCCTTCTAAAAAAAGTTTTTAAAGAAGTGAAAATACCCACAATTATAACTGATATACATAGTTTTCATTGTTTATAAGGTTATTACATGAGGTTTGGTGAAAATTGTGCATAGTTATCTATCAAACTGACTAAGTTAACTCGAAAAGGTATTATGTTCATCTAGTAAAATAAATGTGATGAATGTTTTCAGAAATTGAAAAGAAGAGTGGTGAATGCTCCAGTTTTGGAACTGGCTTACAAAATGGTGAATTTGTTATCTATAGTGATGATTAATTGAAAATACATTGTTGTGTCCTAATATATAATGATTAGGTAATTTCTTGTGATTAATGTATGTTGAAAACTCATGAGTTAAATTACCCTATACATGATTTGGAATAAACTACTGTTGTTTTTTATTTAAAAAATTGGAGGCTTCATTTGTATTTATTAAAATGTGAAATATATAATGATAAAAAAAGATTGAATAATATATTGAATAAGAAATAATTAAACCTGAGATAGAGAATATGGGTATAATTAATCAAGTTTTATGATTTCACGATTCATTACCATCCATGAAAATCAATTAAGGTGGATGACTCTTTTATTTGAAAGAGTAATAATATATTAACCATGGTACATTTGGAATGAGATCCTTTGGTTTTTAATTTGATGAATTTTGGATTGAAGGTTGTTGTTGTAGGTAGTTCCTTTATTTTGGTTTAGGTTTTAACACAATTAAATCTACCAGACATAATTATGCAAGGGAAGAAAGTAGACAGTGAGTTACATAAAAAGGAAGAATTGGTTCAGAAGGGAAAGTTACCTGAATTTACATTGATAAAGTCTATGTTTTATAGTTTGGAAAGGGATTATCTATGCCTTGTGATGCATGCATGATGTAGGAGTTATTATGTGAATCTCATAGTTCCCTATTTTTAGTTCATCCTTATAGTACTAAGATGTATCGAGATCTTCGAGACTATTACTAGTGGTATGGAATAAAAAGAGTTATTTCTAACATTACTGTGATGTGTTTGAATTTTCAACAGGTTAAACCAGAATGGCAGTTACCAAATGGGATGATTCAGCCTTTTCCAATGCCAAAGTAGAAATAGGAAGATGTTTCCATGGATTTCATAGTGGGATTACCAAACACTTATCAAGGTAACAATACAATCTGGGATATTGTTGATCAATTGAATAAATATTCTCATTTTCTACCTATTCGAGACACACTTTCTCTATATCAACTTTTTCTATTGTATATTAAAGATATTTTCAGGTTATATAGATTTCCCCTATACATTTTATCTTATCATGATCCCAGGTTCACCTCTAACTTTTGGAAGAACCTTTATAAGTCATTGAGTACTGAATTAAATTTTTTTACAGTTTTTCATCCGCAATAAGATGGGTAGATAAAATTAAATATTCATACATATGAATATATTATACATGATTTTTCAATGGATTATCATGGAATTTAAGACCAATGTATTTTTTTTTGAGTTTTCTTATAATAGTAGTTTTCATTACAGAATACAGATGGCTCCATTTCTAGAATTAAATGGAAAGAGGTGTCAAACTCTATATTTTTTGGATGGAGTAGCTTAAAGTGAGTTGATGGGACTAGAATTGGTAGAAGAGATGGCATGAAAGGTTTAGTTTATTCAGAAGCACCCGAGAACAACTCAGAGTAGGTTTAAAAGTTATGTAGATAACCAAAGGAAGGATCTATCTTTCGAGGTAGGTGATCTTGTCTTTCTCAATGTTTCTCCATGGAAAAGTATGATGTGTTTGGGTAATAAGGGAAAGTTGAGTCTGAGATACAATAGACTCTATGACATTCTAGATAAATATGGATCAGTTTCCTAAAGAGTGGATTTAACTCCATGTTTATCTTTGGTACATAATGTTTTTCACATCTCAATGGTGAGAAAGTATATTTCAGATCCATATCTTGTTTTGAGTCCGGTGGTAGTTCGGTTGGAAAAGAGTCTTTCTTATGAGGAAAAACTAGTCCAAATTCTTGGCCATAGAGAGAAAGTGTTGTGGAATAAGGTAATTGATTAGGTAAAGGTTTTATTTAAAAATCGTATGTTTGAAGAGGAAATATCAGAATATGAAAATTTTGTGAGGGATAAATACCCCCACTTATTTAATGAGTGAATAGAATTGTGAGGACACAATTCCCACAGGGGGGAATGATGTAACAAACAATATATTTATAGAATAATATGATTTATTTTCTATTAATATTTATGAGTAACATATTAATTTAATGTTAAATGTACTCTTTTTCTTATTTCTTTCTTGACACACAAAAATGGGTTTATCTGAAATCTTATGTTTCACATAATGATGAGTTATACTGAAAAATAATACAATATTATTATTATTATTTTAAACGGTAGTTAATGCCTAGACATTATATTGGATGAAATGAAAATAAAAAACTAAAATATCATGACACATGTTGGTTAAATGCATTTAAATTTGTCCAATAAATATTTAGGCTTAAAATAATAATGAATCCGTTTTACGCCTGAAATACTCTAATATTTTTAGAATGTTAGTTTACCACCTTTTAATGGTGATGTATTTTTATTTCAAGTTTTTGTCACTTTTATATGTTATATTTGAAAAAATAAACATTTTTTACTGAAGTGGATCATCAAAAGTTTCTTTTGATTAATTGTTTCCAATTTTCAGAAAAAGTTCATTTTTTATTGAATAGTGAAAAATACAGCATTTTATGTCAAAACCTCCTTTTAATCTAATTTATTAACATAGTTATATTTCCTTTTTAATGGGTTTTAAAGTGTAATTGGATTATGTTTTTATTATTTAATCCAGTTATGTTCATTTTATTTAATTTCACATTTTAATTGGATAGAAACACATTTCAATTTTTTGGTAGTTTGTACTTTTTTAAAAACATGCTTTTTGGTTTTGACAATGAGATATACTTTTAAATTAATTTCTGAAAATTATGTGTTTGGAATTTGAAAAAATAGATTCCATATTCCAAATAAGAAGGTCCAAATTTTATAAATAGGTACCTTTTATATTTGGACATTATGAATAGTAATTTCAGTAATTATTTTATTTAGGATGGTTAAATGGAAAATATGGTAAATAAAGTGAATAAATAATATTATAACAAAATTAAACAACATAAAACATTTCATAATACTGTTGGATGCGATATGTACATCGATGGGCATGCTTGGGTCGATTTTGGTACCCCAAGGATCCACTTGGGTGTTAAAATGGCATTTTATAAGAATTAATGTAAAGTAAAGAGAAATATAACATAAACATGTATCTTTTTCTAAATATTTTTTTATATGGGGTTATATAAATTTTATCTTAGACCATATATATTCATTATAAATCTAAAAATATTTCCTACCTGATGATATTTTATTTATAATTTGTATACATAAATAAAAAAATTTAATTATGACACAATGATGATGTAGTGATTGCTTAATTAATAAATGATTCAAATAAATGATATTATAAATTTAAAAATAAATGTATTTTTATTATTTTTATACCATACAAGAATTTCATGGATGATATTGAAATATTAAATCTGAGTTAATTACTTTTCTTCGTAGGAATAAGGTTGTGAATTTTTAAAAAAGTCATCTCTGAATAGAGTCCAAAATTGACCTAATTCAAAACATAAAATATAAAATAATTTATTAAATGATATTAAATTATTAAAAATAATATATTTTTTCACATGGTTAATATAAGTCCAAATATTTGATTAATGCCTTTTTTGGGGTCTTTTCACATGATATGGTGATTACATTAACCGACAATGTGTAAATAACTTGATGTCACTATAAGATTATAAAGGGTAAAACATTGGTTAAACAAAAAATATAAGGATAAAAATTATCCAAAACCCATATAAAAATTATTTCATGATTGGTATTAGAAAAAAAATCATATTTTCTTAAAATTATATTAGTTTTGGATCATTTAATTCAAAAATTAATTTTTAATAAATTAATATTTCAAGACTTTCCAAATGTGCCCCTCCTCCCTCTTATAAAATGCCACCACCTCTACCATAATACTCACACATCTCAAGCTCAATGTATCATCAAAATTATTATCAAATAATCTCCAAAATTTGTTCTCTTCATCTTATAAGCCTTACCTTGGTATGAAGGTTGTTCAAGAATGCCGTTTGGCTCAAAGGAAAAGACGTTACCCAATTTAGAGGTAACACCTTCTCAAAAGTTCTTTTCCTTTGTTTTCCTTCTCCACTCCCTATAATCTTCTTATTCCTTTATTACATAACAAAAAACGTATACTAAATATACTAGGGTGTTATAATTAGAATTATTCTCACTACACTTACACAAACCTCCATCTAATGGATACGAACGTACTGTTACTTTGTACGATGAACTACAGCCTCACAAAACGATGATTGATCAATTTTCCCACACCACCTCTCAGCATGGCCATTATGATGACACTATATTTATATATGATATATGATATATATTTATATATTTTCTATATGCATCTATTAGTTCTTTAAATCATACCATTATTTTTTCCATAATGTGTGAATATGATAACTTCATTTGAGGAAGTGCGGACTACTGCCCCCTCAAAGTGATATGACTCGTTAATTAAATACATGGAATGTATAAAGGATGGAGTTAATAAAATTATTTAACTTATATAAAATATTATATCATAATATATTTATATTATAACTATGTATCATCTAGTTTTCATTCCATTAAATATGAAAAGGAAATCAATGTAGCGTTCATGGTTACGTAAGACTTACCATTTCTATGAACAGTGAATTTCATATCTTATCTCCAAATATTATGTAATATTATAAATACATATATATACTAGATATATATATTATTTAAATCATGGATTTCATTCTAGAGATGATTTATTTTGACTACATTGACAATTTACCACAAAATGAGTTCACTTTCGACTCAAGTACCACATATCGACAAAATGACCGATATTAACATAAATAATTATGTAATGTTTATAACATGGTAATAAGTGATATAAAAGGTATAAAAACATTAAAATGGTCCTGATGAATGTATAAGTTAAATTATGTTTATTATTTAGGAATAAGAAGGAACATATGTGATGAGCCAGACTCAAGGTAAGGGACGTCGTCTCAATCTCCTTTCATTGAGGAATATTTTGGTATATACCAGACCCTCTATATATATGGTGTATAATTTTTCCCATTTAATTTTATTTCCATTCAACGTTTCTTAAATAAATTATTTTGTTTTATGAAGCATTTTACAATAAATCAAAGGAATATTTTCTTTTTAACGTATGTGGTGACAACAACCTTTCTGCCACCGTGGGTATTACTCGATATTTGTCTTCCTTAACAAGTTGTAATGTTTTTTAAAGGATAATTAATATCATATACACTTTTTACATATTATGGTATTTAAAATGGTTTGTATAATGCATTGATTATATCAATATCTTGAAATTATATATTTTGACTGAAATGTGGAAATATTATATTTATTTTATGCTTGTTTTATGTGTTATGATTATGTTATGGTTCTTAGGTATCGGTTACATGTACAGGTGGTTCCATGATAAAACAAGGGTCTATAAGCCTGATATATCTCTCAAATAAATTGGGTAACATGTTGGGGGTAAAGGTTAGTGTTTCTTCTAAGAGATTTATGGAATATACTATGATGGGTATTCCAAACGTAACTCCCTATGTAGATGTGAAAGATACAATATAAGTATGTTATGGAGGACATGAGTTACCATTATTATTTATTATTTATATGAGATTTTCATAAACCCTATTATTTGAAGAGTTATGTTAAAGTGATTTTGGTTTATGAGTGAAAAGTATAATTTCATTGATTTGTACGTATTGATGGACGAATGTTTTCATTCCTTATGTTATAATCCTTACTGAGATTTTTTATGCCCTTTACAATTTTTTGAAATGTTTTTCATAGGGTACAAGGAAGGGTAATAGAAAAAAATATATTTTAAGAAGATTTATATCAAGAAAATAATTCTTTTTTTATTTATGGAGTATTATTATTGTGTAAAACAGTTTGATAAAGTTTATGTGTCTACTTTGTAATTTTTGAGCTGTAATGTAATAGTTATGGCCTAATTCTCTAGAACACCAAACCTGAAAAGATCCTCATTGTCAAATTCTTTACTTAACTCAAGTTTATGTAATGTTTAAGGTTGGGTCCTCATAGATCTATTAAAAATATTAAAATAAAAACAGATTCTATAGAACATTTATATTGAAAATCATCGAAAGATCTAGATTTTGAAGTGGGTGACAAGGTATTCCTATGAATATCTCTATTGAAGAGGGTGATTATTTTTTTGGAATGAATGGAAAGTTAATCCCTTAGTATATAATTCGATTTGAAATTTTATGATTGTATCAAGCTGGTAGATTATAGATTGGTTATTTTACTAAATCTCCCTCAAGTTCATGTTGAATTAAAAGTATCTCTCTTGAGAGAGTACATCTACAATCCTTCAAATATACTAAAATTAGAGTCCGCACCAACGGGGTAGGATATTTCATATGAAGAAAAACTAGTATATATTCTTGATAAGATGGTGATTTTTTATGAAACAAGACAACTCTTATGGTCTATGTTTTGTGGAAAGATTGCCAATTTGGTGCCGCTATATGGGAACCTAAGGATGTAATGAGGAAAAAGTATCCTCAATTGGTTTTAAAAAAGTGGTGAATATTTAGTGACTAATTTATTTTTAAAGGGTTATATTGTGATAACTTGATATTTATTACGATGTACTTCCCTATAATTAATTTAATTTCATTGATAGCATGTGTTGTACAGAGCGTCGAGTTTAGATGTACAAAAAATATTAAATTATTATATTTCCATTACCTCATTATCATTGGATTGATTGGTATGAATATTAGTGACTATATAATGAAACGTATCTGGTCTATATGTTAATAATATTATTTAATCATTTACTAAATGCTTATAATTAAAAAAATTATTTTCAATGAAATGTATTTTTTTTCAGAAAAATATTTTTTATGAACACAATAAAGTTTTTTTACTAATAAATAACATTAATCTATAATAATTAATTATTTAATTTAAATTAAAATATTATCTACTTGATAAAATGATTTAACCAATGAATAAATATTTTTTTGGGCATGGGATAAGAATATATCATGTCTGATACATAAAATGTATTTTTTTCAAAATATATGATTTTAGTTCATTTATAAAACATAATTTAGAATTTATTTATAATATTTATTAATATTAAATCAGATAAAAATAATTTTATATTTATAATCAATTTGTTCAAATTTGTTAAATAGTCTCCATTTTTTCTAATATGAGGAACTCTCTAGCTCTAGCAGGACATTAATGGTTAGGTTTAGGCCATTAGTGATGGATCTTGTGCCACTGCTCAAACGGGGGAGTCTTTCTCTCTCATTTAAGAGACTAATGGATAAAAGCGGTCTATCCCTAGAATCATTAATTGTGTTGTTTGAGAGAAATGTTGTTTTCTGGAACACCCCTATGTCGGGATTTAAATTGAACATCGATTTTTCTTGTTTGAATGGTTTCATGGGAGTATAGGTGTTTTTTGTGATGAGAACGGTTGAGTGGTTTTTTAATTTAGCTATGGGTGGGGTAGGGTGACTACTCATGGATGGGGATTATATGATGATGAAGGGATTGGAATTAATTTTCTCCCATTCATTTACTCTCTATCAGGTGGAAACTAACACTAAGGTTATCCTCTAGTCATTCAAGGTGTGTGTAGTACTCAATGGGCATTGACTTATTTAATTCTCAACTAAATGAGGCTTCTTCCTGATATTATTCATCTTAATAACACATATAGAGAAGACAATAAAATCATCTAAATCTTGGCATCATGGGATTCAACTATAAATCCATGTATTATTTTTAGTTATGCTAATTACCTTCCCTTGAGTGTGTTAGTTTAGTTTGAAATGATTCCTTAGGTTTAAAATACATCATGCCACCTTGAACTGTTTCGGGACTCAATCCACTTTTATATTTTAATAAACATCCTCAATGATGGAATGTAATTTATTTTGTGTCCGCAAACAAACAAAAATTGGTCATTGATGAATATAAGTTTCCATATAAATATTGATGAAATTACTTCCATGATTTAAAATTAAATTTCATTTTTAATAATAATATTTTTAATAATAATATAATAAGCATAATTTCAAATGAAATAGAGATGTGGTATCTCTCAATTTAATAAATAATATAACTAATGATTTTAATGATATTAAAAATTATATAATTTTATTGAGTCAATGTGACTGATGAATTTTCTATATCTAAAGTACATATTATTTTGGTTATATATATTTATTTTAATATTTCTACTTTGTATTGATGAATTTAAATTTAAATTACATGAATTGTTTCAAATTTCAAAATAATGATATTTTATCAAAATAAAATATTATTAAATTATATAAATATAATATGAATATTAAAATGAGACATGGTGGACATGATATCATTTAAAATGTCATAAATTAACCATTTTGGTCCAATTTTCAGCAAAAAAATTAAAAATTAATGCACTTTAATATTGAAAAATTTGTCATTATAGCTAAAACTTAAATTGATTAACTAAGGGTTAATAAAAACGATAATATTTTAAATTACACCAAATCATGTCAAAATTATATTAGTTGATTAGATTACAATGACATATTATCTTATCATCAAATCCTTATCAATTTTGGGGCATATTTTTTGAGAATGAATATATTAAAATTTAATATTTCAAGAAATTCCAAAAGTCACTCAACTAAATTATAAAAGTGAAACTCCTCCTTAATTAAATTGAGCATTGTATAATGAAAATATTCTAAAATTTATACTTTAGAACTTTCCAAGTACATTAAATTTATTCTATTCCTCCAAAAATTCCTAACATATGTCCCTTTTTAGAGATAAAATGGAGCCTTTTAAAAGATGTTCTAATCGCCTTACCAAATCACTTTGTTTTCTAAACTTCATTACATCATTTAAAAATTTTTTATGTGTAACGACCCAATGTTTTTCAATGGAAATTACCTTCTTATAAATATTTAATAAAATAACATTAAAACAAAACAAAATGGACTACTAAGTGCAAAGTGTCCTTTAAACATAAGTTTTCCACTTTTGTGCTGGGAATTTCAAAAATATGACATACACGGTTGCAATAAGTATGTTATTTAGGGTCCAATAAGAAAAACATAATTTTTGGTGAATAGTAACATACCCTAATGAATATTAGTATGACCCTTATGAATCAAAAATTGTCCAAAATAAGAGTAAACATACCCATAAATAATTAAATAAAATATCTGCATCTTAGAAAGTGACAATTTGATTAAAGTAAACGTTTTGGTATTTTTGTAAGTCATAAATAATTAATTAAAATTAATTATTCAATTTTAATGAAAATTTATTTTCTTAAAATTTGTTTATAAATTAACAAATATATGTCTTCTTGTTTTTATATAATTTTATAAGACCCTAAATAATTTCTGAAAGCATTATAATATCAGTTTTAATATTAAAAACTCTGTTTTTCAAGTAAATTTAAATTTTAATTAAATATTCAATTAATAATATTTAGAAAATTATTTTTGAAAAATTGAGTTCATTTTTGGATTCTACACATCAAAAAATGGTTGGGGTAAATTTTGGGTATTTTTCTATAATTACTTGAATTTTTGGTGAATAGTAAAATACATTAATTTACCGTATAAATACATTATAATTTAATCCCACTATTCCTAACTTCAAAAGTGATGTAAGAACCCAAATATCTAACTAACATTCCCTATTTACTATTCATGGTCATTGGAAACTCTCTATTTCTTATCTTAGTAGAAATTAATAAACTAATGAATTTTATATTAAAGAAACCCCTCTCCCCTCCACTATAAATACCTCTCTTCACACCATCATTTCCTCTCACCTCTCATGATTGAATCCTTGACTAAGCTCTACCCAAACATCTTCCCTAGCCCCTCCTCCATGTTTAAGAGCTTCTGGTCTCATAAACATTCCATGCCTAGTTCCCTTAAGGATGATCTCAAGAGGAGGATTCAAGAGGTAATTTCTCTCCCTCTTTGCCTTTAATTTCCTTTCAATTTGAAGTTCTTCTCTAATTCTATCCCTATCTATCATCATCTAAATGGTATGGTAACTAACATAACATACATATAATGGAATGTTATAATACTAATGTGATGTTATATCATCCAACCCCCTTCTCCTCTTCTTTTAAATTATAGAAGAGAACATTGTTCGTGAGGAGTTAATTTATCACCTTCTAGAATGACATGTTTTCTTCTTCCATTTCCACATTCAAATATGATCATAAAACCATTTTTATGGTTGAAACAGAATATTTTATATGTATTATGTTCTACATGATTCTCTATAACTATCTTATTGAATATAACTAATTGATAAAATAAAATAAGATCATTTTGATCGAAAAACAACCCAGTTTAACCCAAATAATCATTATTTAATTTTAATTAATGATTCATCCTCTAGTAATATGAAATAATTCATTACAAGATCATTTAAGACTATTTAATATCAATAATAACATAAAATATCATTTCTAGATGTTTATCCAAGCTCTACACAAGCTTTTATTTAAGAATACGAGTGAACCACTCAATAAAACCATAAAAATAAACATTCCTGAACAATATTTTTAAAGCCTATAACTCATAAAAAGGCCCATAAAATTACATAATAAAACAATAATGAACCCTATTCATGTATTAAAGTTTCAGTAATTTCTAATTAATGAATATAATTCCATTATATAGGTCATTAAAGAGAAGGAAGCGTTCAGATACAACGTAAGGGGAAATTCTCATACCCAATTTCATCCATCGGGTTATCCCTCTTTCACACCATTTATGATAGGGTTACTGCTTAAAATCATTTATTCATATTATTTTTTTTCTGGGAAATAAATTTTTACCACTAGTGTTTATGTAAAAACAAAGTTTTCCAAAAGAACTCCTCTTTTAAGAACCCACCTTTTACTCAAGGTTGACGGTTCCTAAAACATGTATGTTATTTCATATTTCTTACGGGAACCCAAATTTTATGAATGTGTTCTTATGAGTTGAAACCCATTCCTTTTAATGGGTTAGTTAAGTTCATTTTGATATATTTTCTATGTGGCATGCATGATAATGATAATGTTATGATGTGACAAGTGCACCCATAATTATATAGCACAATATGAATGTTTCAATGTGACGGGTTGGCTCGGAATTATACAGTGCTCCAATTATTTCGTTAAAGTGATTAATCACATGAGTAAATGTTAAATGGTGTGTGAAAAAGATTCTATAATTTTTTAGAGGTATGTGTTGTATTTAACCACTAAGACATGATGTTTCATTTTTATGCATTGCCACATTTCAAGTCTCTTATTAATGCTTCCTCTCATGTTCATGATCTTTTTCCCATGTTATGATTATTATCACCCATTTTTATATTGTTATTATCCTCTTACATGGATTTTATCCCACCCCATTTGATGTATATCCTTAGATGAATACATGTATTGAGGAGGGGTCACGTGCCAATAAGAAGCTAAAGAAGAAGAAATAAAAAAAATTATGCTTAATGCTGTACATATTATGTATGGTACTAGTTTTCCCAAGACACTAAACCTTTTGATCCTCTATGTGTAATACTATTATGTTTTTTAGCCTTAAAATGATGTAATATTAATATAAAAAAGGCTATGCCTCTATAGTTTGTATCCTAGGAAAGGTTTAGTTAATTTGGGAATTATGATTAGTGATCCCTAGAAAAAACATCTAACATGAATCTAAGTACAAATATGCACACAAGAATTTTTATATAGGGATCCCATATGTTATGATTTTAGTAAAAATTGTTTAAATGAATAATTTATTCATTACTTGTTGACTTATGTTTTTTTATAACCTTTTATATTGTACAAATGGTGGGAACAAGGAGAAACCAGGCCAACAACTCATACGAAGGCTATTGCAACGATTTCCTGAACGATATCCCCAATGATTTGGGAGGCGGTGTTAAGAAGATCAGGTTGATGCTCACCCAACTATCTCAGGTTATGAACAATAACCATAATAATGAGTATTGTAGTCCTTAACCAAAGTGGGAGAAATTGGATATTGAATTTTTTATGCGGCAACAACCACTTACATTTAGTGGATCTTCTGGTCCACTAGTAGCGGAACAGTGGGTTAACACCATAGAGAAGATCTTTTCTGTGCTTCACTATTCTGATATAGATAATGTGGCTCTATCCTTTTATCATCTAGATAGAGAGGCTGATCAATGGTGGTCTTGTATTAATAACACCAATCCAAGGGAGGAAATTGAACAGTTGGAATGGAATGAATTTATGAAAATTTTTCATAACAAGTATTTTCGACAAACTCTTCTCACAAAGATAGAGAGAGAATTCAAAGAGCTAAAGTAAAAAAATAAGGATAATATGTCACAACATATGAAGTGAATTTCACAAGGCTTGAAAGGTATTCCTGAGTTTATTTTATCAATAATGATAAATAAAATTGATAGATTCTTCAGTGTATTAAACCCACACCTTTGAAAGGCTGTTTCAATTCAAGACATTGGGTGTTTTGAAGAAGTTGTTCAGTGTGCTCTCAATGTGGATATAGATTTTGTAAAATGGGCCCATAGCTACGGTGATAAGAAATGAAATATGGAGTTTCAAGTTGGAGGACCTAATAATAAAGGTGGGAAGAAAACACAACGATCCACATTCCAAAAATGTGGGAAGTTGCACCATGGGAACTGCCTCAAAGGGACGGGGAAATTCTTCATGTGTGGGAATGGACACAATGCACAAGAGTGTCAAAAAGACATAAAAAGGAAGATGAATGTTGAAGAAGAAAGGATATAACCATCCATGAATCAATGCTAAAACCGTAGGGAGCTAGGGTACAATGCAAGCCAGTGCCCTAAACCTCAAGTTCTCAAGGGTAATCAGTGCCAGCAGCCACCAAAGATAAAGGAACAAGGAAAGGCTTATAAAATCACAACTACAGAAGTGGAGAAAGATCAGAAAGTCGTACACGGTACACTTCCAATTCACTCAAGAATAGAATGAGTCTTATTTTATTCTGTTTCTACGCATTCCTTTATATCTTGCAAGTTTTCTAGAACTATATAATAGAAGCAACAAAACCATGAAGTTGATATATCTGTAAAAACAAAACGTGGTGCAATCAATTCAACCCAGGTGTTAGACTCTTCTCATGTTGGCATATGTGGGAATATTCTTCAAGTGAATCTCGTAATATTTTCCAAGGTATAATTCTATGAGATAATGTTAATGGATTGGCTCTCGTTATATAGAGCACATATCAACTGCAGGGAAAAGGAAATATCTTTTCATATTCTGATCCATCCCATGCTCCTCTACAAATTCAAGGAAGATCATGAATCTCCTTTGAAAAATCTTTTAATGATGTGGGTGTTGATTCCCTATGAATAAGCATACCTCACCTAAACGGTTGAGTCGATGGAATGTTCCAACAATGTAGAGATTCCCATCGTGAATGAATACAGTGATGTATTTCCCGAAGAGTTGCCCAGAATTCCCCCGGATCGTGAGGTAGAGTTCTTAATAGAACTCATACCCGGATCTAATCCTATCTCAAAGTGTCCCTATAGGATGGATCTTATTGAATTGGAGGAGTGAAAGAAGTCGCTTCAAGGGAATCGGGACAAAGGGTTCATATGACCTAGTGCATCACCTTTAGGTGGACCAGTGCTCTTTGTGAAGAAGAAGGATGGAACAATGAGGATGTGTATCGATTATCAGGAACATAACAAGATCACCATAAAGAACAAGTATCTTATTCCAAGTATTGATGACTAGTTCGATCAGTTAATAGGAGCTCAATACTTTTCAAAGGTGGATCTTTATTCACGATATCATCAGTTAAAGGTAAAGAAGAAAGATATTTAGAAGACTGCCTTCCATAAAAGGTATGTGCACTATGAGTTTCTGGTGATTCCCTTTGGACTTACTAATTCCCCTGCAATCTTTATGGATTTGATGAATTTAGTCTTTAGACAATACCTTGACAGATTTTTGGTAGTGTTTATTGATGATATTCTCATCTACTCTATAATCAAGGAGTAACATTAAGAACATCTAAGACTTGTGTTAGTGACATTGAGAGAGGATAAGTTGTATGCCAAGTTTATCAAGTGTGACTTTTGGATTAAGCAAGTCACATCTTGGGATATGTGATCACAAGAGAAGGAATTTCTGTGGATCCTTAAAAAAAGGTGATTGAGGAATGGCCAAGGCCCTCAAGTGTCAGAGAAATCCATAGTTTTCATGGATTTTTTTGGGTACTACTGACATTTTGTGAAACAAATCTCATGATTTTTAAGCCCACTAACTATGTTAACAAGGAAAGGGGTAATGAATATCTGGATGAAAGAATGTGAGGGAAGCTTCAAGGAGCTAAAGAGAAGGCTGATCACTGCACCATTACTCACACTACTGAAAAGTGTAGAATGTTTTGTGATATATAGTTATTCTCCAAAGAAAGTCTTGGGTACTTTACTCAAGAAAAATGATAATGTGATAGCCTACACCTTACGACAGTTGAAGATCCATGAGCAGAACTACCCGACGCATGATCTGTAGATGGCAGATCTGATTTTTGATTTGAAAATATGGCAGAACTACCTTTATGGTGAGAAGTGTGACATATACACCGACCACAAGAGATTAAATTATATATTCACAAAAAAGGAGATCAAAATGCGTCAAAGGAGGTGGTTAGAGCTAATCCAGGATTCTGATTACTCTATTCACTACAATCCTAGAAAGGCGAACAAGGTAGATGATGCTCTAAGAAGAAAAGAACCTGCTACTCCATACATGTTACAGATTATGAAAGAACCTATCTTCTTGGATATGAAAAGCATGGATTTAGAAATTATAAGGTAAGGGGATTCATCCTACCTTTCCCAAATGATTGTGAAACCATCCATATAGGGGAAGATTAAGGAATCCCAAAGGGATGAAGTGGAGATACAAAAGAGGAGGAATGTAGTAAAGGAAGGGAAGATGCAACAGTTCTATATCAATGATGATGGTGTTATTTTGTTTGGAACATGGATTTTTGTGCCTTCATCACCTTTGGTAAATAAGAAGCTATTTGAAAATTCACATAGCTCAACATTTTCTATCCATCCTGGTAGAACCAAGATGTACCGTTATCTCTGAGAACACTTCTGGTGGGATAACATGAAGAAGTATATTCCAAAATATATGTCAAGGTGCTCGGTATGTCACCAAGTTAAAGAAGAGAAACAAAAGTCCAAAGGGATGATGCAACCATTTCCTATACCCATGTGGAAGTAGGATAATGTTACTATGGACTTTGTCACGAGTATCCCAAAGATATTGAAGGTAAATAATGTGACATGGTTTGTGGTTGATAGACTCACCAAGAATATCCATTTTATCAATATTCGGGAAGATCTATCACTTGAAAAACATGCAAAGATATATATGAAGGAATTTGTGAGACTGTTCCACTCTAAATTTTCATTGACCATGATCTGAGGTTCTCATCTAAATTCTAGAGGATCCTTCAACAAGCTTTGAGTACTAAATTAAATTTCAGCCCAACCTATCACCCCCAAACCGACGTCCAATCTGAATGGACTATTTAGACGCTTGAAGATAGGCCAAGATCCTGATCTTTATAATTAAAAGGTGGATGGGATCCGCATCTCCCATTGTTTGAGTTCTCATACAACAATATATTCCATTCTAGTATTCATATGGATCCATATGAATCTCTGTATGGAATGTGATGTAGAACTCCAACCTGTTGGGATGAATTTGGAGAATGAAAGCTTCTTGGATCCGATCTTGTGCAGGAGATGACATAGAACATTCAAGTCATCCAAAAACACATCAAAACTGTTCATAGTCGGCAAAATATCTTTGCTGACGACTGTCGAAGGGACTTGGAGTTTGATGTTGGTGATAAATATTCCTTCAAATATCACCATGGATGAGATTCATGCGATTTCGAATGAAAGGAAAGTTTAGCCCAAGGTACATTGGCTGCTTTGAAATCCTAGACAACATATGAGTCATGGCCTATCAGCTTCCACTTCCACCGAGTATGGATCAAATTAATGATGTGTTTCATGTATCACTCTTGAGGAAGTACATACCAGACCCCTCACATGTACTAAACTAAGAGGTGGTACAGTTGGAAGATGATCTCTCTTATGAGGAGAAGTTGGTAAAATTTCTGGATTGGGTAGATAAGGTTCTACGCAACAAGACAACCCACCTTGTCAAAATGTTGTGGATGAGAAATAACTACATAGAAGATACTTGGGAACCAAAATATGCAATGAAGAAAAAGTACCCTCACCTATTTAGGTAAAATAGAATTTCAGGGGAGAAATTTCATAAGGGAGAAGAATGTAACGACCCAAAGTATTTCAATGGAAATTACCTTCTTATATAAATGTAAAAAATCACATGAAAACACAAAATAATGATATAATAATTGCTATGTTTCCTTTAAACATATGTTTGTCACTTATATGTGGGGAATTTAAAATTTTTGACATAAACGGTTGCAATCAGTTTGTTATTTGGTGTCCAATAAGAAAAACTTAATTTTTGGTGAATAGTAACCTACACTTATCAATAATAACCTATCCTTATGAATTTTAGTATAAACCATATAAAAAGAAAATCTTCCAAAAAAAAAGAGTAACCATACCCATGAATAATTAAATAAAATTTAGGCAACTTAAAAAGTCACAATTTGACAATAGTAAACATTTTGGTATTTTTTTAAGTCATAAATAATTAATTATAATTAATTAATTAATTTATAAAAAAATTATTTTCATAAAAATTTTTCATAAATTAAAAAATATATGTCTTCTTGGTGTTAGATAATTTTATAAGACGCTAATTAATTTTTTAAAGCATTATAAAATCAGTTTTAATTTTAGAAACGATATTTTTCATGTAAATTAGGAATTAAATTAAATATTAAATTTATCATATTTAGAATATTATTTTTGAAAAATGGACTTCATTTTTTGATTCTACATGTAGAAAAATGGTTGGGGGAATTTTTGGGGTTTTTCTAAAATACTTGAATTTTGGGTGAATAGTAAAATACATTAATTTACCATATAAATACATTATAATTTAAACACAGTATTCCTGACATCACAATTGATGTAAGCACCCAAATATCAAACTCACATTACCAGTTTAATATTCTTGACCACTTAAGACACGCTATTACTTGTCTTATGGGAAATTAATAAACTAATGAATTTTATATTAAGGAATCCCCACTCCCCTCCACTATAAGTTCCACCCTTCACATCATCATTTCCTCACACCTCTAAAGCTTGAAGCCATCCCTAAACTCTACCAAAACATATTCCCTAACCCCTATACCACTTCAAAGTGCTTCTGGTCTCATCAAAAGACAATGCCTAGGTCCCTTAAAGAGGATCTCAAGAGGAGGATTCAAGAGGTAATTTTTCTCCCCCTTCTCCTTTAATTTCGTTTCAGTTTCAAGTTCTTCTCTTATTATACCTACCTATTTTGTCCAAATTGTATGGTAACTCCAGTATCATAAATATAATTAAATTTTATGATAGTAATGGGATTTTATATCATCAATACCCCTTCTTCTCTTCTTTTATTTTATTAAAGAGAACGTTGTTCGTGAGTTGTTAATTTATCACCTCCAAGAACAACATATTTTCTTCTACTTTGAAAACCATCAAATATAGTCATGAAACCATTTTTATGGTTGAAAAAGAATATGTTTTATGTATTATGTTCTATTTAACGTTCTATAACTAACTTATGTTCATATTACCTAGTGATAAAATAAAATAAGTTCATTGTGATTCAAAAAATTCCCAATTTAACCCAAACAATCATCGTTTAATTTTTAATTAATGATTCATCCTCTTGGCATATTAAATAATTCATTATAAGATCATTTAAACCTCCTTAATATCATTAATAAAATCAAATATAATTTATGTATGTTTATCCATGTTCTACACAAACTTTCTTTTAAGAATGCGAGTGAACCACTCAAGAAAACCATAATAACGAACATTCCCAAACAATGTTTTTAAAACCTATAACTTGTCAAAAGGACCATAAAATGACATAATGAATCCAAAATAAACCCTATTCATGACTAATAGGTTCTCTAATTTCTAATTAACTAATATAATTCCATTATATAGGACCTTAAAGTGAAGGAAGAGTTCAGATACAAGGTAAGGGGAAATTATTGAACCCAATTTCATCCTTCGGGTTCTCCCTCTTTCACTCCATTTTGATGTGGTTACTCTTTAAAAATCATATGATCTTAATTTTATTTAATTTTTGGGGATATAAATTTTTACCAATAGTGTTTACGTCAAACAAATTGTTTTCCAAAATAACTGTTCTTTTAAGAACTCACCTATTACTCAAGGTTGGCAGTTTATGAAACTAGTATGTTATTCCATCTTTCTTATGGAAACCCAATGTTTGTGAATGTGTTATTATGAGATGAAACCCATTCCTTTTAATGGGTTAGTTTTCTTCATTTTTGATATATGTTCTATTATTTATTAATGATAACGATAATTTTATGAAGTGTTGGGTGCGCCCGAAATTATATAGCGCAATATGAATGTTTCAATGTGACAGGTGCGGCCTGAATTATATAGTGCTCTAATGGATTGGGTAAAGTTATGAATATCATGAGTAAATGTGAAATGATGTGTGGAAAATATTCTAGATTATTTCACATGTATGTGTGGTATTTAACCACTAATACATGATGTTTTATTTTTCTCCATTGCCACATTTCAAGTCTCTGTTTTAATGCTTCCTCTCATGTTCATGATCTTTTGCCTATGTTATGATTATGCTCACCCATTGTTATATATGTTCTGATCCACTTACTGGGCATTTAGTTCACCCCTTCTGATATATATCCTCTGGTGACTACATTTATTTAGGAAGGTTCAAGTTCCAATAATAATCTAGAGTAGAAGAAATAAAAAAAGTTTCGGCTTGTTGTCGTAAAGGTTATGTAAGGTCCTAGATTTCCCAAGACACTAAACCATTGGAACCTCTATGTGTAATACTATTATATTTTTTGTCATTAAAATGATTTAATAGTAATTTAAGAAAATGTGGGGTCTCTATATTTTGTAACATAAAGTAAAACTATTGCACCATAAATATAATTAAAATATACTATTATTATTATTATTACAACATGATTATCCACGCTTTTTTTCTTCAAACGTGAATTGAAGGTATCGCTCGTGCATATGTATGACATACTTTCTACATGTATGGATACAAATAATTATTTATCACTACATTTTATGGATTGGTGTTATTTTGGGTTTTATATTTATATTTGATATTTATTACATATTTATTGTTATGAAATTTTATTATCACATCTTCTTTTATACAAAACAACACTTTGGGAAACAATAATATCATTTGTGCATATATGTGGACTACCACCTCTACAAGGCTATGTGATTAATTTATAATTTATACTTGAAATAGATGGAAATGAGGGAGAATTTAATGAATATCAATTATATATAAGATAATATAATGATATTATAAAGATGAATTAATATTTTATTTTTTTTCCATCCGTAATAAATAAATACAGTGTTCATCAGTATGTATGACCTATCATCTCCGTTAACGAGGTAATTAATTTTACAAAATATATATTTTATAAATGTATATATCTATATATATATATAATTAATTTTTTAATTTTTTATTTATATCTTGTTTTATATTCTTTATATTATTTAACAAAGATAAATTAACATGGTCTGGAACTACTCAACTGAAATACTCAGGGTAATTGAAATAGTTGACACCTAAAAATGACTATTACATATGGAATTATCGATAAAATTGTATTATAAAATTTTATAAATGGATCATATATGATATTATATGTATTAAAATGTAACATTTATAGATTTATAAAAAATATAAATTTATAATAAAAAAGTTTATAATTATTTTTATTCAAGGAGAACCCGATGGAAGGGGTTCTATGATAGAATCTCATTTTCTATGGAAGCTATCTTTGATTAAGTTATGATTACTAAATAATATGATGAACCACTCATTAAATTCATGATAATTATTTTTCTATATTTATTTCTTTAAAATGTATGTTTTAATTTCATTTTCATAACCTTTTGTACCTGAGAGAGTGAAAATGTGTTTTATGAGAAAATTAATTCATTTCTCTCTTCGGTAAAACACAATCCTTATTCAAATACATATTTTCTAAAAATATTATAAATATGATTATCAATATAAAAAAAAGTTATTCAACATCATCATTACCCATTTTTGACAGTAAAAAAACATTGGAATGAAATCATCTTGTTGTTTTCCAAATGCAGTACATTGTAAATTTTCTAAAAATAGTTTTTAAGGAATGATTTTCTTATTTATATTCACCAAGTGGATTTTCTCAACATAATTATTTTTCAAAATGAAAAAACAATTTACATTTTTATAAGGATTCTTTATAAAATGCATTATAATTTTGTGATTTGTTTAATAATAATTGATTTAAAAAATACAGAGGTTATTTTCCTTAAGAATGTATTTAATAATATTTTTACAACATTCTCATTCACCAATGACATCATAATTTTATATTTCATATAATTTACTATATATATGATCCATGGTTAGAATATTTATTTGTTCTTATGATATTTAATGAATATGATGAAATAATTTTTATGAAACTGATTATTTATCTAGGTATTGTGTTGTGATGAAATGATGAAATATATAGGAAACAAATTTCGTTTCCATGTTTTATTCTATGTTTAAATGTTAAATAAATCCATTAATTTTCATGGGTTTTGATATGATTAATTCTTTATGAGTTTATATAAAACATGTGTATTATTTTCATTATTTGATTGGTGGGACTTATATCTCCTTCCAATGTATTGGGTATATATTATTATCTTATGTGAAAAGATAGACTAGAATTGGAATTAATCCAAGTTTAGTAAGGTAAATATTCCACTTTGATAGTCTTTAGAGTGAACCTATACTACTATGATTGTTTTTGGAGTGAATCCATCCCACTATGATATCCCTATAATACATCCTTGAGTACTAAGGAATTTATTTTTCTATTGTTATGTGTATGATAAAATTCAATGTCTTATGCCAATGTAATTTTATAATGGCTCATTCTAATTAATTCCTTTATGATTCATCTCTTATATAGACCTATTATTTATTCTATGACTCAATATTATGATTTATGACATTCATGATATGTTTTTCAAATTTTTATCTCACGTTATCATACCCATTTTCTAATTTTAATATTATATAATCATTGATATCTCCCTTCGTTACCAATAATGAGAATCAGATCTAGCACTTTCTTATGTTTCCTTTCCCATTATATGATGAAACAATTTATTTATGATATGTATAATATGGGTGATAGATATAAAGATCTAAGTGGGAGATAATGGAAAACTATTAGGATCTAATTGTTTATGTTTTCAATTATCCAATGTTACTAAACCAAAAAGATTCTTACATGGGTCAAAATAATATTTATAGAATATTCACATATTATGATTTAATATAAATGTACAGGTCTCTAGAAGAATCATTACTAAATTTGGACATGATTATTCAAAATATGGAATTAATTTTACCAAATTAAATTTCTATATGTGAGTGAAATTAATTTTAAAATAAACATACCTAATGTGATGAAAAACTTTATTAGAAAAATGAATTCCAATAATAAAACTATACTTATAACAATGATATTCCAAGAAGAAACAACTGAATGATTGACAAAAAATTCTACTAAATATATTATCTAAACATCCAAAAATAATAATTGAGCAACACTTTTTAATTAATTTTTTTATTATAAAATCCCATTTTATTCTTAAAAAATAAATTTAAGGACAAAATATAATGTTACAATAAAATGGTTTTATTTTGATTTATAAATATTTTATAATGAATAAATATTTTTTTGAAGATTATAAAGAATTATGTTTCTATGGATTAATACATTGAATTAATTTCTAAATAAAAAACAAATTACAAAAACAATACTCATTAATATAATATTTCAAAACTCTTATTTAAGAATATTCTATTTACTAATTTAAATAAAAATTATTTCTAACAATTATATTTGAAATAAAGTTCTTACTTTTAAAATATATAATAATTGTTCAAATATTTTCATTGGTTTTTGACTTCAGAATATATTAAAAAAATATTATTAAATAGAAATATATTCTAAAATCTTATGTTGTTAAATGTTACACGGGTTCAGAGTGAATAAGGAAAGACTACATAGCTTATAGACGATTGGTTAATTACATTTAAATTTATACATTTCACAAGGATTAACCATGATAATTCTCAATGAAAATGCAGTAAATTCCTAGGAGTTACAATAATGATCACAATGTTTTGATAGGTCCAAAATATCATATGGTTTACCAAAGTAAATGATGTGTTAATGGGGTAAAAGCCATGTATTCCACAAGCATTCAAAGTGGAATTATAGGAATATTCATGATGTAATACTTGTAATTCATTTATATAATGACCTATGAGATCAGTTTACATGAAAAAAATGTCACATGATTTATAATTAGAAAATTATTCGTGTAACACAATAATTTATGTGACTGAAATACACATTGTGTCTCTGTGTGTGTTTCACAGAATCCATTGCATTATGTGTAGTAGGTCATATTTTTCGTGTAATTCTTTCAAGTTCATGTGGGTGACAAGTGTTCCATCCTATATAACCATTTGTTGACTATGATGTAGGAAAAAATAATTATGGTAGTAATTTTTTTATATTTTGTATAGTTCATGTACATGATTTGTAATTAATTTTTCAAAATTTTAAATTTACAATTAATTGTAACATAAATTTATAAATAAATATACCATTTCCATTTAATGAATTTTATTATAAGAAATTACATTATACGTGTATCATATATTAATTGTGCTTTGTGTATTAAATGTATATAATCTATTCATCATGAAACAATGTAGAAAAATTAATAGGTCACACATTTTTAACATTTTAAGCTATATTAATACACTATAGATGTTTACATGAGGAAGTCTATAACCATTATTATTTTATATTTTTTATACATATAAATTACCATTATTAGATTACAAAATATTTATTTGATTGGTTTCATTTATTTTAATATTACTTCATGTTCTTATGATTATTCATTAATTAAAATCTATAAACTATGTGTCATTCCCTCCTCTCATTATTTAAGGTTATTCATATCCATGGTTTATTTTAATTAATCCTCATAAAAATAATTTTTCCACATATTTGTGTGTGAGTGAAATATGATTTAACATATATAGCTCATAGTACAGTGGAGCCGGTACATGATCAAAGGAGAGGTGAAACCAATCTTTGAGATACATTGGAGGATGGAAAGAATGCTATAACATTAACCAAGATATGGTTTTTATTTTTATTACCTTACAGTTGTGTGGTAATTTATCATCCAAGTTATAAAATATTAATTTTATACTCTAATGATCATACCAATTATATTATTTTTCTATTAAGTTTCATAGTCAATTTTATTTTTTATTTTTTCAGGATCATTAAATTAATGACTTAATAATCATGAAAGACGTAATTAAAATAAATCAGATTATGTATAATTTTTTTTTCAGGCATGAATAATCCCTTATGTAAAATAAACATATTATTAACAATATAGTTACAATGACTAAATCTTCAATTTACACATCATTAAAATCCCATTAAATCAATATTTTTTACCAGTATATCCTTACATTGACAGATTTGGAATGTAACCAGAACATTATTAAGTTTAATTAAGGACTTTTTGGGACACATTCATTTACTATGAATTTATAAAGAAGGTCTTGGGTTTACTTAACTAAATTCACATAAAGAGGAGTATCCATCACTATTCATTATGTAAATTTAAAGGTTACCTAATATGGAAATACAATTCAATGATTTATGGACTGGGGAGTCTACTCAGTGGATCAAAGTGATGTAAGTTAACGCAGTTGGTAAATAGATACCTTCCAAAGTACAATAGAAAAATATAGAGGCCATTTAACTTTTTATTACAAGGGGCATAGAATGACTTGACATTAAAATACCATTGGGAAAAGATATTGTAAAACCATTGGGAGGGATATTGGGTTTTTACAAAATAGAGGGATTGAAATAAATTAAATTTATTATGTCACATCTTGGGAAGTAAATATGATATTTAAATACAATTTCAATAAAATTTGGAAAATGAAATCATTGTAATAGTAAAATTATTTAGACCTGGATGGTATATTTACAAATAATCAATAAATGGGTAAGTAAATTAATTCATATATTAAACTACATTAGGAATTTTTTTATTATGTGTTGTAATCCCCTATACTTGTTTATCCACATATTTGGGAAAGAGGAGTGAAAGATTATAATACGAGGTAAATATTATTGCCTCAATTGTTTTTGTGTCAGAATGTCAGTTATGTATGGATGACAGATAATACAATATAAAGACTTAAGTTATGGTGACAGGACAAAAACAATCCTTTATAATGAGGAGGATAAAGTGTGATTTTATAAAATTTAAATTTCCATTACAATATATAATTTATGAAGAATAATAGGATACAATGTTATTTATCATTTCATTAATATATTATTTATAAATTGATCACAGTTTGATTTTAGGTTTCCACATGGATATGAAATTTTCTAGTAATCCCTTACTATCATCCATACCATTCAGTATCACCTTGTAAATCTATTTTTTATTAGATGAGTATAATTAATGAATAACACAAAATATTTTTTCTATGAATCAACATTTGTTAAAAGTTGGGGGGAACTCACTCCCACAACCATTATGATGAAAGACATGAAAATAAGGTAAAAAAACAGGACCATTATATTATAAATGATTATATCACTAATACATTAATTGAAACAATATATTTAGAGATTTATAATTGAATACGATAATATTAAACTCCCATGAGAAAACTAAGTTCAATTAAATGATAATTCTAATAAAACTGAATAATTCTAATACCCATACATCTACATCAAATATATTCATCAGGGATTATGTTTTGTTAATCTTACTTCATGAGTATTAAATAATTTTTTTATTAAAATATTAATATCGTTAAAGAAAACTTATTAGATATATGGTGAGTTATTATTGGATATGAGGAATGGGGGTTTTTATGTCTTCTATGAGAGTCACAATAAATCAGGATCCGAATGTGATTTCTTCCAGAGTCAGAAATGGAATATTATTACCTTAATAATTAGAATTACCCATATTTTTAGTATACCAGTAGATATTTTCTACTTGAAAAATTATCTGTATTATTTATTTACAATATATACAACTTAGGGGTTTAATGGACATAATAATACATTAACTCATCTAATATTAATATTATTTGTTATTATAAACATTTTTAATAGAGTAGGAATCATCTATTTCAATCATCTATAAAAATGGATGAATATATGACTCATTCCGAATTTTTGAAAGATAATATTTTGTAATGCTTAATTATAATTTTTTTATTTATATATTGAATTTTATGTTTTGACTCTTCATCCAAAAAATCACTTAGTTATAAGATATATTTATGTTTTATTCATTTAATCCTTTTAGATAAAACGGTTTTTAACAATGTTTCATGAGTTAGTTTATTTAGATAATGTAAAGACCCCAAACCTAGTAGCCCAAATTCAATGATTACTTTATTATATTAACATTAGATACAAGGAACTAAATCATGAAGTATCAAAAGTTTTATTAGTATTGGTTAACAAGGTACATAATTGAGTCTTTCATTACCATAAAAACATAAAATACAACATAGTATATTATTTGAGTCCACTATTATTCCCTTTAGCATATCCCTATATATTAATCATAATACACATCATAGAAATCATAGGAACAGAAAAAAATAAAGGGGGGATACCTAATCCATAATAAGTGTATCCTTATAGTGGAATCCACCATGAATAAATAATTCATTGTTAGTATGTAAAGGTGAATAATTGAAACACAAGCCATTTAAAAAATCAAATAAACATTAAGAATAATCTGGTATGAATAAATGATCATTCCATATAATAATTACATGAGTATTAAACTTTTACCTTGATATTACAACTAATCAAATAATCACATGGACTTCTGTTGGCCTACTCTAGTTTTAATGGTCACAAATCTTGTTTAAATATGGTAATTATGATTTATTAATATTATTTGTGTATAATCATATTCAATTATAATTTTAAAATTTGGTATTATTATTTACCTCAAAAGAATGAATTATAGGTTTGGGTTATATGTTATACATAGATTAGTTTGAGCTATCGATACTTGTCCTACTAATAGAAAACTCAACAATACATGACATACCAATGACATAATCTATCGATAAGGTATATGGACGAAAGTTGTCTGAGCTATTGAGAGAGAGGTTAATCTGAAGAGAGACTCAAAATTTTCCTTATGTATGATTCATTGATAGCTTGACTCATAGACAGGTTGAGTTACCAACAGTTGTGCTATCGACAGATTAGCTACCGACATATCTCGACTGACAGATATATGTATGACCTGCTGATAGAGTAATCCAAAGATAGTATGATCTACTGAAAAAATGATCTACTAATAGAAATGATCTACCAATAGATTGAACTACATACAACATGACTCACCAAAACCATGAGTCACTAATAGTCTGACCTACTAACAGACTGAGTCACCGATGATCATTCTCTTAAATTCAAAATTACATCTAACAACAATATTTATTAAATATAGTATTTTTATTATATTGATGAGTTTTTCTTTCTTCTGTAGAAAACATTTAATGATGTTAGAGACCAGTATGAGTTACGAGGTACCAGAGAACATGATGGTTCTTTGTATAATGGGGAATATTTGGATAAATAAGAAAGACAATGATAAAAGAAAAGACCAGGAAGAAACATACTAAGTTATTCATTCACTTTAGAGAAACACACCAGAGTTTCCTACAGTTCATAAAAGATGACACCACTAATAACCAAAAGGCCTCAAATATTTTTAGCAAAAACTAGGAAGACAAGAACCATTCAAGAATTATTCTACATCATTGGGTATAGAAGACATAAGAAAAAATGACTCTCTATTTTGTTGTCTGTTTCTCGAAGAGGAATCCATCTTCATTTCTAACATCTTAAGAGTCTACAAACTTCCTAGAGCATCAAAAAAATTCTAAACTCTTCGTATTATTTTTCTTTTCCAATGTACCTTATTTAAATTTTGAACATTGTGTGACTCTATTTTATAAACACACATTGAATCTTGAGACAAACTGAAAGATATATAAATATCTTCACAAAACATCACATTTACACTCTCATAGATAATACTAGAATATTTACTTGTGTATCATGTTTATTTTTACACTCACATGAAAAAATATGGAAGTGGTTTAGGGGACATAAATATTTTTCATAAAATTTTAACAATGGTCCAAGGTGTGGATCTTTTTTATTTAACATAAAATTCTAGGTAAAAGGTAATCACTAAGTGGAGAGTATTATGTCTCAGATTAAGACAAAACCTCTTGATTAATTCTATTATGTGGTTTCATGTTTTGTTTTATCTATCTTTATAATCATTTCTGGAAACCTAAAATATATTTGATAGTTAATCAAAGACATTGTTTATATTATAATTTTTTTAGTAGGGTGGTTTCAATAGTTAAAATAATAAAAAAGTATATTTTTTAACTGGTAACTAATCAATCTTTGAGAAATCATTTGAACAAAAACAACTTTTATAAATATGCTTCATTAGTTAACTAGGACATTTAGTTTTAAATTGGGGAAATTTTTCATACAATTTTAATAAAAAACTTGACATTGAATATTTTTAGGTACTCAATTCACCCCCCTCTTGAGTATCTTCATCCTACCAAAATTTGGTATCAGAGGCGGTTTTTAATATTCTATTTTCAATTTTTTAGAATTTATAATCATTCTCAAACTATAATTTTATTTTGGTTTTAAAAATATCTATGTTTTATTTTATTCTATGTTTTTAGTTCATTAAAACTTATTCTTACTATTTTAATATAGACAATGTACTGGAAGGTGCTGCTACCAATATACCTCCCTATTTCAATGTCATAAACTATGAACACTGGAAAACATAAATTAAAATTAATTAAAAAATTATGGGTTTCTAAAAATGGACTTAAACTATAGATTAATATAAAATACCTACCACTTCTATGAAAAAAATATGATAATGCCACTATGGTAGCCTACAATAATAACTGTAAAGATATGAAAGCCTTATACATCCTTATAAGGGATGAGGAATTTAATATGATTTCTTCATGTAAAATAGAAAATAAAATTTTTTATATGTTAAATATTTCACATGATGGAACTACCAGTGCTAACGAAATGATACCTAATAGATATACCATTATATATGATAACTTCACAATGAGTCCTAATGAACCCATCTATAACATGTATCTCAGGTTTGATGATATTGTAAATATGATGGTCTCTCCAAGAAAAACAATCACATCTAGGGAACAAGTAATGAGAATTATCATATGTTTACCAGAAAGATAGATAGTAACATCAATATCAATAATGGAACTCTATAATATCATCAATTTACCTTTCAAAGAGCTGATAGGAATGCTGATGATGCATGAAGAAGAGATGATGGTTAACAGAGAAGAAGATGATGAACCAAAGGGAATGCTAGTGGATTCTAAAACCAATTCCTTCATACAAAAAGGGAATGTGCAATTCCATGCTGAAAGTTCCAGTATGAAGAATCACTATGTGATAATGATGAAAATATGGATTTTTTATCCAGAAGATTTACAATGTTTTACATATAAAAGAAGTTATTTAGAAGACCTAGCTATAATGGGATGTATAAGATCAAAGGAAACAAGAAAAAATACTTGAAGATAAATGAAAATTAAAATAAAATAGTTTTCTATGCATGTAAGTGAGGTGGACATGTAAAAGAAGAATTTACTTAGTTAATTTTTAAAAGTAAATATGTGGAAAAAGATAAAATGTACATGAAATAAATTAAGGCCACCTAGAGTTCTTCTGAGGATAACTATTTTGAATTTGAATCATTACATGATTAAAAGGCTGACAAATCCAATATGTGTTTAATGAAAAACAAATTTGATTTTACTCTAGAATCTCATGCATAAAATTATTATTATTCTGGAGATGAATGTGATTATAAAATTATAAAAAAATGAATAAATGTTTGAATATTGTAAAATGCTTACGGATACAAGAAATGAACTAAAGGATAAGTATAAATCTCCCCAGAAACAATATTCTCTTTATGTAACTATTAATTCTAAACCAACTATTGAAAAGGAAAAGGATTCTCAGTTGCTCAATGAGAACAATGGACATAAACTATCTAATAAGAAATTAAAGAAATATTTATAGAGGTTCAAAAACAGTAATGATACCTTATTTAAAATTCATGTCCAACAATTTGCACTCAAATATACTACTGGTATTATTAATTAGCTTGGAAAAAAATTTCTTAAAAGTGTTTTGTATCAAAATTGGGAAAATTTAGTTTTGTGTCCAGATCTGAAAAATTTTCTACAACTTCCATCACTAGAAAATATTTTACAACATTTAGATTTTCTAGTCCAAAATGTTTTTATTGTTATAATACAAAACAAACAGCTTATAGGAAACCCATGATGAAATTTCTGGTTCCCAATTATATAATTTCTAATGTTACATGGCCCAAGAAAGTATGGGTACAGAAATCATTTATTATTTAAATTATTCTTAAAGGAAATCTATTTGAAGAGTTTTTGTAAGAGCTTATGGTACTTGGACAGTGGGTATTCAAGATATATGAGAGGGGACTATTCATGAATCATGAACATTATCTTGATTTATGGTGGGCATATCACCTTTGATGACAATGTAAAAGGATAAAATATTGGAATTTTCTAAATCAGTAACACTGATACAATATTAATTTCTAAATTTCTTTTTGTTGATGGTGTTAATTATAATATACATATCATCTCACAATTTTGTGATAATGAATTTCATGTTAAATTTGAAAATGATGTGAGTAATGTTTTCAATTATAAAAATGATTTGGTATTCACTGATTTTAGGAATGAAAATGTTTATGTTGTGAATTTATATTCCTTAGTATCTAAAAATGTGTCTTGCTCATTTTATTTCACAAAGTGTCTTGTCGCTAGAATAAGATACTAGGACATGGAAACACTCACTCCCTTATAAATTTTACTTGGAAAGGACTAGTCAAGGATCTACCTAAACAAAAGTTTCCAAATGACAACATTTTTAATCCTTATCAAAAAGGTAAACAGCACAAAATATATTCCAAAAACAATAATGAAGGTTTAACTTCTCAGCCTCTTGATTTGGTTCACATATATTTTTTTGGACCTTGTAGAGTTTCTAGTAATAATGGGAAGCACTATACTATGTTCTAGTTGATGAATTTTATAGATACACGTGGACTTTTTTTAGATCACAAGGGTTAATCTTGTTAATACATCATCATGTATGCTATAACTGTAGAAAACATTAGTGTTCTTAGAATTAAAACCTTATGGAGTGACCATGGAAATGAGTTTGAAAACCAAGAGTTTGAAACCTTTTTCTCACAAAATGGTAATAGTCATAACATTTTTACACCTAGGACACCCCAATAGAACGGAGATGTAAAAAGAATTAATAGAACCTTAAAATAAATTTCCCAAATTATTCTTAATTAGTATTAATTACCTATTTACAATTTGGTTGAATATGTGAATAAATATTTTTATACAATTAATAGATTTATCATTAGATATATCTTGATGAAATATCCACATGAGTTATTAAATAAAAGGAAGACTGAGGTTAATTAGTTTAAAGTGTTTGGTTTCAAATTCTATATCCTTAATAGAAATATAATCTTGAAAACCTTTCATCAAATAGTGATGAAAGAATTTTCCTTGGTTATTCAACCTCTAGAATATCATTTAGGGTAGTCTATAAAATAACAACGTGTGTGGAAGAATTTTTGGATTTCAAATTTGATAAAACCAATCCACATGAAACTAAAACCTCCCTAGAAAATATTTAGGATGATCTTCCCAATGTGGACATAAATTATAAAACTACTAACTCTTCTGTTATGCAAGTAGAAAATTAATAATGTTCTAGAAAGTCACCAGACTCGAATCATATTGAACACGAACCTATAGATCAACGTGAAATAACTATCACTTTTTTCTAGTTATATTAAAACACTTAAAAACAATCCCTTTGATATTGTATTCAGAGACATAGATAAAGTGACATCGAGTATAGCTTCTATTAGGAACCAAGATCATTATCAAGAATTGTTATTAATTGAATCTAAAAACAAAAATGATTCAATAAATGATGAATTTTAGAATATGGATATGCAATAAGAATGGAATAATTTTGAAATAAATAAAGTTTGAAAACCTATTTTTAGACCCAAATACACATTGACTATAGTAACTAATTGGGTATTTAGAAATACAATGGATGAATATGGAACCATATTGATAAATAATTAAAAATTTGTTGCTAAAGGATATTGTCATGAATAAGGAATTGACTATGATAAAACGTTTTCACCGGTTGCTGGACTTGAATCCATTAGACTTTTTCTAGAATATGCAGCACTTCCCAATTTCAAACTATATCAAATGGATGTTAAAGGTGAATTCCTAAATTGGTAACCCTAACCTCCTGATTCGATGGAAACCCTAACCTCCCTATTTCTCTCACAGAATTCAACGCAGTGTCAGATCTCTTGAAATGTACATTGGTTGCTCACTTCAAGCCGAGGCGTCCTTTAGTGGACTAGTTTGATCATCTTATTTTCATGCTCTAGGGTCTGCAAGTGAGAGAGACTGTAGGCTTTCTCGACAGTAAGAATTTAATGATTAGGTTCGAATCAGAGGTGGAATTGATCAAGGCCTGGTCCAGCGCACCCCGCAGCTACAACAGATCTCGGTTCATCCTTTTTCGGTGGTCTTATGACTTCCACATGAATTGTGAGTCCTCTTTGGTTGCGATTAGGGTAAGTTTCCCTCATCTCCCACTTCCATTTCAAAACCCTTCTACTTTGAGCATGCTTGGGAGTCTCGTGGGTATATTTCGTTACTTTGATAGTAGAACTTGTGCCCTCTATCACCTGGTTTATCCGAGGGTCTATGTAGAAGTGAATGTATTGATTTTTCCTTCTTAGTTTATCTGGATCATAGTGGGTGAGGAATTATGTTGCAAACAGCTCGTGGTCTATGAATCGTGGGTCAATTTTTGTTCCACCTGTAAAAAACTGGGTCACCTGAAGTCTTCCTGTAGGTGTGGTCCAAGGATACTCACTGCACCAGAGGGTGTGGGATTAAGAGGTTTAGAGCCATGTACAGAGGGACCTCAATCCCTGCATAAGCCGGTTTAGCCGAGTCCTCTAGACTCTAGAGTGGATGACATTTTTGATAAATTATTCCATGATCTGGGTGTGCCAAAGCCGACAGAATAGACCTCAGGAGGTCCATGCTCCAGGTCTACTCCTTCTTTTGCTGAGACTGTTCAGGCAGGAAGGGGAATTCATCCTCAAGAGTCTGATCATCCTTCTATTCACGGTGGTGCTGACCCTCATGATGTTGCTATGGTGCTTAAGGATTCTCAAGTTTCTAACACGTATGAGGCAATGTCCCCTAGTCAACGGGTTCCTGGTTTAGGAAAGGCTGCAAAGCCAACCCCGGTGCACAATCGCTTCTCACCGATAAATTTCGAAGGGAAAGAAAATGAGGACCCTGATGGATAGAAAACTGTCATCCCAAGATGGAAACGAAAGAAGGATGAATCTCAACAGCCAGAAGATGAGGAGGCTAGTGTTCATGATGGGTTCCCCCAGACAAGTTCGAACTATGAGCAGGAGGCTCTGGTTCGACCTGGATCAAGTAAAGGGAAGCAAGGGAACCTCTTGACTAGAAATCTTCCGGTTCTCAAGGGGGGGAAACAACCAAGACCCCGTAAAGACTACTCGAATACTCCAAAGACTATAGTAACCAGATCGAAAAGCAAGGAAATGTGTAATGGCTCAGAGGTAAACTTGGTGGCCCCATATCTGAACACAAATATGGATTTTGTGTCTGGAAGATTGGAGCAGATCCCTTATGTGGGCCTTAAGTCTCATGTGGGTGAAGTAGAGGTGCTGGAGAGTACGGTCTTGGCTGCTGACAGGGAGGTGGGGATACAGGTTCTTTCTGGACCAGAGGTTGCATTCGCTGAAGATCCACTATTGATCATTAAAGATCCACAGCCTTGTGTGGATTTAGTGGCCATGGAGGATTCATGGGGCCTCCTTATGCATTCTGAGGATGAAATGCTTGATACAGTTTTGATTATTCATGCTTCCAAGGAGGATGTAGAGAGAATGAAATGGAGACCAATATAGGTGGATACCAAGACTGAACAAAGTGATTGGATTAACACTCAACATTTAATTTTGACCAGAGGCTACAATTAGAAGAAGATAATAGTGGATGACTTCATATAAGCATGTGACAAATTGGCTTCTCAATTTGAAGAGAGTGTCACAGTAGAACCGGATACAGATGTAACAGATTTGTCTTGGAAATTATTTAGTGATGTTGCATCTAACTGCCTTAAGTTGGTCTTTAAGAATTCTCTTATATGCTTTAATGTCTGAAGTATGTTTTCACTTGTTGGTTTCTCACTTTTTTCCACAAAAGTGTTGTTTTCATAAAACTTTAACTTTAGTAGTATGATATTATTTGTAGATCTTCAAAAAATTATTTATTTATTGATTTTTTAAAAATGATTCAAAATGAATTTGTAATGAGTTTAATGGGGGAACAGAAATTATTTTTTAAATTTCAGAATTTTCAAACTAAAGAAGTTACTATTTTAAATCAAATTAAATATAGTAAATATTTTTTAAAATGTTTTAATAAGGATAGTACTAAAATTAGTGATACTCTAATGAGTTCCACATGTAAATTTAGTCTTGATTAAAATTGAAAATATGTTGATGAAACCAATTATAGAGGGATGATTGGAAGTCTTATCTACTTTGTTTCTATTCAACTTGATATTATGTATAGTGTGTGTATGTGCTCATGCTTTCACGAAAACCCTATAGAATATAATTTAGCTACTGTTAAAATAATTTTCCAATACCTCAAGTGTACTACAAACATAAGATTGTTCTATGTTATAGGAAAAATGTTTGATTTAATTAGTTAGTATGATACTAATTTTAGTGGTTGTAAGTTAGATAGAAAGAGAACATCTGGAATAAGTAACTTTTTGGTAAAGTCTCTAGTATCATGGCATAGTAAAAAATAAATATTTTATTTCATTATCTACTAGTTAAGATAAATAAATTGTTGTTGGTAGTTTATGTGCTCAAATTTTATGGATGAAACCCACATTACTGAATTATGGATATCCATTTAGGAATGTCCATACAAATTTTTACAATACATGTTCCATTAATATTTCTATGAATCTAGATCCTCACTCTAGAAAAAAACATGTTGTTAGAAGACATTAAAATTTCTGAGATCATTATCTAAAAGTTTATATATATAAAAATACTGATCTTTATTACACATTTAAACAGGTATTATTACATAAAAATTAATGTTATACAACCCATAAGATCAAGAGGTGTAGTGTCTTTGGGGATTATGGACATTACATGATAACTTAAGACATAAAATGCAACATAATTATTGAAAACTTTCTTTACATGTCCACAACATTCCTTCGTACTTATCATTGCATGGGACAACCTGATGACATACATAAGAAAAGGGTGATCAATAAAGATCAGTAAGGGTGTAAACAAGGTATAACAAGAACAATACAATATACGTTAGGAAATAGTCATATCGATGGAGCATAAGAGAAACATTAACAAAAAGGCCTGATATAACATGATTATTATAACATGGAAATGTGGAAACAACCTAAAAAACTACATCATTATATAAAGAAATTAGGTAAACCCCTATCCACACAAGGTGAACAAAATTCCTATAAAGGAATCAAGTAAACCCATGTACCAACATGATGTATATTGATACCAAACATTGCCCAATGTATTGGAGAGCTATCTGGGAGCACCCTTTATGAACATTTTAACTCATGCTTAAGTGTGCCACATATATCATATTGCATGTATTCATTCTACGTCATAATTTATTTCAAGATAATGTAATATGTAATAAATAAATTAAATTATATGTTGAATATGTATACGTTCATAATGGTGAATACACATGATAGATAAATGGGCACGGTATTCACTACCCGATGATTTGGTGTTGAAAAATCGCAGTGCAATTTCGATAGCATAACAGCATCACATGGGGGTTCATAAAATTGGATGATGAGGGTGAAAGGGGTATCTTAAAATTTCTACAAAAAATTTGAATTATGGGGACCATAGATCACAATACCCCAACATATGAAGTTTAATTTTAGATTCATAGTATAAAATATATTCTTCAATGGAAATGAGGAGAGAAAAATCTGTTATGGAATTTTGGCATGGTGTCATGAGTAAATGGGAGGGATTAATGAGAGTGATAGGGGTATATAACCATTAAAATATAATAAGGGAAGTATGATGAGGTGAAAAAGAAACATAACCTCATCATTTTTAATTGAAAAATTAAAGTCTATAACAATATAATGAAACTGGGACAAAAATGATAAATAAAGGAATGTGGGGATCTCGTACATGGATCTGTGAACTCAATAGATGGGGAGATTATTCTAGAGAGCTTTGGGGTACCTTTTTAGGACTCTAGGGAGTGGATGGAAGAGTTTTGATGAGGTTAATGGAGTTTGATTGAAGAATAATTTGTTAATGGGTGGGTTTATATAGGAATAGAGGGGGGATTCATTATTATTTAGGTTTTCACAATACACCATAAACTATACAAAACCAAAAACCAAACCATGATTATCACATGTTTTATATCGATGAGAATTATATAAAAAAATTATATAAGTTCAAATTCAAAATACATTAAAATATTATTTTTTCTTATGTGGAAGCGAGTCACGCCCGGAAGGAAATGAATTTAAAATCCAAAAACACATTATACATTATGGAGAATTCATTAAGGTAATATAAAATATGTAAAATAAATTAAAAATCCCATTTTTTTGAAGTTATAACATATATTTTTTCAAGGATTCCTTTTATGGTATTTATTACCTCACAATTCTGTCATTATGATGTCATAAAACACACTATATACTTATATATTATTAAATTTTTATCCCAAAATTCTATTGTCTCAGAAAATTATGAAAAATTAACTATTGGATAATATTAAAAACCTAATTCAAAAAATAATATTCATTTTACCTAAATAATTTTCTAAATATTTTAATTTTTTCTTTTAAAATGAGATCCAACATTTATTGACAATTTATGGGTTTTGACAAAAACAATATTTAAACATTAATAAAAATTACAGATGACTTCATAAAAATTTTATACTCATTTATTATTAACAAATTAAATTTGACCGAAATAATTTTTTAAAATATTAATTATTTACAAAATCCATTTTTCACCAAAAATAAATTCTTTAATTAAAAAATACACTTTCAAATTTATAGTATAAAAATATAACTCTTATAAAATTATTTCTTAATAATTTATAGATAAGGAATTGATATAATAATAATTTATAAGAATTTTCTTTATAATATTATTAATAAAAATGTTAATGTGTATATTTCTCAAAAGTACCATATTTACCTAAAACATTTATTTATCAAATTCATCATTTTTTATTGAAAGACAATTATCATAAAGGAATTGGTGGAAATAGTCTTTTATTTATAAAAATTGATTACACCAAAATTAACCAATATGTAATTATATAACCCCTTATAACACCGACATATTACCTAAGGGTAAGGTGTGCGATGGTGACAGACTCTTGGGTAAGCTCAGATAACATCACCAGAGTGGTAATCTCCACTAACTTGAAATTCTATCGTAGGTGTTTCCATTCAAGCTTAATGTGTTGAAGCTCAGCTTAGGGATGGTCAAGAGAGAAGCCTAGTGATGCTACCTCCTTTTTCAGCTCTATAAAATGAGCTTCTTATGACCCAAGTCTACTGGATGAGGCCATTATTTACTTTATTCTTGTGGAAGGATTTGTTAAAACCATATATTTATATTATATGTATGATCACTATCCAACAACAATATTATCAATGGTAATGATACTTATGTTTCATTTAAACCCAATAATAACAAAACAATGACTTCAGTCAGATTCTATATCCATAAGACATTAAAATAATGGGAATTATATTCATAAATTTTTAGGTAGTTACAACCTTCCCCACTTGATAAATTTCACCCTTGAAATTTTCTTTTCCCACACTAAAACAAATAAGGGTAACTCTGCCACATTACTTCCTCCAGTTCCCATGTTGCCTCTTTAAACATATTTTCTCTTTAGAACACTTTGATGGGGGGCATTGTCTTATTTCATAGAACTTTTTCCCTATGATATATGATCTTCACCGGCATATCTTTATGGGAAATGTCATTCTCTAATGGTACCACCTCTAGATTGAGTACATGAAATGGGTAAGGTATTCAATTCTTCAAGAGTGATACATGGAATACATCAGGTACTTGAGAAATATTTAGTGGGAGTGATAGTTGATAGGCTATTACTCTAATGTGATCAATGATCTAAAATGGTCAATGCACCTTGTACTGAGATTTAAATTTATTCCAAATATCATCCCTCACATCCATGGAGATATGCAGAGGAAAACCATATCTCCAACCTCAAACTCTATGTCTCATTGATGGTTGTCAACGTAGCTGTTTTCTCGACTCTGAGCAGCTTTGATATTTTGTGGGATGTTCTTAACCTTAACCACGATTTCTTCAACCATTTACAGGTGTATATGTTTTATCTCCACAACTTCATCAAAAAATGTCGGTGTTCAACACCTATTCCCATAAAGGGCTTCATAAGGAGCAATTTTTATGCTTGGGTTGAAACTCTTCTTATAAGATAACTGAACTGAAGGAATATGTTGATCCCATCATCCTTTTAATTATATTTATAATTATACCAACATGTCCTCAAGTGTTTGGATAATCAACTCAGATTGGCTATCATTTTGAAGATGATAAGCCGCACTGAAGTTCAGGTTAGTATTCTGGGAATCTTTGAGACTCCTCAAAAACATAGAGGTGAATAATGGTTCTCGATTATATGAAATCGATAGTGCTACACTATGTAGCCTTAGAACTTCTCTAATGTATATTCATTCTAGTTTTTCCGATGAGAAATAAAATCAAATCTCTATGAAGTGTGAAGTCTATGTATGACGATCCTCCACAACATTGATAGCATTTTTCCTATGGATGTATTTGGATGTCTTGTGTCTAAGTCCATTGTGATTTTATCCCATTTCGATGTTAGTAGGGGTAATGGTTGTATCATCCCCTTATACATCTTCTTCTAGTCCTTCACTTTCTAATATACAGGGCACATATAAGTATATTTGGAAAGATCCTTCTTCATGTCATCCCACCAATAATTATCTCAGAGATCCAGATAAATCTTTGTGATTCTTGGGTGGATGGACAAATTTGAACTATTTACATCATCTAATATATATTTTTTAACTATGGATTTGATGGAACACATAGTTTGGACCAAAATCTCATAATTCCTTATTTATTCACATTTAAATCCTAGGATTTCCCATTTTTGATAGCTTATACTTTTTTCAGAAATCCCTCATCAACATTTTGTGTATCCATTACCCTTTCCAAAGGATATGGTTGAGAAATAAATTATGAAAGGGTTGATGATGTTCCCTTCCTTAATATTCCCATGTCTGTCTTCATCAAAATTTAAGAATATTGGATCCTTCTCAACTCTCATCAATGATGAATTCACTGGGTCATTTCCACATAGAGCATCATCCACCTTATTCTCTTTCCCAAGGTGGTAATGGATTAAGCAGTTATAATCTGTGATGAGCTCTAAATATATTCATTGGTTCATGTTCATCTATTTCTGTGTGAATATATATTTCAGACTCTTGTGATCCTTATATATTTAAAACTATTCCCCAAATAGATAATGCTACAATAGTTTCAACGCAAAGATCACACCTGCGAACTCCTGATCATTTGTGGGATATTTTTTATCCTTAATTTTCATCTTCCTTGAGGAATAGGTGATGAAAATATTATTCTGCATCAACATATAGCCTACTCCCTTCTTTGAAGCGATGCTGAGGATTATGAAAAGCTCCCCACTTGTTGGTAGTGTGAGAACATGGGTAGTGTTAAGACTCTTCTTTAACTCCATGAAGATTTATTCACATTCAAAATTCCAATAAACTTGACTCCCATCTGAGATAGTTTGGTAATAGGGGTTGACAATAGTGAGAACTTTATCACAAATCAGTGCTAATATACAGCTAACCCCATGAAGCTACCAAAATCCATCCCATATATTAGCCTCAAACATCCCTAAATTTCATTTGTTTTGGAAGGATCCACCGATATCCCATTGCTTGTGATGTAATTACCCAATAATGAAACTTCCTTCAACCAGGACTCTTACTTGTTATACAATGCATAGAGGTTCTCCTTTTTCAAGGTCTATAGTATTGTAATTAGATTCTCATCATTCTCCTCATTGGTTTTGGATTATACTAAAAAATCATCTACAAATTCTATCAAAATTGTTTCATGGAAATATCTGATGACTCTATTCATCATGTCCAAGAAGATTTCTAGATCATTAGTGACTTTTAAAGACATTACTATAAATTCATAGTTCATATACCATGTAGGAAAAGTAGTCTAGGTGATATACTCCTTATTCACCCTTACATGGTAATATCCCGACTATAGATCCACCTTGGAGAATTATTATGGTCCAAATACATGATCGCACAAGTTGTCATGTCATGGAAAATGATAATTCTTCTCTTTAGTGATTGTTTTGAGATCTCAATAATCAATGCAACAATGCATTGACCTATCCTTATTCTTGATGAAGAGGACTGGTTCATCCCACGATGAAGAACATCGTTGTATAAACTCATTATCTAGATTCTCATATAGTTGTTTCATTAGCTCCTCAACCTCCAAAATATCCATTCTATATAGCGTCTTGGATATTGGAAACTCCATAGGTATAAGATCAATAGGGAATTCAACATGTCTTCTATGAGGAGGACCATAAGATTCCTCATGAAACACATCATCGAATTCCCTTACAATAGGAATGTCTTTGAGGATGGTTCCTTCCATATACTAAATCTTCTATGAAGGATATGTGTGCCCATAGTGTAATAATATCCATGATTTTGATGATGTTGATAATGAATATTCATCATCCTCCTTGCTCTTGTATATAATTGGGGGTCTATTCACAATATGGGGTGTGATTTCTCTCCCACAAAAATTTGTGTTGCCTCTATATAGGGAAATCCAATACATGTAATTAATTGAATCAAATTACACTAATGTAAGTAGGATGAAGTTCACCAGAAAGTTCAATCCACAAATTGTGACATTGCAGGAGTTATATTATTGGGATATAATAATTTCCACATTTCCCATTATCACCAACATCTCTACTTAAATTCTTTATGGTGATGTTTTGATTGATCTACTAATTTTTTGTGATACAAAACAATATGTAGAACCATAATAAAAATTATGTTCGCTAGTCATGATTGAATAACTAGAGTACCTATCACCAAATTGTTTTTGGGATTCCCTTCGATGGTAGTGATGGAAAATCTTACCCTTGCTGCCTTGGAGGTTGTCGGTCGCCTCTAAAAACCCTTCTCTAAGGGCACTGGTTTGCAAAGTACTATGTTTATTTGATGTTTTATCAATGAACAATATGTTGAGTGTTGAATGGAACATTCTTTTTTTTCACAGTAGCGGGTTTTTCTTGTCATCAATTAATGGCTTGGTGCCCATCCTTACCGAACCTAAATCATTTCCTTGTCCCCTTCAAGCAATTTCCAGGGTGATTCATTCCACTCCTTTGGCATACAGGAAGAATGAATTTCTTAGAACCTTTGAATTTATCCATCAATGCACTAGAATTAATTTACACTTTCCACTTCTTATCCCCATGATACCCCAGATAATCTCTAATCTCTATCTTGACTTTCAATGAACATCAGACAATCTCGTCATAGCTGTCAAAGTTGCGGATCTCGAGGGATTTCCGGAGGCTAGGTTTTATCCCACCAATGCAGAATTCAACCATGCATTCAGGGGTAATGAATATACTAGAGGTATATCATTCATGTTTGGTGAATTATTCTTTGTATACCTCAATAGATTCATTATCCTTTTTCTTGAGTGAAAGGAAATATCTTTCAATTTTAAGATGGTGGGTTTGGGGAAAATATTGATCCAAAAACATGTTCCAGAAATGGTTCCATCCCATCACATCAATATATTCCTCAGTTTTCATATTTCTGATCAATGTACAACATTTATCAGCCTCACCCTCAATACAATAAGTATCCATAATAACCTTCACTATTTATGAAATTGAAGTATGGAGACGATATTCTCAATGGAGTTGATCTATTGTTCGGTGATTTAGGGATCAAATTATCCAATGAAAGTTGGATCCATTTGCCTCATGAAGCTCTTGATTGTAACTTTTTATTTCTTGGGAGGTGAGGGGGTGGGGGGGTTGGATATTCCTCTTTACCCTTGGTTCTATTAAAACATGATTTAACTAAGATAGCATCATGAAAATCTTTTTGATAACCACCCCTATCATATTGGAAATCTCATTAGAACTATAATCACATTGATATTAGCATTGGTTATTAGCCTGAGTCATCCAATTACATAACATTTGATATAATAAAAGGAAAATTTGGTGTAAGTATTTTAAACAATTTAACACCTAAATTTGAATCAAATAAAAAAATGGGAAAACATGTAAATTAAATTTACCTCATGAACATATTAATTTATAGGATTCATTCGTTGTTATACATGAAATATTTACAAATGTATATTCTTATGAGTTTTTCTTGTTCCCTTAATAACAGTTCATACTATGCTTATGAATTTACAAAATCATATCCCCCTGGAGTGTCGAAGCAATAGTACATGAATGCCCATTTTTGTGCACTACTTCCAGTTTGAGTCTATCTCAAAGTAGTGTTTTCGGGTTATTGCCTTCGATACCTTTGGTCCAGATCTACATCTACTTGTTCATATCTAAAAAGAGATTTTTTTTTCAAGATAAACCACTTACTCATTACTGACCAAAATTTAGGGATTCCATTCTTATATTTAATCTTATCCCTAAGGGTTTAACTAGGGATTTCTAATCCTAATCCCAAAAACAACTATACCTATCGTTTGATACCAGCTACAACAACACTAATCTTTATTACACACTTGAAATGATTTATTACATAAACTTGAACTTAATAAAAACAAGAATATCATGTGTTATTCTGTTTTTGGCGATTAGAAACATTACATGTCCACTTAATACATAAAATACTACATCTTTATTGAAAACTTCTTTTACAAGACCACAACATTCTTTCATACTTAGCATTGCATAGGATATCCTGAGGACATACATACGAAATGGGTGATCAATAAATCCCAGTAAGAGGGTAAACAAGTCATGACAATAATAATACAATACAAGTAAGGAAATAGGCATATCAATGTATCAAAAGATAAACATGACCATAAAGGCATGATATAGCGTGATTATCACAACATGGAAATGTGGAAACAACTATAAAGACAACATCATTTACATAAAGGAATTAGGTAATCCTCTATCCTATCATGGTGTAAAAAAGTATTATAAATAAATCAGGTAGACACCTATCCTATCATGAAGTATAATGATACTAAACATTACCCGATGAATTGGAGCGCTATTTGGGAGCACCCTTCATGAACATTTTAATCTCATGATTAATTGGACCACATAAATCATATAACATAGATTCATTCATAATAAGAATTTATGAAAAGATACAGAAATGTTGAATACATAAAAAAAATTCAATTAACAATATTTATATGTTTATAAAGTTGAATTCCCTTGGAAAATAAATGTGCATGTTATTCACTACACTATGATTTGGCACGGAAAAATCACAGTGCAATTTCGACAACATAACAACATCACATGGAGGTTCATTAAAATTGATAATGAGGGAGAAATGGAAATATCATAATTTAGACATGAAATGGGAATTAAGGGAATCATGGATCATAATATCCCAACATATTAAATCTGATTTAAGATTCAAAATATAAAAGAAACAGCTGAATTGAAATGATGAGAGAGAAAGCCCTTACCAAATTTCATCATGGTAACGGGTGTATATGGGATGGATTAATGACAGTGAACGGAGAATATAACCATTAAAACATAATAATGGATGTATTGGGGAGGTGATAAAACATACACCATCATTTTTAATTGTAAAATAATATTTAAAAACAATATAAGGGAACATTGAAAAAAATGTGAATGGAAGGAAATTGAGGATACCTTACTTGGATGTGTGATCCCTAAGGCTTAGGAGAGGCTTATTTGGAGATTAAGGGATCCTTTGGATGACTATAAGTAGTACATAGAATATTAAGGACGATTTTATGGAGTTTGAGTGAAGATTAATGGGTTCTTGGGTGGGATTATATAGGAAAGGAGGGTGAATTCTTTTTTCAGTATTTTTTGGAAACTACACACTAAAATATTCAAAACCATAAAAAACCAATTGTTTTCCACATGGATTCTACCCAAGGGAAGTGGAAAAAATTATTTTATAATTTCAAGGTCCTAAGACAATAAAATATTATCTTTTCCTATGTGAAGGTGACTCACACCCTCAAAGAAATAAATTTAAAATCATATCATATATTATTCATTTTGGAGGATTCCATAAGGCATTATAAAATAAGTAAAAAAATATAGAATCAAATTATTTTAAAGTTAAAACATATATTTGGTCGAGTATCCCTTTTATATTACTTATTTCATCATTATTGAGTCATTATAATTTCATAAAACAAACTATATTCTTATATATTATTTAATTTTTACTAAAAAATTCGATTATGTTAGAAAATAATGAAAAATTAACCATTAAATAATTATAGAATCACGATTCCAAAAATAATATTTATTTGATTTAAATAATTTTAAAAATATATAAAGTTTCACATTCAAAATGAGAACCAACATTTATTTAAAATTGACGGGTTTTGAAAAACAAAACAGTTCTCAAACCATTATAAAAATTACAATTGACTAAAAAACAATTATATACTAATTTTTTATTAATAAAAGTAATTTGGTAAAAATATTTTATTAAATTATTAACCATTTAATGAATTTATTAATTCCTTAAAATAAATTCTTTAGATAAAAAAAATACAAAATTTGTTATATCGTTTAAAAATATAACTCTTACATACTGATTTCCTGATCATTTATAGACAAGGAATTGATATAATAATAATTTATAGCAATTTTTTATAATAATATTAATCAAAACATTAATGTGTATATTTATCTAATGTAATATCTTTACTAGAAAAGTAAATTTATCAAATTCATTATTTTTTTAAGAAATAATATTCTCATGAAGGAATTGGTGGAATAAGACTTTTATTTTAATAAAGGATTACAAAAAACTGTAACTAATACCTTATTACATAACCTCTTATAACACCCTCATATGACCTAAGGGTAAGGTGTATGATGGTGATAGAATTTTGGGGTGGCTTGGATAACATCGCTTTGGTGGTAATCTCTTCTAACTCGAATATTTCTTGTAGGCGATTCTGTTCAAGCTTAACATGTTGAAGCTCGTCTTGGGCTTGGTCAAGAGCGAATCCTGGGGATGCTACCTCCATTTTGAGAACCAAAAAATGAGATGTTTACATCCCATTTCAACTATATGAGTTCATTATCTACTTTTTCTATATCGAAAGGAATTGTTAACAACTTATATTTACATCAGTTGTGTGATCACTCTTCAAATACAATATTATCAATGGTAATGATACCTAACGGTCATTTAAAAATAATAAAAAAAGAGTGCATGTATTTTCTATATCCATAAGATGTTAAAAGAAAGGGAATTTGATTAGTAACTGTTCTGGTTGCTATAATATAACTCTTGAATTCATTATCATAGAACATTAGTTTTTGATATTTTTACAAAGAATTTAATTTATGAGGGGATGAGTTATATCAGACGTGAATTAGGGATGTTCAATTTTTGTGGATATACTATTAGTGTCTCGTCATCTTGAATCATTGATAATGTATCACCAAAATTACTCATCGAACAGATGATGTATCTCTAACATGACTCACTGATCTCACTGACAGGACTCCCCGATGGTGACATACTGATGTATCTCACCAATGATTATCACAAACTGATACTTAATTATTTCATTATCTGCTATTTAAAATGTATTTTTTAAAAAAAAATTATTGTATTTTAACCTATATTTGGTATTTTATGTTTTCAAACCCCCAAACTGTAAAATTCAGGGTTAATCCAATACTTTTTACCCTCACACTGATACTCTTGGTCTCTTACCCTAAAAACATTCTCTCTTGAGATTTTACCCATCTCTCTTGAACTGAATCCTTATAACCTCTCTCATTTTCTTGATTCAATCTTAACCATCAATGATCTGATGATGAGTCACATCCATCCAAGCTGTAAATAGGTGAATCTAGAAAATCCAAAATTTCATGTGTTCATATGGAACTCACGAGCTGGGTTTGAAACCCAAAGAAGGATGTAAACTCAGAATGGTAGTTGTCAACTAAGTTGTATCCACTAAATGTATTACAACCCCATTGGTGGATGGAGTTGTTCTCCAACAATGAGTGGTCTTACTATCTAAGGCCATTACATAAGTTTTACCTGTACAATGAGTTTCTTCTGGAAGGATATGAGGTGTTTTGGATAAAGTTGATAGTGGATCTATGGAGAGTGTCATTTTCATCTAATCACTAGGTATAAAGTCTAAAGGTACATCATGAGGGTGTTTGTGAAGACCATCATGGTGGTAATCCTCCAGCAAGTGACCTATTTAGTTATGAGGTAGGTTTGACTGATCTTATAGGAAATGGAGAGAATATAAGTCCTATTACTATATATCATGATGTTGAGTGCATGATTTTATAAAAAATCATCCACCATCAATTATGTCCCAGGAACGGAGATTTCTCATCTCCTAAGTATTAGGATGTTTGATTTATCTATACATTTTAAAAAAATTCATAAGATAAATTTGTGCATATATTTGACGGATCATATTAGTGAGATGATTAAAACCTATTCGAATACAAATTCAAGGTTTTATCCTAGACCTACCTCTTCTATGTTGAAGGCTAAGGGTTTAGTGAATGAAGGTGAAGAGACTAATTCATCTTGTGATGGGTTTTTTTCTGAACAATGTTTTTTGGAGGAGGATGACGATTAATGGGAAACCCTGGAAGAAAATGTGGGTTGATGATAATGATAAATTATATTATGATTTCAATACTGGTGATAATCCTTTAAGGTCAAGTAATATGATAGTCCCTATTCTAGGACCCGATGATGTGGGTGTTTATTCTGATGAGGATGTGTCTAAGGATGTTCAAAGAGATGAATCTCTAAAATATGACAGGAGTGATCCAAAAATTGCTGACAATCCAGTATGGTTGAGTTATGGTCTTGTATGTCCACCTAGACCTATAACTTTTAAGGAACCACTTATACCTGAGAATGATATTGAAGATACTAAAGAGTTTGTGGATAATGATTATGTGAGTATATCTTATAGTGATGATGAATCTAGTGGTGAATAATAGAATGTAAGTGAAGAATAATAAAATTATGATGATGATGATGATGCATGTGAAATGAAAGATAGAGAAGGTGATGTATCTGACAGTGAATCATATCATCCTGGTGAAGATCAAGGTCCTTAGGCTGAACCTATTAATCTTACATTACAACCTGCTGAGAATTAAAGTCCAACAGATGTTCCTGGAGTGAAATAGAAACCAAAGCCAATAGAAAAATAACATATAGATCCTAATACTCAATATTGTGTAACGCCCCGAACACAGAATCTAGGAGTCAGTACATTATTTTATTACATTTTCAGGATTACACAGAATCATTTCCTGAAGGACCGATCAGTTCAGTAGTTTTGGAAACAAGATACTTACATAAGTTCAATATTACAACTTGAAAAGAAAAACAACACTAATTTACTCCATTAAAAACATCCATGATTCCAATATTATTCCAGCAAGTCACTCATAACTAACTTCTTCATATCCTGTGAAAATGAAACATGAGAAAGGGGTGAGCTCAAACACTCAGTAAAAATAAGCAATATAGTGTAAGATAACATAAATGTTAGGCTTGGTGAATAATTGTAAAAAAATTCCTTTAAAAATAATAAACATAAAAACATTATGGTAGAAATATGAGCAGAGTAAATAATTCCATAATAAAACATAGTCATGGGTATTCTACTAGTCGAATAACCACATTAAATATCAATACCAAATTTCATAATGATTGAATGCATAATTCCGGACATCATATCCACATAGTCAAGGCCTCGTTCCAAGACTACAAATAAGATTTTGTCAAGGCCTTGTGCCAAGACACTTGTTTGTCTCGTGAGACCTAATGATGCATCGAGGGGCTATAGCGGGATCCACCCATCACTTACTAAGTCGAATTCATTACTCATATGAAATGGGTGAACCATAATCTAAAAATTCATACTAAAATTAGCATACAAAATGTCAATACATTAACCTCAAACCATACATGGCATAAAAATAGCACATCCACAGTCAAACATATCTCATTCAATACAATATGAATGATTGTATTATAATATATTAAACTCAATCGAGAGTAATTAACTATATTAACGTAGATGAAAATAATCATCAAAACTCTATGAGAGAATTATCCCCCTATTTCTTCAAAATATTTAAAAGTCTCACAATTTATTAAAAAGTTGTTTAAAATATATTTTTGAATCAATGTGTAGCATACCTCTTTGAAAATTTAAAAAAAATTAATTTTAAAACATTAATTTCCATATTAATAAATCATTAAAACCATTTTTAAAGCATGGACATTAATGAGAAAGATTTAGAAGAATAAATATTTAAAACATTTAAAATTATATTTTATTTAGTGTTCCTAGCCAAATGAGAGACACATAAATCCAAATAATTGAGGTAATAAAAACCTTATAATATCATGAGAATAAATGGATTCATGATAGGCTTTGTCAAAGTATAGTATATACACCAAATAAAAGTGAATTGGTGTATAACAACAAGGAAGACTCAATGGAATGTAACTAGAGATTAAATCCCTTATAAAGACCGTATCCTTAGGTTAAGGAAAAAAATGACAGAATTAATTGTGAAAAATATAAATACACTCAATATTATTGGATATTAAGTGTAAATAAATCATATAAAATCCACACATATTCTTGTAAAAACAACACCAATGAATTGGTTATTTAACTGAATGAATGGAGATTGAGTTAAAATTACTCTTATCAGGTTCATATTGATTAATTGAGAATTTATCAATGGTGTGGTTATGTGTATCAGAGGTATATTCATAGAAACATTAGTTTAAATTACTACATAATTAATATATCTTGATTCCACACATAATCTTGGAGTAAAAAGATCAATGAAGTATGCATAAATACCAATGAGTGGAAATTGAAATTCGAAATTCCCTTAACGATTTGGTAACTTATGAAACATACACCCCAGGAAAGAAGGATCATAAAATGAAGATTTAAATACCCATAAATTATAGTATATTACACCAAGAATACAATAATGGGAAATACATACACAAAAAAATTAAATAGTGGCCAATATAGCAGGAATCTCAAGGAAATAAGAAGTGAGATGAAAACTCCTTACCACGTTCTATTTAATCGAGTCGTATGAACAAAAGTTAATAACCATCATATAAATCATATAATACCATGAATATAAAGAGAATAATGATAATATATGTCAAATGGAAGTACAAAATACACCACATGAAATAAATAACTGGCGAACAATGGAAACTCACAGAATTAAAAGTGAGATAAGAAACCCCTTACCTCAAGTCCGACTTGTCTTGTATGTTCTTTGTTCTTCCTGAATAAAACCATAAGTTAATTTATACTTGAGTAAGAAGATTTTTCAAGTTTATTATTCATTTTATATCACTTATTACCTTTCTGTAGAGACTAGTTATTTATTTGAGTTCATAATGGATATTTTATCGATGTTTAGAACTTTAGTAAAAAATGAACTTGTTATAATTTCAATTTTTCCATGTGGAAAAAATTACATTATCTCTAGAATGATATAAAATATTCAGATATCATATATATATTATATATCCAGTATATATATATATTTATAATAATACATAAGATTTGGAGATAAGAAATGAAGTGTACCATTCATGGAGACGGTAAGCCGTACGTACTCATGAACGCTACTTTCATTACTATTTTATATTTTAATGGTATTAAAAAAAATGATACATAGTTATATTATAATTCCAGTATAATATCATATATAATCTCATTGAATCCATCCTTTATATGTCCCACATAAAGAATTAATGAGTCATATCATTCTGAGGGGGCGATAGTCCACACTTCCTCAGATGAAATTATCACGTTTTACCTATAATGGAAACCATAAAATAATGATATAAATGGAAAATACAGAATCATAAAGAAAACATAAACATAATATATATATATATCATATACAAATATAGTTCCATCTTAATGTCCACCATGAGATTCGGTAGAAGATAATCGAACAGTCATCGTTCCGTGAGGTGTTAGTTTTCAATCCATAGAAACAATAAGTTCCCCACCCATTAGATGGAGGTGTGCATAAGTATAGTTAGAATAATTCTCATACCAACATCCTAATATTTTGAGGATAATGGTTTAGTTTTAAAATAAAGAAATAAAAAGATTTTAGTGGGTTGGAGAATAAAAATAAAACAGAATTAAACAAAAGAGTTTAAGAGAAAGTGTTCCCATTAATTTGGGTAACTTCCTTTGGCTTGAACTAAAAGGAATTTTTGAAGTGCCTTCTACCTAAGGTAATGATTCTAGAAGGAATATGGGGATCTTGAGAGATTATTTGGGCAGGATTTGGATCAGACAAGGGGCTTTATTGGTGTTTGGAATGGGTTAGAAGTGGTGTCCTTCTATAAGGCGGGGGGGGGTTCTTTAGGAAAGTGTGAACATATTATTTTATTTTATAGTGATATTCGGTTTGTAAAGGTCCATAACTAGTTAATGTCGAAGATAATATGACTCATGGTCAAAATAAAATCATCCAATAATAATTGGATAATATTTGGATATTTTATTAATATTAATAATCTTTTTTATTTAAATCATTTATTGATGAGGTAAATACTACATCGCTATGGTGTCATAAATAATTTAATTTATATGATGTCTAAAATTATATCAAAATTACCATAATGTATGAAATATTTTTTTAATTCCAATTATTATTTATATTTGAAAATATTACTTATATAACCCCATGTCAAAATTTATATACTAAAAGTTAATTGTTAATGTCAATTCTGTCTTTACTTTAAGTTAATTAAAATATAGTGTCATTATCATTCATAAGTGGCTCCCGGGGGTCCCCAAATCGACCGAAGGATGCCCAAGGTCGGCCATTACTTATCCAATAAGGCTATTACACGTGTTAAGATAACTTAGTATTATTATAATACTCCTTTTTACCTTGAATTTCCCCATTTACCTTTAACTGCGGTAAATAAAAGTCAAAGTTACTATTCACCAGAAAATTTCATCTTATTGAACCAAATTTTACGTAATAATAACTAACATGTATCATAGATTTTTGAAATTAAATTCACAAAAGCTGTGAAATTTTATTTAAATTAAATGGTTGGATATTTAACTACTACTTAGTGGTTTCACTATTCATCAAAAATTGATGTCTTTCAGAAAAATACAAAAAATTCAGCCTAATATATATTTGATGTTACAAATTCAAAAATGATGTCTATTTTACCAAATTAAAAACATAAAATTTAGATTAATTTAATTTAAAATTGATTGTCATTGTCAAAAAAAATATCGTGTTTTTAAGAAACAATAACTATCAAAAGATTGACACTTGTTTATGTATAATTTCAATTTGAATTTAATTTCAATGGAAAAAATTGGATTAAAGGGTTAAAATATAATCTAATTACACTTCAGAACAAATTTAAAATATAATCTATCCATATAAATAAATTATATAAAATTGAAATTTTGAATTAAAAAAAAGTATTTCACACTATTCATAAAAAATAAATATTATTAGAAAAATACAAAAATTTCATCCAAAGTAAATTTTTATGTCCCAATAGTAAAGAAGAATTTTATTTTGTGAAAATGAATATGAAAAAGGGTCAAATAATGGATTTAAAAATGGTTGTCCATTAAAATGTGGTAAAATGCTTTTTTTAAAAAATACATTTTTTATCTGAAAAATTGATTTTTTTTCTTATAATATGTCTAAGAAACACATAATACATATGTTAAAATTATATGGAGTATATAAAATTCAAAATACAGCTAATACTATTCATAACCTCTTTTGAACTGCTAGTTTGGTAAGTCGTGGTGTGCTCAAACTCGATGATGCGTGTGGTGCAAGATATTGAATTTAAAGAAAATAACATACTATGAAATCATGGGGTGTTACATATTAAACTAGCTTGAGGGATCCTGTTGTTCATGTGCATGAATACATTCATGTTAAAGAAGCAGTTCTAGATATTATAGTAAGAGAATTAGTCTATTCAATAGATGAACACTTGTTAAGGAGGAGATATTTGAAAAGAGATATAAGATTGATGTACTAGTTCCTTTGGATGACATTGTTGTACATGTATAGAGGATAGATCCAGGATATGTGACCTTTGGTCTGGACTATCCTGATTCATAGGATAGTCAGATGCTCTATATCCTTCTCCCATTACATTGAATGATCCAGAATATGTGACTAAAGATGATCTTAATACCTTTAATGATGAACTATTAGCCGTATTCTGATCTATTCCACCCAATAAAAATGTTGATATTCCAATAGTTGGTGAATGAGATTTTAATTTGATTAATGAGAGGGTTGTATCTTAGGTTGAGCCATGGTTAATTTCCATTGTGTAAGCTATTGTATCATACTATCAGAAGATATGGAACGAGATGATTTCTATGGTGTCGACCATAAATAGTTTCACTACTGATTACAAGACATCATTGTATTAAGTGATAATTTTTTTAGTATGCAGGTTATTAGAGTGTTACATCTTAGCCTCATAATCCTTCTATTAATATGGAGAAGTTGAGATTAGATATAAGAGATATAGGGAACTATGCATCCCCTTTAGAAGCTCCTATTTCTAATTCTCTAGACTTTGATATGGTTAGATCTGTGATTCGAGAGGATATTCAAACTATGATGGGTGGAACTGATTAGGATAGACATAGTATGATCCTCAAGAACTATGACCTTATGAATGACATGAGGGAGATTTTACTGAAAAGAAGAAACTACTACTCAAGATGAAATAACTAGGAAGATGGACTTCTATTTTAAGAGGATTTATACAATGTACTAGTTAACTAATCATGTGAAGTATTTAGTGTAAATTTTTTTATTACCTCCATTGACATAGGAATTCTAGGAGGTAGTATAGAAAGTGAAGGATTTTACTCCTACCCTTGATAATTTTATAGAGAATAAAGAGGATTTGGAAATGGCATGGAATATGTTTGTAAGACCATCAAGGACTTCATCAATCTGTTGAAGCCCTACATTCATCATCACATCACAACAATCGTTAATCTTGCTGGTGCTCCTCTCAGATGAGTCCTTCCAACTTCTACATACTATTATACCATTTTCCCACATTTTTCCTTAAACCCTAATTGTATTATTATCTTGATTAGACTTATCATCCCAATGAAACTCCCAAGTCATTCTTCCTCTTCTAGACCATGCCTTGATCCCTGTGTTTTTAAGGAGTTCCAATTCCTTCCCTCACTATTGGCTCCATCCCTTACACCACCACTACCTATAATCCTTAAACTCCTCTCTCATCCAATTCTACTGAAGGAATTGAAATGAATCATGTTGATGTGACCAATAAGTAATTTGATCACTTTATTATAGGTATTTGATGTACTATTTTTGTTTTAATGTTTTTATTATCCCTTGTACAACATGATTTATGGAATTCCATATGTGATTTCAACTCATTGTTATTTCCTTATTTGTTATGTATTTTTCATACATAATTTCATTTTTTGATATTCAAAAAATGGAGAGAAGTAATATGGAATCTCCTTCAGGGGGAGCTTAAGGTTAAGATTGAGACATATAATTGAAAAATAACATTTTCCAAGTAGTATGTACTTGAATTTTTTTTTAAAATTTCATCTCAATAATCTATATAATATGTTATGCAGATTTTTTCTCTACACATCATAAATCCATTATTCTGTTTTATAATTCTATGACATGTGATCATGAAAAATGTGGAGATTATTGACCATTGTAGTTTTATTTCTCATAAATAATGATTAATTATGCTAATTAGATTTAGTAATATACATTATGTTGAATAATATTATATTATAATATTAACATTCGGTGTTAGTGTTTTAATCATAAGATAAAATTACATTTTTTTAATTGTAAGACAATGATGTGTATGACATACTAATATATGACCTTGCAATATACAAATCACATATACATGAGAAATAGATGACCTAAGTGATCGATAATATGAGTCATTCAAATATGTTTGAGATACTTGTAGAGTGACTAAACAATAGAGAGAATCATAATTTTCACTATATATGAATCATTGATAGCTTGACTCAAAGATAGATTGAGTTATAGATAGATGTACTACAAACACTTCACCAACCATAAAATCTCGACAACTGATGCACGTTTGACATACCAATAGAATGATGCACAGATTTTCTAATTAATAAACACAAATTTTCTACCAATAGAAACAATCTACCAATAAAATAAGCTATAGACAACATGACTCAGTGACATCATGAGTCACTGATGGTCTGACCTGAAAATAGACCGTGTCATCAATGATCATTATCTTAAATTAAAAATACCTACAATGATCATATTTATGAGACTTAGTACTTCTTGTTATAATAAGGAGGTTGTATGTATTTTGTAGAAAACATTTAATGATGTTAGAGATGAGTTTGAGGTATGATGTACCAGATAACATGATACTTATTTGTATAAAGGGAATATATATCAATAAAAAAGATAACAAGAAAGAGGATACTTGGATAAAACATAATGTGCTATTAATGAACCCTATAGAAACACAAAAGATATTAATATAGAGCATACACTAATGCAATAATATGAAAAAAGACCTCAAATTCCTATAGAAACAACTTAGGATACATGAACACTTAGAGGAATCTTATACCTCATTGGAAAATGAAGAAAGAAGAAAAAATGACTCTCTGTTAGGATGTCTGTTTCTAGAAGATGACTCCATATTCAATTATAAAATTCTGAAGGAGTTCATAATCTTCATAGAACATCACACATAGCATTCTAAACTCTTAGCATCATTTTTATGCCTTTGTATTTTTTTACATTCCGTGCAGTGTGTGTCTCTATTTTATAAACACATAGAGGCTCTGGACCCAAAATGGATGACACAACGATATCTTCACAAAAATAATCATTTACAATCACACTTATAAGACTAGAATAGGTCCATGTGAGGCCTTTTTTTATACTCCCACAAAAAACAGCGGATGAGGTCTAGCTAATGTAGAGACTCGAAGCTTGACGTACATGGACATTACATTACTTTTGTGGATTACTTATTAAATAACAAAAATAGACACACAAGGGCCGTAATAGTATATTTACTTTGGAAACTTGGAACACAATCTTATAATCATGGTGAATATCTTCAACATCTCCCATAACGATCTTCCACTTTTTGTTTACATACCTAAAACCATTGTTTTAATCCTGGGGGAAAATAAAACATAAAAAGTGTGAGCTCAAATGCTCAGTAAGGGTAAGAATGGATAAAATAAAATATACCATATACATTTGAAATTAAAAACATGAACATAATGTTTAAACATCAAAATCTTGAGCAATGACATAAAACATTGAAGTACGTAAGGCATAGATCATAATGGAACATAAATCATGATAAAATAGCATGGGAATAAAACATGTAATTGTGGAAACCATTAATCACATGATATGATTTCCATAGTAGCCAAGGCATTGCTGCCAAGACCATCTTAGTGGACAAAGTCCCTTTCTGAATCGATTTCACTCCTCATTCCAGTCCTGTATTACTGAACCGGTTTAACATTATGTTCCTGCCATGTCTATATCATGAGATATAAATCTTTACCCTATGCATAGTAGGGATATATAGGTCCCACCCATCTAATAATGAAATCATTTTTACTTGTTCCACAAAATAAAATACATCATTCATAATAACCTAATGAATAAAATGGGTTTCATAAACATCATCCCATCATCACATAAAAATTAATGGATATCATTTCATAATAAGAAAAGTGAAAACATTTAAAACATAGAGACATGATACTTGAAACATACACATGTGAAATAATGTCATCTTAGATGAAAATGGTTTTGATAAAGCACTAGAAATGAATTCTTGAGGAAAATATCCTTTCATCTTAAGAATCATTTTCATTTCACAAAATGCCATTTAATTTCAAAAGAAAAGGATTTTGTTGAAAATAGTCATGAAACGTTTTGGAGGAAGCTTCATGAAAATAAGGCTTTATAAAACTGTAAAAATCCTTTCATGTCGTATAAGTTAAAAAAACATTCTTCTCGTACATTTGTCGGAAAAGTAAAAAAGTACCTTATAGGGTAAATAAAAGTAAGATTCCTTCCATACCATGGGGTAAAAGTCAACATGGGTAAAAAGTACATTAAACATACATGAATACACTTTTATAAAACATGGACATGGATGATAGCAATAACCCCAGTAAATACTTACGAATAAGCAATCTCGGATAAAAATGAGATTTGCACAGTTATCCCTTACCGTAGGTCTGATATGATTCGTATGGTTCTGAACCTACTGTATAATGATTTCAATAATATCATTGACTTATTACATAATCATAATCATTATTAGGATATCATATATGTTTCACTTATGACTTTATATTACCCGTTTTTTATAAATTCCTTGTTAAAGTAGCGTTTTGGGTAAAATCATTTCATTTATCGTATGTGTTTCGACTTGTCATTTCTTGATATTAATACTTATATCCTGATTTACATAATTCCAGAATGTAAAACATGATTTATATATAATATATATTCATCATATACATATATATTATAGATCGATAAAAGAAAGGAAATACACCGTTTATAGAGATGGTAGGCCGTACGTACGCATGAACGCTATTTTCGTTTCCTTATTGAATTGAATGAAACAAAATAGATGACATAAATATATAAATAAATAAATAAAGTAGCATTATTATTTCATATATTTCATTATTATTCATTATATAAACATTATGATCATTCATGTATGGTTAATCATGGAGAATGAATCACATCACGTCGTGGAGACGGTAGTCCGTACGTACGCACGGGCGATGATATCATTCCCATAATTATAGAATTGGAGTGGATGGTATAATATATCAGAATCATTATGATGTTATAATAACAATATATTGTTATTCTTTACAACATTATACCCATCCATGTAAGGTGTTGGTGGAAAAATAGATTACACCACGGCGTGGAGACGGTATTTCGTACGTACGCACGCGCGGTGATTTTGTTTTCCGTAGGATGGATAGAAGGTGAAATAGGGTTGTTTAATATTTATAATAACATATCAGTATATTAGGGATACTGATGTTATTACTTCATAATGAAACAACTAAATAAGAAGATGTTGAAGAATAATGAAAATTGAAAGAATCGGTAACAGATATTATCTCTTCTTTGACACACCTCTTTGAATCCTCCTCTTAGGGTACTAAAATTGGTCTTTGAAGAAGACCAGGACCTCTAGGATATTTCTAGGGAATTTTATAAGGGAAATTCGCAGGTTTTGGATGAGCTTAAAGGCTCAAATTTGTGTGAGGAAGAGAGGGATGAGGTGCCCTTTCATAAGGGAGGAGAGGGGCACCTTTGTAAATATTTAAAATATTAATTTATAATAAATCTAACCCCACTTAAAAACATCCAAAAATGACTCATATTAGAATATTATATGAGATAGGGTTTTAATATGATTAACCAATAAAATTTAGACATGTTACGAATTTATTTTAAACATTTTCAACTTGATTTATCTTTATTTAATCAATTTAATTTTATTTGTGGTAATAACATTATAAATTTTACATTATAACAAATAATTACTTATCTATTGTGAATTGACCATAATTGGATAATTTATAACACTTTATACCATATAAATTTAAATTTTAAATTTTTAAATATTTTTGTGATTTTTAAACAATTTTATAATATGTTATTTTTATAAAATAACAATATTGTCAATTTTGACACTATACATTTATTTGAATTTAAATAAAATATATATAGAAGATAAGTTCGAAATAAATAGATTTAATATATTCATATAATTTCATATGTATCTAAAAAATTAGTGGAGAAAATTAAATAGTTCATATAATATTTATTTTATTATTTTTAAAACCATTTATTTGGTTTATCTCTTAATAAAATAATTACTACATCATTTTTGTATAATTATTTAATATACATATTTTTTGCATAAAAATTAAAACTAAAATCCTATGATGAATATAAATATAATACCTTTCACAATAATACTTTTACTCGAATTTATCAACTTAAAATAACAATATTTAAATTGTTATATGTATTAAATTATGAAGGTGACAACTTTGGCATCATTTAAAATAAAATAATATAAGTGTCATAATTGATTTTATAAGGATCCAAATGGTCAAATATTCGACAATAGGATGATTATGGTTTATATATACATGAAAAATAAGTTTTGGTCAGGGTTGTGTGCCTTTTATGGTCACTATTAGTTTAATAAAAACTATATTCTTGATTTTTCACTAGATAAACAATTTATGCATCACTATTGTGTCATAATTAATGATAATTATTTAATCCCTTAAAATGATAAATAAATTCATATTATGTAGATAATTTCATTATCTTTCTGTATACTATTCATTTTCTAAGTTTCATGAAGTTGATCAATAAATTAAAATTAATATACTTATAATATTTAAGAGAGTGACATGTTGTCACTTTCCTTGATTTTAATAATAATTAAGTAATTTTCATGGAAAAAAGTCCATTAAATGATTCTAATCCGACCCTTAGATGATATGGGTCTACTGTTAGTCATCCAATAGGATTTTAGAAGATTTTAGGGTAATTTTATAATCTTATATTTACCCTTAATTACCCGATTTACCTTTAACTATGGTAAATACAATTTACCGTAGTTACTATTCATAATCCCCAAAAATAAAAAGTAGTCTATTAATATAATTTGGAACCACTGATTCCAAATATGGGATCCATTTTTACAAATTCAATACACATAAGTTTCAGAAATTAAATTAAAATTAATCTCATTGTCGAAAGCAAACGGGTTTTTGTTTAAAACATTACAAAAGATTGAATTGATTTAACCTACGAATTCAAGGTAAAATCAATGCTAATGACATACATTATATTAAATGGTAAAAATATATTCTATTTATAATCTAAGACCATTAGATATTATAATTTAACCACATAAATTATTACGATGAAAAAAGTTGTTTTCAATTAAAATATAGCGTGTTTTTACTATTCATTAAAATATGAAAGTTATCAGAATAACATAAAACTTTTATCCAAGGTAATATTTTATATAATTATTCCAAAGAATAATTTTATTTTGTAAAATTGAACATATAAACATGTCAAAAACTAGATTTACTGTGGGTACTCCATCAAAAGGCGGCAAAACTACATTTTTTAAAAAATACTTATTTTACCCGAAAAGTTTATTTTGTTCTTATACCATGTTCTAGAAAATGTGTAAGATGTTATAAAATTCAAATTTTAGTTAACAATATTCATAACGGATAGTTCATAATAATACTATTATAATATATCGTTGTTTAGTAAAACCTGGTATTGCGTACAACACACGCTATCGGGGAAGGTTTCGATTGCGTGTAATGCAAGCCAAGTCAGGGTTGCGTGTTTTGCAAGACTCTTCCGTTGTTTCGTATAACATAATCCAACCATATTTCATTTATACAGTGAATATATATATTTATATATATACACTCAATGTTTCTTAGAATAACTACAATCAAAATTGTGTGTAACATGATCCAAGAATAGTGTTGTGTATACTGCAAGCTCATACGGTGTCGCGTATAGAGAAATGTAATCTTGTTGTAGATTATAACACAAGACATCAATGAAATTAAAAGAATATATTTTCATAAAATCTTGGGGTGTTACATTCTACCCCCCTTAAAATGAATTTCTCCTTCAAAATTTGTCGGGGTTATAAATCGTTTACTATTCATAAGAAGTCACATCGTAAAAAGGAATACTAAAAATTAATTTTAAAAACTAAAGTATGAAATGAAAAGATTACCCAAAGTAACTCATACTTGGGTTTCCATATATGAGAACATAGGTGAAAATATGGATATGGAAGAAAAATCTAACCATCAAGTTCTGATGGAGAGTGGTAGAGGACATGGCTATGAAAAATCCAACAATCACAAAGCCATAAATTTGTGATGATCTATGGTACCATCTGTTTCAACGGATATAAGGGCACTAGGACAACATTTTTGGTTTTCAAGAACATATCACTAAAGTTGATGAATTAAAATAAATGCATACATTACTTTGGTACAATCTCACTATTGTTCGTGAATTGAACAATTTCCACTTCATCTCTTAAAGAAATAAAGTTGAATTTGTTTTTTGTGAAGCGTTAGCAAATCATGTGATAGAATTACGGGTCATTCCATCTGTTTTAAACAAAAGTTTAGAAAATGTTATAAGTCCATATTATGGTGAGATTAATCGTATATGGCTTCAAAAATGGACTTATACTTTATTTATCATACCGCTTAATAAAATAAAACTACTTTTCACTAACCAGGGACTTCCTATAGGCCAGTGGTAGGCGATAAAGGCCTGTCGCACTTCGGATGTGGGTTCGATTTCCACAGCCTTGTCCGACGCGACAGGTTGTCGCCCGTCTTCCAGGTTGTCCCTTTTTCTAAAACTATATTATAATAACATTCCTGCAATAATATCGAAAAAAGTCATAGCCTTAAACAATACTATCTGATTTCTGACATAACCCTTTCCAATCTTTAGAATTATCCAAAATACATCCGTCCAATCTCATAGTGTACAGAAAATGATTACTGGAAAGGTCACATAACAAGAATGTGAATAACATAATTTTATCATACGATATATCTTGTTGGTCACATTCCAAACATGTGAATTCCTTAATCATGTGTTCTCTTGAAATAGAAATTACCATAGAACCATAGTGAAAACATGAATGCTATCAAAAGATAACCAAAATCCTCAAAATTCTATATGATCAAACCACGATATCACTTAGTCCTTATATCAATCATGAGTTCATGAATACTGTCAAACATTTCATTTTCTCTGTATCCCTTCATTATGCACATATCATCTGCTTTTCAAAATATTTTAATCACTTTTCATGGTTACCAGTAGCATAAAATTATTGGAAACCACAATAGACTAATACAAAAATATTCTAACACACCATAAACGTACCTCAATAACATTACTCTTGAATACCAATACCTAATCACTTCAGTCCATACTCTTCAATAATTGTCCTAAAATAAGTCCTTCCTTGATTTAGAAGTAACTTTTTAGGTTAGGGAATTGAGTTGGGTAATGCCCATGTTCTCCACAAATAAGACATTGAACCCCATAAAATCCTGTCACTCTATGACCCTTTTCTCCACACAGATAACATCTATCCCTCCATTTGAGATATTTCTCAAGGTTCTTCTTACCTTCTTTAGAAATCTCAATCTTTCTTCCTTTATGCTCCTCAACATGCGAACATGCATAAAAGTCTATCTTCCTCTTA